>JBBMOI010000009.1:3775000-4065000 GCA_038088405.1 Porites divaricata
GGAACATTCTGAAACGAAATCATTCGTGATACCGTCTTGTAGCCGCCAAAATGTCTGACATATCCTCGTCTTGGTGCGAGCATTTCATAAAGTAGTACAGAGTGTGAAAGGCTTTAGACGTCCAGTCCACCTGAGAAATGAACTTGTTATCTTTACTCTGATACATTCCTGAGAACCGCTGTTGTGCCTGTGACACCAAGTCAGTGAGTTCAGCTACTGATGTCACACAGGTGGTGGTTAAGCATTTGTCCAATCCTCGGCGTCTTGGCGAACCTGCTTTAGGACTGTTGGCCGCTGATTTGGAAAAAAAAATGAAACTTATAAAGGGTCGGAGTCACGAAGCTTCCCTTAAGGTGGCTGAACACAGTTTTGCGGGCGGTCAGCGGTAACTTGCGTGATGGAGCTTCTTTTAAATTAGACAAACAAACATGGCGGCGAAAAAGCAATGATACACAGAAGACGATTTCTCAAAAACTACTAATTAAAATTTTGTGATATTTGGCAGAATTTTTACTTTTACCGTACTTTCAATAATGAGAACTGTAAAATGGAAGTTGAACAGACGAATTTTGTGACACATTAAATAATAACAGTACAATCATAATATTGATTATCTAAAAACCCGTCTGTTAAAATTTGGTCAAATAAGTTTCAAATGGTAATGATTAATCATAGTACGCTGTGTGCAAGTTTATAGGAAAATCTAACGAGCGAATTTTATGTAAACTGAGCAAAAGTGAAATTTTAAGGTTGTACTTAATCGTTCATGTTGCCATGGAAACTACAAAAACGTCACATTTTACCTGCTAGTCAAAATCTTTTATCAGTATATTTTTCACTTGCCAAGTTTCAGCTTGTGAGCTGCAACCTTTCTCTTGCCATGATTTGGCAAAGGACATATACTCACGAACTGCCAAAACTGTGTTCAGCCACCTTAAATATATCCTAAATATCGCTCATTAGCAATACAGTATTTACTCAAATAAACGCCCAAGTTCTTACAAACGGCCTTCTCTAATAAAGGCCCCCTTTTGAGGATTTTGTTAAAGTTAACACCTACAAAGTCTAATAGAACAAATGTAAGACAACAATCCCCTGAAGTACATACTATACACATCATCACATTTAACTCTCCAGGGCAGCCCTAATTCGAGTGGAGTTTAAAGTGTTAACCTACTGAGCAAATGATATTTTTTTCACGCCAAAGGTTTTCATGTTTGCGGCTTCACAGAATATCCAGTCAATCGATATCCACAGATAAGTTTTGACCGTCTAGTGATCCATATCCCTCGTCCAAATCTCGACTTTGATCTCGGAAAAAATCCTCGTACAGAGGTTTACAGTCACCTAGATTCGTCCAAAAAGAAAGACAGTTAAAGAAAACAGACCTTTGAGTTTTGGTGCAGCGTAGGTATCGATCGTGTCGGTGATGCCGTATACGGTTCTGCCAGATAGCAGGTGGTAATAAGGCTGAAATATCCCCCATAGGTCAGCATCTGAGTTGATCCACTCCTCAAGGACCTCGGGTGTCACTTGATCTATACCCTCTAAATAAGTATATCAAAATATCAAGTTCACATTGGAAACGAGAAAGTTAGTTGACAAGTTTGATTACCATACTTGGGCTCTTTTTAGCTGCGTGGACACTGTGCAGTATTAGTATTGCGCGCACGGGGAAAATTGCATCATGCATCTGGAACTGTTGTGCGCAATATTGCGACGGCAGAATCTCCTTCTACTGCTACACTGCAAATAGCAAACTTCATTGTACGTCAACCACCTTAAAACGTTTCGACACTGTGGGTGTAACCCAATAAAATATCACATTAATCAAATAAAGGGGGAGACAAAAATTGTTCATCACCAACAACGTTTGCCCTTTTATAGTGATTTTCTGAGAGTAAGTAACAGATATGTTGGTATAACAGCACTTCGTCCCATCCAGTTCTGTCTATATTCAGAGTTATCATGTGAATAAACAAATCAGACTCAGCCCCAATACGAGGACGTCCGATTTTGTACACCGACCACACGAGCGACCACAAGGTCACAGACCCTCTGTAATAGAGCCGAGTTGTCGACGAGCTGGATTCCATTCGGAGATAGTATTACACAAAAAGTTACATATGCAACGGCCCAGAATGTATCAAACAAGGTGAATTTAAGTGTCGCAACATTAGCAAAACAATACAACCCAATTCAAACAGATTCTTTACAATTTATGCGTTTTTAGAACGATAGTGTTTACTGTAAAGTTAGAATGTATCACAATTGAAAAACAACTAAGTGGCACGATCACACATAGCAAATGAAAAGATGTTATTACCGCTGCCTTGGTTACCACTTAAGAAGTATGACCGCAGATTATCTTACTCATTGTAAAATAAATGTTCAGTTACAAACAACAAATAACTTGACATGACTCAAAAATTACGAAGCTACGTGCAATGAATGAAATCAGTTTAATTGCCGAGTTCAACCCCAAGAACGTTAGTACCGACTTTTATTTATTGGTTGCAGTCGACTTATAGCTGAACTTGAACCGAGCTTACCGAAAGGCCATATCACCTACTTTTACATCCCGAATAATCTGACTGATAGAACAGGCAAAAGCATGATCTTTAGAACTCGCAGTACCGTGGAAGCTCTTGTAAACGTATAGAAATCCCCCCCCCCCCCCCCCGCTAGGGTACACCCTCGGAACTTGTCCGTAACTGGAGCTGGCCACTTACGGGGATGTCGCAATACAGAGTTTGTATGAGAGTTAAGAAAAACGGGGTTTTGTGAAGGCGGCCAAAAGTAGAGCTGTCCCCCTACGAGATCTTACATTTTCTTTTGAAACCAGTGGTGTAACATGAGAATAAGACTATCTTATGTTATGACCAAATAAAAGAGATGGTGCGGCACTCCTTATATATAATAAAGGAGTAATAAACTAAAATGGGGGCTGAAATCTAAGTGGTGCTGGGTTTATCTTTTGTTTCGTGATAACTCATATAAGTTGTTCAGTAGTTAATCCCTACCAACATTGTCCTAAAGTAAACATAATTATCGTCTCCTCAATGCTCAGACTATAATTAGCATTATAAATGAGTAGAAAACAAAGATTACCTAAATTAGTGACGGCTCTAAACACAAGCTCCTCCGCTATGTATTCTAAACAGGCGCTCAAGTAAATGACTCCAGCGTCATAGATACGCGGGGCTACTTTCATGTTTACCAGCCATCGAAACATTTTGCCAACGGATAGAATAAGCCCGCTGCGAGTTCTCTTGGACCGACGAAATCTGTCAGTCGACATGAAGTAGAGAGACAGCGCCTTTGACGCCAGCGCTAGGCAACTTTTAGCCAATGACAACGACAAAACCAGGCGAATGCTCGTTTGAATTTCTTGTTTAGAGCACTTGGAGTATCGAACAGACAGTCGTTTAGCTTCACGAACGATTCGCAATAATGGTCTTCGCAAAAGGAAGGACACGCGTTCGATCGCCTGCGGAGAAATGGCGCGAAAATTTTCCCGCGTCCTGCCAAGCCGAAGAACTTTTGCAATGTCCTGTAAGGTCCATGGACGTTCGTTGAGTTGAGGCAACATAGGTATCCATACGTCCCAATCGTCTTCAATATTCATTGCCTGTCCACCATTTCTCGGTGGCTTGGTAGCTTTTTCGGCTGTTGCAGCTGCCGCGTTAAGAAAGAGAGAATGGTTTGCTGGGAGATTGTTCTGTGCTGCCATAATACAAAAAATACAAGGCAGCTTACTTCAGGTACTTTCGCAGTGTCATGACAGCTAACAGCTTGGTCTGTTTAAATGAGTAAATCAGCAAGAATTTAGCTAATTAAAATGTAAACAGTGTAATGCACTAACAAATCACGAGCAGCTAAATTCATGATTGGCGTTCTCCTGTGATACGATTAAAACATCATATTGTCTTGTAAGTAAACAGAGGACAGCGACCACAAAACTATTGAATTAAATAAAATAGTTGAGCGAGATTATAGGGGGCTCTGTTTGCTTAAAAGCTCTCCGGTTCATTGTCAAAGAACGCAAACAGGTATAATCGCTTCATCGATAATGTTACGATACGAGTAACGAAATGAAGGCACTCAGTGCCGGAGGCGGGTATTTTCAGTCGATACACCCTATTCTTAGGAACACCTGAATGAGTCCAAATTTGGAGCAAACGCTGAGCCAGTATAAGATATTAGTAAAATCCAACTAGTGGTCTATTATCAATGCTGCGTTCTGATTGGTTGAGCTACTACTAAGCTATTTGTTATAGCCTACTAGTAGCGAAAAGCGCTGACTTGTTGGCGGCAAAAAAGGATTTTTTAACTCGCTAAAGTTGTTTTGTCTCGATATTTTTGACCAACTAGTTGGA
Source organism: Porites divaricata (assembly GCA_038088405.1). Classification (NCBI taxonomy): domain Eukaryota; kingdom Metazoa; phylum Cnidaria; class Anthozoa; order Scleractinia; family Poritidae; genus Porites; species Porites divaricata. The sequence goes on from JBBMOI010000009.1 coordinate 3,779,380, forward strand.
TTTTACTAAAACAATTATTCCTCTCGCCCTCATGGCCTCTGAGTAAATAGCCCATTCGGCCTTCGGCCTCATGGGCTATTGACTCAGAGCCCATTTGGGTTCGAGGAATAATTGCTAATTCTTCATCAGTTTTAAGGGCAATGTAAGCCTCAAAACGTTCTTAAAGATGTTCTCGACGAAGAGTGTTTATTCTCGTTCAAAGTTATATGACCAAATAACTGCACCTCTCTGGTAACGAATAGAGAGCTTAAGAAAAGGCGTTCGCACGACAACCGGAAGTGAGTTCTTTTGCCTTTCAATATACTATAACGGTACCAAGTTGTATTGCTAAATGGTTTTACTCTTACAGAGACGATTTGCCAAAAGATTTTGGAAAAGCAACCGCCCAAGAATGCAAGAAGTCCACTTAAAGTGCTTAAGGTTGAGCTGCATCGTTTAAAAATCGATATGTATATGTTTATATATCCGATAACTGTGCATTGTGGACCATTACTTGGATTCAGTCCAGCTACAGATCTCAATATTGCTCATGCTGTAAATGGTGAAATGTTGTAAATTAAATTTCAGCCGCCTGGGAGCACTACATGTTCTTAGAAAATTCTTAAAATTTTCCTAACCTCAGCCTCAATGCTTTTAGCCACAATGAAGGGTCATAAATATGTAGGGTAATACACGAAAAAGATGTGTTTACAGCCTGCGGATACCTGTACTACGAAATAACTTCACTCTTAGAGTAAGTGTGACAGACGAGTCAAATGAAGGTCTCAAACAATTTTTTCCCTCTGTGTTACTGTTACCTTCACAGTTAGCAAGGTAAAGAACAAATTTTTTTGAATTTCTCTTCTTGGATTTCATTTGGTCAGCCAGTTGTTAGAACGAAGATGCCTCTGACGACTTGTCCGTGTTTAAAAGACATTCTACGGAGAAGGCCAATCTTGCTTCTGTCAAAAATGACTTGTCTCATGACTCGTACACTGAGTAACAAAAATCCATCGACTACGCTTTAACCTTTAAAAAAAGCCTTAGCAACTTGACCGTACTGCTTTTTTACCGGTACAGGTCCAAGAGTGGTTCATTTCCAGTAGTCGCGCCGCATATAAATTCCGCAATCGAATATGAAGGTTTCAATCGAGCTAGGAAGATTCCTATCCGGCTGAAGGACCCCTAGCTAAGCCTGTTTAGGCCTGGGTAAGCTTGGGCGCGAGGATCAAACAAATGCGCGTCCAACTGGACAGTGATCGACGAAACTGAGACGCTGGCGGGATTAGCGACGGCTACGAAAACGCCCGGGGGGGGGGGGTACTTGGGTTAATGTTTGCTGGGTATGTGCCGCTGGCCTCTCAGAGCCCCCACCCCATTTTAAGCTATTTTAGTCTATTTTTCGGCCAATTATAGACCCCATCTTAGTCACTTTTTGGGAAATGTAATTTTTGCGATCCCAACTTAGTCACTTTCTATTTATGCATTTACCTTGTAAATCCTTTAAAAAGCCGGGTCATCGAAAATTTGCGACCTCATTCTAGTAACTCTATTGAAAATGCGACCCCATTATAGTCACTCCAGTCGTGAAAATGCGACCCCATCCAGCGGCACATCCCCATTAGGCTCTCGTAAAGGAGTACCCCCCGGGCGAAAACGCCACTTAAGAAGTGAATTCGCGCTGCTTCAAACTGGATCGAGCTTATTCCATATCGTTCAATTCGTCAATTGTTGACAAATTCTCCTCAATTTGAGCTCTAAAAGACTGTATCGAAATTCAGGAAAAGATAGAGAAAGTCGTTGTCTTGCCTTCACGTCCTTCACAAAACGTGAAATAGGACTGAGTTTCACGTCGCAGTCATGGAGGGACGGCAAAGAATTAAATTTACAAATAAATGTGCGGCACTCGACGTTTTGACGTTCTCGTTGCCGTCCCCGTCCCCGTCGCTTAAGCTCCCTATTCTTCGGCTGCTGAGACGCGAGAAGTCAAAGTCAAGTCAAGTCAAGTCGAAGTCCATTAAGTCAAATTGAAATCAGTAATTGACTCCAGTACCGGTAGATATCTAATACAACACTCTATTCTTATTGATTGATTTATTGACTGATTGATCGATTTATTTATACGGGAACATCCAGTTTAGGATACATATATAGCTAGCTCAAGCCGATGTACACCCTGGTTAAATATTAATTTTTTATGGCATGTATAAAAAAACTGTCAAGTTTGGATATAGACAAAAAATCAAAAGTGGGACAACCATTAAACACATAACATTAATCTGTCCATAAATCATTATTCTTCAAAATCAAGGTGAACAACGAAGATGTTAATTATGCGAGAAAATTAACATTTCTTTTTCTTATTTTAGTTTCCTCATTTCATATTTAATTCTTGTATGCCGCAATGGTATTGGTACGTGTTGCGGAAATGATTACTCGACGCTTAGTGCGCAATAAAAAAAGGCCAAAAATACCTGACTTTCCCACATGAATGACTGAAAAAAACCATGCGTGTGGATACTCACGCAACGTTTTTGCTTCAATGAGTTTTTAAAGTCACTGAAACTACCAGCTATATCTTACGCTACGAAGCTGCGTCACGCAATACTGGGTAATGTCACCAGTAACGTGCACAGCTGAGAGGCTCTTCGCCAGATAAAAAACTGCACGCGTTCGTTTAAAATTTAACACAAACAAATGTAATTAAACTTTTAAATATACACAAATATCAAATAGCTGTCACACAGCTTTTCTACACTGACAAAACATCTTTACAACGGAAAGTAGCATCTTTACAACTCTTGTACAAGTCGGTTTAAAGAATTTGAAAAATTCATGCACAAAAACAGCTACCAAAGAGTCGGAGAGATTAACAACGAAGTCAGTGTGGAAAATTTAAGATTGAAAAACCAAATATCAAGAAGCGTCAAGAAGGGTTGTAAATGTTTGTAAAAACAGCCTTTTTGAGTGTCTAATCCTTTTTCGTGTGAGAGAAAACTGTGAATGGTTAAACAGTTTTCTCAAATGAAACAAACGAAAATATTACATATGATTGGTTGACAAAGACATAAAAACAAAAACCTGTGTAAAAAAAGCATGGGCTCGTGATAACAACTACTTTAATACCAGATATGTCATATGTGGAAGTTTCTGCTTAATGGACTCTAGAATATATGGGCACCGGACAATATCGCATGCTCTCCCTTGCCCCCACCGCTAATATATTCGGTAGCTCTCGAGAAGGCGAAAGGTTTTGGGAGTCCACAGTACTAGACACGGATTATCCGTCAAAGACGGATAGTCCGTCTTCAAAATCTGTCTAATCAGCCGAATAAATTCAGACGAATTACTATTCGTCCAAAATGAACGCGGTCCGGTTTTTCACATTTAGACGGATCATTCAGCCTGACAGGGATTATCCGACAGATAGCCCGTCTGAGACGAATAATCCATCTCAAGTGTCAAATAGGAATTATGAGGAATTATTTTTGCTTGCGCTCTAACCTAAGTAATACTAACATAATTATTTCTGCCTAAAGGCCAGGCCCTGGTTGTTCAACCGTTGGATAGCGCTATCCATCGGATAAATCTCTATCCAGCGGATAGCGTAATTGATTTCCGTAATACTTATCCGCTGGATAGTGATTTATCCGGTGGGTAGCGCTATCCAACGTTTGAACAACCGGGGCCAGGTCTGAAAACGGGTATGAATTTTAGAGGACTGTTCTGAAATGACATTTTTTGGTCTGAAAGAGGGTCAGGATTTGGAGAACCGGACGGCACACCCCCACCAAGAATTCCCACGAGAACCTTCCCCCCCCCTTCCGGGATTCTAAAAACAGAGTTTTATTAATTGATTTGCGCAGTTAGAAGGTGAAGGTTAACCTCAAGATTGCTTTTTGTGATCACGTATTCTGTGTAGACAGTGCATGACCTGATCTATCGATCCAGAGCGAGGTCAGTCTGCAAGGAGTATTTTTAAAATTTCTTGCATAAACTCTGGAAATGCCGGCATGACGGCATGAAGATTGGCGTGACATCAACAAGCCTGGCGCGTTTGATGAAATCGAACCGACGCACCACCGGTTCCGGTTTTTCGATCTTAGCTTCGCAGTCTTATGCAAATTCATTAGAACTGACGTGCCAGACAACATTTATCGGTTGATTAGCATATCACTCCTGACTTGCAGAGGCGAAAAGCCGGACCTCACCTCAACATCTCTGACAAGCCTCGAAACAGGGAAGCGCCGGTGAGTCATGGCGGACCAACGGTTCAGCATAGTTGACTACGTGGTCTTTTCTATCATGCTGATGATCTCAGCGCTGATCGGCATATGGTATGGCTGCGGACCTGGAGGCAAGCAAAAGACTACGTCGGAATACCTTTTAGCAAACCGAAAGATGCGACACTTCCCGGTGGCTATTTCCCTGCTAGTGTCTTACCTCTCGGCTATTACGCTGCTTGGTGTTCCGTCTGAGATCTACACGTACGGCGCACAGTACTACGTGCTGATTCTTTCCTACTTCATCATTTGCGGAACTGTAGCCATTGTTTTCGTCCCCATGTTTAGACGCGTGAATATAACCTGCGCTAATGAGGTAAGATTTTGTTCATTACTACGATTATTGAATCTCGACTGCCTTTTATAATTTAGTAACTCGACTCTGCACTGCATTTTTATAACTCGATTTTCCACTGCTCTTAATCCACATTAGTATGTACACTGCATTTTTATTGAAAGTAATCTTATTATAATATTATGGTGGGTACAAGCCTCATGTTATGTATCGATTCTGCTAAATGGGGGAATTGTGCAGTATTGTACGACTCTTATCAGAAACACTTAGACCGTAGTAGCCTCAATCATCCACTCCTGTAAAGTGGTTTAAAATTTTGCGCATATGGGTGAAACCTTTAAGTATGGCTATTCCTAAGATAAATGCACTTTAGCACGTTTTTCATTTAGTTCCTTCTAGTCTAGTGTATTTTCCACTGAACTGCTTTATTATGAGCAAAGCATTTCTAGCTGAGCGTAACACGATATTAATTCTCTAAAGTGTTTTTAAGATATTGTTTTCTTATTTGACGAAACTGCTTAGCATTTAAACTTCATATTTTTAAAATTGTTTTGAGTCGCAATTTTAAAAGGCAGTACAATTAATATATGACTGCTCTTGAAAATTACCTAATTAAGTAAAAATCCATTAAGAAGCATCAGGTTGTCGTCGGCCAGTCCAGCGACGCGCTTAGCTCACGCACGAGTGCGTGCTTAGACCAAGCATCGCACGATAGCCGCGTGATGGATGCAATAAACCGGTCAATAACAAATTGACGAAATTGAGCACTCTTTCCCAACAAAAACACCCTATATTGGTTTTCATGCTCGACTGGGAATGAAAATTCATGAATAACTCTATAGATCATGCTGCTGAAGTGGCCGGGCCATAAACTCTTTCATGAGCTCTAACGCGTGACTGTTCATTTTGCGGTTCTTTCGTTTCCTTACCAATCAAACCAAAAATGCCTCGCACCGCAGTGGAGCTTACGGTACAGCTCTCTATTATGTTGTACAAAGACGTTTGAGATGAAGCTCTCATAGCAAGGGGACTGAAGCCATTTCGTTAAAGGCTCAAAACAAAAGCTCAGAAGTAATTTTTTTCCATTGTGTCTTTTGTTTATCTCAGTACTTGGAGCGCCGCTTCTCTGTTGGAGTGAGAATGGTGGGATGTGTATTCTTCATCATGGAATATGTAAGTATTTCCGGGAGAATTCTTTAGTGATATTGAAACTAGTGTTGATGGTTTGAGGCTTCTTTCATCTCCTTTAAGCTTAAGGTAGACAATGCATGCTATAATCCAAAACAATTGTAAATCTAACCAATCACGAGGAAATAGCGTACTTGGCCAACCAAAACGAAATAACCAAGCGCATTCCCTGCTAGCAGAGGTCTCTCACGACGAGGCAAAAATGCCTCGTCGTGAGAGACCTCTGCTAGCAGGGAACCAAGCGCAACGATGCGTGAGCAAAGGACTGCCTGGCTAGCCTTTTTATTTTTGGGGGGGTTTGGACGAAAGAAAAATTAATGAAAATGCCACGAAAGTGAATGAGGAAGAAGGGAGAAGAGCTCAACGTTCCTTGTCCCGTTTGCCACACTTTTTTTGCTCGAACAAAACCTCCAGCTGCAGTGTACACATGATATTTTAATAGCTGAGGGCGAAAAAAAAACACGCGGAAGACAAATCCAATTTGCTGTTGATAAATAAACCCAAAACAGAGGCCAATACCGAAGCAGATAAATTGGGCAAAATCTGATTATCACCAATAACAACGCCTGCAAAATACAATGTTTTTTTTTTAATATAGCTTCGTTATCGCGTTTTCCAGGGTCATAATCTCTATCCATTTTTACCACTTTTTAATACTTCGTGTCACTGATTTTTTCCCGTTTTCATTGTATTTAATATCATAGTGAATCTTTTAAGCTTATAAAAATCACGGTAATTTCACCAAAGAAAAACGGATCATAAGAATCTAGTATCTTTGGAACGTTCCAGCAAAATGAAAGTTTATTATGTTTTGATTTCTGTCCTAAAAGCTTGTTGCAAAGAATGAAAAGCTATTGCACCTTAATAACCGGCCCCTAAAGGGTTCTTAGTTCATTCGCTTATCAATAAATTAAAATCAAATTATTATTCTTAATTTTTTTGATTTTCTATTTAACTGTTCACATATTTATGGCTATATTTTTGACAGACGTTATACCTGTTTGTGGTGCTCTACGCACCATCGCTCGCACTGGAAGCTGGTAAGACACTTACATTTTTACAATTACTACATGATCTCAAAATATGAATTTACTTGATATTTTAACAACTTTTCCCTCGCGACTTCTTGGGGAAATATGAAAGTCCTGAGAATTGTTATCTGTAGCTTATGTCACTACTTCTTTGTTTACAATGCACATAGGAAACAATAATTGTCTGATAACTGACAAAGTGATTTGAATAAATGTTGCAGTTAATTTTTTATTTCATTTAATTTTTGGTTTTTCTTTGTTTTAAATTCATTAGCATACATAACCATACCCAGAAATGATGGAAAAATAAAAATTAACTGAAAAAAAATTAACTACAACATAAACATCTTTTAGAATGACCGTAGTTCAAGTTATTAATTTAATTAGTAATAATTTAGTTAACTGAAATAAAAACAAGTCAAATTCAAATTTTCTACTCTCCAGACATTATGGGTTATAGGTCATATTGTGGGTTTGTACCGGAGACACTGAGATTTTTACAAGTTTGTACAATTTCACCATAACTTTACAACTCATTGAACTGTAAGTTTAATTATTCGATTATTTGAACTTGTTGATTTTCGCAGTTGCTGGAATCCCCCTACCAGCCTCCATCCTTACCACGGGAATAGTTTGCACCTTCTACACAAGTCTTGTAAGTACAAAATTACCAAGATTAAGGCTGATAGTGATATTTCAAATCTGGTTTAATTTGTGACTAGTAAGACTATTTAAAAGCGGAGCATGTGGAGCACAAAGAATACATGGAGATGATAGTTGGATACATGGAGGTTTAGACTCTTTAAAATGACTTTAACTCAACCTTGCTCCTACGGTTTCTCAGAATGGGAAGAGAAAAGACCCTAGCATAGGGTTCTCAAGAAAACTAAGAAGCAGGAGAAAAATTTAAGGAGGCAGTAATAGATAAGATTAGATGGCATTTGCATGTGAGAGTAGTCAGGCATGGAAAGGGAAAACAGCCTATTTCTTTTGGTTGAGTCTGGATGAGGCCTCCCTGAAAATTGCATTCCAGTGCAGTTTTGGCCTGTTTCTTGGTGTCAAGGAAGCCATTGTTGTTCAACTTTGTTTTTTGGAGTGGGTATTGTTCTGGGTCTTTTCAATTTTTTTGTATTACATCATTTGGTGATTGCACCCAACTGCAACACCAAGAAACCACAAGTTTTTGAGGAACCAGGCAAGAAATAATATGAATGAATTAATGTAAATGCAACATCATTTACCCATATTTGCTTTGTTCAATATCATAATGTTTGCTTTCATCCAAGGAATTGTTGAGAGAAAAATAGGACAGATTAATTATTCTCTTTAAAAGATCTTTTCTGTGAGTAGCCAGCACAACCCAGACATATGCATAGCAATTTTGGCCGGTCTCCAGAGCTTCCAGAAAACCCTGCCAGAAACAAGGTTGAACATTAATTATTAAAACACAGAGCTAAAAAAAAAAAACACTTTAATTTAAGTCCACTTTAATTGAAACATTTAAGTCTCATGACCTTATTTTTAAACCAGAATTTAACAATAAAGCAAAGTCTTAAATGTACATGTACCATGTATGTTCTTTATCATAGTATTTCTGCATGCCTTGTTTCCCTACATTTTATTTCTGTAGGGTGGTTTGAAGGCTGTCATTTGGACAGACGTTTTTCAGTCTACGATCATGGTGGCAGGACTCATTGTAGTTGTGGTTGTCGGCAGTATTGAAGTTGGTGGTTTTGGCAATGTTTGGCAAATCAACAAAGACTTTGGTCGACTTAACTTCTTCAAGTAAGTGTAATAATCCTGAGTACTATTTAGCGGTTGCTAAGTAATTAGGGAGAACCATTTGGGTCATTTTGTCCACAGCAATACTAGGTATTGCAATAGCTGAAATAATCCTGCAATACAGTCTACTGCGATAGTAGTGATACCAATGTTGTGATAATATGGCAAAAGTATTTTAAAAAGACGTTATACTGTTAATATTGTTCCTTAATGTAACAAGATGGTAGACTTCAAGTGATACTACCATTCAGGTGTTCTTCCTTAACTTTAAAGCAGTGAAGAACAATAGATAGCGCTTCTGATGTGATCACATTAAAGGGCTTATTTTTAAAAGACTTTTTAACTTTGGAAACAGTGTGAAACTCCTGGGAGTTTCTTGTTGTTGTGAATGTATTATAGGCAGTGAGCATTCTACATGTATATGTTGTGGTTCAATTTTATCCTTGTTTTAAATTATATTTTCTTTTGTTTCGAACTCATTATCATACAACACCATACCCAAAAACAAAAGAAAATAAAATTTAAACCAAGGAGAAAATTGAACCACAACATATACATGTATAATCTACTCAAGAGAAGTAACATATTTTGCAGCAACAAGAACCGTTTGGTGTATTGTGTCCCCCTACAAATTTCACATAATCACGGCAATTTCCTAGTATTTTTTGCACTCTATTGGAAGGCTTGAAAGGAGGCATTTTTCAATCAAGAAAGAGGAATCCAACACATCAGTTGAAAAATCAATACCAAGATTATCTGTTATCAACTCTTATGTCTGCCGACAACTCTGTTATCGGCTCTTGTGTTTGCAATCAATGCATCATGGGAACCCTAGTAAATGCATCAATGATTTGATGTTTCATTACACTCCCCTTAGTATTGCTGATCAAAACTAAGATTTTACTCCAGTCCACTATTATGTTTATAACATATGAATGGATTAGTTTTCTGTTGCTTTGTGCTGTAGACACAACCTATTAATTTTGTGTAGAGGAAGCGTGGCCAATTAGTTCTCGGAACAATGGATTCCAGGACTGGCAGTTTGGGGTTTGAGTGTCCCTCCAGCCACCACTGGATTTGTTTCTCATTAGCACTGAGTTCAACTCTCAGCAAACACATCTCAGTGCTCCTATGAATATGTTTTTCATTCACAAGCAAATTTAACTCATTGTCATAAGCATGAATGGTTGTGCACCAAGCTTAGCTTTCATAAAGAGGGCTTAGAGCAACTCAGCAGTAGGCTGTTTATTTTGGGTGAAGGAATAAGAGTAGTGGGAAAGGCCACGAATAAAAATGTTGTCTCTTACTGAGTGAACGGAGTGCAAAGAATAGTGAGACATGTGAAAAAAAAAACAACAATGATGGAAATCCCTATGGCATGCCTGCTGGGTGAAGAAGGGGAGGCAACCAACATGTACATGTAGTATTGAACTGTATGGATTAACTCTACGGTGGTTAACCTTGGTTTCATTTCTTACAAATTATGTGCACTTGCATACCTGTAGTTTCCAGGACATTTTGTCATACTAGATGATTGTTTATGTCCACATCATCTAGCTTTGACCCTGATCCAAAGGTACGCAACACATTCTGGACACTGACAATCGGAGGAGCATTCACTGCCATGCCAGTTTGGACAGTCAGTCAGACAGCTGTTCAACGTTTCCTGGCAATACGGACATTCAAGGAAGCTAGAAGGTGAAGAAAAAGTTAACTAAAAAGTACATAAGTAGGTTGAGTATGATCATCTGGATGGATGTAGTCCCAAATACATATAGGACTGTTATTGTTGACACTGACTGATGTTTCAACAACCTGTGCAGTACTCATCTTCAGGGTAAAAGTGAGTTGTATCACCTCACTTAATACTGTGTGTCACATTTGGAATTATATCTATCAGCTGGTAGCTAATAGCTAGGAGAATCTTAAACTGCCTGTAATCCCCCCTGGGGAGAGACTCCTATATAAAAGTGAGGGGGCTACTCATCAGAAAAATAAAATTAAACCCCTACGGGAGACCAATGTGGGTGTGACTCGAGCTTAACTGACCCCTAAAGGAGACCATACTAAAACACACAGCATTTTTTGTACATATCTTTGTGCCCAGCCCTAAGTGATACCTGAATGGGCAAATACAGTGACTTTCCACACCCCAAGTGAGACCAAAATCTGAAATTTACATCCATAAGCAAGACGACAAGCATCCCATCCCCATCACTGTTATATGGTAGTCCCTTCCCCCCCCCCCCCCCCCGGCAATCCCCCATCCCCCAGTAAAGTGAAGAAGTGGTGATAGGACTGAGTGAAGTACAATCAGGGAGTAATAAAACTTGTGTTTAGTACTGCTATAGGTGAATCTTTGCTGCCGGCATTGTCTACATTTTTCCTCATTAGCATATGACTTACCGGTAACTCATAGAAGCCGTGGCCGACTATATTAACTAAATGCAAAAGTTGAAAGAGCTGATTAAGTTGCTCAATTTGTGCAATTTTCAGCTCTTTGCAAGCAATATTGAAGGAAATATCAGTCATAAAAAACTTCAAAATTGCTGGGTAGAAAAAAAGGTAATGAGCTACCGTATTTTTTCGCTTATAAGGCGCAGCATTTTTTCAACGAAAGACTGCTTGATAGCTCTAAATCTGTTGTAATTTCGGGGTGCGTCTTATAGCCAAGTATCTTCGGGCATAAAAGCTCTAGCAGCTATCCTCCTTTTTATTATCGGTTTTCAATGACTTTTACATCTTCTAAAGCTGGTATTATATGATGAACGAACCGCTTTGCATTGGAAACAAATCACCTGTCATCGATTGTTTTGAACTGAATGTTGATACTTTGTAACCAGGCGAATTTTTGAGCAAGTGCTTGACCCAAGATGGCGGTTTGTTTACAGTCATTTCCACACTGTGATCTTGTGCTTTTTTCAGACCTTTATTTTCCAAAGAAAGCTCCCAAATCTGTTAACAGAACTGTGAGAGGTCTTTTATCACAGTTATTTTGATAAGCAAGGGCTTAATTTTACCAGATTTGGCAGTTAATGAACAAAATATTCAGGCTCATGTATTACGCGACCGATTTTATCTTGATACTACCAATGTAAGCACCAATGTCAATATGCCGCAACCAAGACAACTGACTTGTTTATGGAACAAAAATGGAGTCCTTGAGTATGATTTTTTTGCTTTTGATCGAAATATGTAACCTTTTTCACTTTTGTTCACATAGGTGAATGGCCATAATCAGTGTTATTGGAAAGCATGTTGTTGTAGTTACGGTGAACATTGCCAAAAATCACGGTTGCACCTTATAACCGGGTATTTTGGCTTAATTTTCAGTTCGTCAACTTAGAAAAATCGTATTGAAAAGTTTGGAGTGCTGCTTCTTATAAGCGAGTGCCCCTTATAACCGAAAAAATACAGTATACAAAGTCATTCTTTGTAAAATTTTGAGTTTTTAGAAGAGAATTTCTCCAAAACTACTTGGTGTGTAGGGCTCAAATTTTCAGAGATAACTGAAACTGTCATGGTGGTAATGCCCTTTCAATATTCAGAGTTTTTATTTTATTAGCATCATCAGATAGTGATAAGCATATGTTAATGAGGCAAAAAGTATAAACAAAGATTCACCTATTCAGCAGTAAATAACTATTGATAAATAACTGAGGTGAGCAGTTTCCGGAAAACGCTATTTCGGATTGTAATAATTATCAAGGCTGGGTAACCTGCACTCTAACCTGAACTAGTGACCTGTAGCCTGCATTTTGCATTTTGTACCTGCCAAAGTAACGATCAGTAACCTGTCTTATTGCAGGGCACTTTTTGCATAAACCATAATTTCTTACCTAAAGAAAGCTATTGAAAGAACAAAATAGACCACTTTGATAGGGAAAGTAAATTAAAGTTGGTGTAAAAATACTCCAAAACCTTTAGACCAAGGAAACATACAACATCAGAAGCATGTTGTGCAGTGAGAAATTTAAACTTATCAAAACTTTTCTATTATTCCTTTGTTATTCAATGACATGCAAATGAGTATCAGGTGCTTTACCAGGAATCCAGCACTCCTTGACACGTGCTACTCGCTTGCAGTTTCGCACACCAAAGTCAGTCTTGAAAAAGCAAAAAATGTCGATTAAATACTACCATAGTTATCTGATACACTTACACAAATCTCCCAGCATACTTTCGCTTTCCTCGTTTTGCCTGAAATAGGGCGGAACACAGAATAAATCAAGCCGCCATTTTGAGGGACTTGGCTCAAAACATTCGTTCCCAGATTCCTTCGAGACGGAAAACACTGGGGTCCAGTGCGTGGGCTCCCGCGCGGGATTACCCCACGGGGCACCCGCACATTCTGTTATCCTTCAAAATCGCTCAAAATACCACTTGTCAGGCAAAAGAACGACAATTTACCGAAGGAAAGGAAACACAACGTTTATTTAGCTTTGATACACGCACATATTTAGCGATATACCGCTACAGATGAGGCAAATAAAAACGGCAAATACAGTACATTCACGATGATTACATCGGTTACGCGTATGGGAAGGGGCGGCTGTACACACTGTATACAGGCTAGATTACCCACGCGTAGATATTAGACTTAGCTGGTTGGGAAGAACTTCAGTTGAAATTTCCTATTCATTTTTTTTGAAGGGCGGTCTGGCTTAACGTTCCCGGCTTGATTATCATTGTCACGTTGTGTTCTTTGGACGGGCTGGTTATTTTCGCTGTATACTCAGGATGTGATCTTCGGGTTCAAGGAAAAATCACCAGCAACGATCAGGTATATTAATTTGGAGTGAAAATGCAGGGCTCTGCCTTTCATGGTTTTTTTTTCTTTTCTAGTCCATAACAGAATGGGAATTAGGTCTAACTGTCCCAAGTACATCTGCTGCAGATTTGAGAGAAGCCACCGGTGTAAACTCAACAAAACTTTTGAACAGTAATTTCAGAGTAGCTATTGGTTAAAACTCTAAACCAATAGCAACACTCCTAGATTACATTGGTAGGTTAAACTAAAAATTTACATGACCAGGTGTCTATGGTAATGGCTTCGAAATGACCATGGTAATCTGCTTTATTAAAAAATATGATAACATTTATTCATTCATTTAGTTACTTATTCATGTATTCGTTTTGAAGACACTCCCATACTTCGTGATAAACAAGCTTGGTCACCTTAAAGGACTGCCGGGAATGTTTACAGCATGTCTCTACGCTGGAGCTCTCAGGTAACTCAGTGAAAGGTCATCACTTGATCAGCATGTAATAATCAAGCTTAACATCCCATGGCATACCCATTGCATTACAAGTTTTACCGCTTAATAGACCTTGTCGAGTAGGCAAACACGCGAGAAATTACAATGTTTGTATGAGAATCTTATGTCGAATAATTTCCGTAATACGGCTGTTCTGAAAAAAGTATGAATTGTAACCTAAGGCTACACAGCAAAGTGCTTCAAGGTCTTCTAGCGCATGTAACGCCCTCAAATGTTTTCAGTAGAAACCTTAAGAGTGAAGCTTTAGTTTAAAATTGATATTTTTTTCAAAAAGCCGTGACAAGGTCTATTAATAGGTAACCAGTATAGAGTGAATTTCCCTTAGGAGGGGTATAGAATGGTAAATTCGAAGCTTTGCGCGCTGCGAGATCCTGGTTTCAAAATTCGAGACCGAGAATTTATTTCCGAAAAAATCCGAGCCCGAGACTCTAGGCGCCGAAAATTTCGACATGATGGTACAAAAAATATAAAATGACCGAAAATGTCAATGGAAGACTGTCTCAATAATCTACCAGCTCAGCTCGATAAGCTGTACCCATAAACTCTGAAAAATTCGACTCCTAAAGACCAGAAGGAAAGAAAAAGACGACAAATCCCAGACGCAAAAATCACCGAAAACGAGACTTCGAGGCCCATCAAAAACGCTTCCGAGATTTCGAGATCGGACCAAAATTTTCCGAGACGTACGTGTTTCAAGGTACCATGAAGTAGGTCTCATTTTAAGCCTGAAAATGTTTTCACGTGACAGTATTGTCTGGAATTTCCCCAAAAAAGATTATTAAATTTTGCGATTCTCTTTCATCGATAAAGATATGCTATTTGAAAGAAAGTGCTAAAAGTGACGCAGTGGCATAGTTCATCGAACCGCAAGCTCAAATTCTCCGCAGTTTCAAATAACCCGAAGTCGCGTGAAGCCTGCCCGAAGCCGAATTATATATCGCCACCTTGTTCCCAAGGCCTTTCCGGGAACAGAGAAGAAGAGAGACCTTGGAGCGAGATTGGGTTTCCTGCGGTTATTGGAGAAATTAATAGTGGATCCGTCATTTGTTCCATAGCACCGCATCGTCCGCACTGAATGCCATGGCTCTTGTTTGCTTGGAAGATATCGTGAAAAAGAAGGTCCCAGATATTACTGACAGTGATGCTGCAAAGCTATGCAAGATCATTGGTAAGTTAAAAGAAAGTGCATAATCAAGGTATATAGAATAAATGCTCATTTAAGTGACTTAGCTATTCTTTAGTGATTTTTTCATTAATATTCAACGCGTTTTGGCGAATCTGTCACGTTAGGTTTGACCTTCGCGTAATCAATGTTTCAAGAATGCGTATTGAGTAGAGCGAGATAACGATATGATCGTCGTATGCGTTAGTCGACCTCATTACTTTCCAAGAACTTCCAAAGGCCTCCTTGGTAATAATAAGAAAATGTATGGAGCTGTGGTGGCGGAAATGGATAACGTTTCTCTGAATTGACATTTTCCTAACGAGTGGAGTTGGCCTTGAAAATAGTGGCGCACACGCGTAAGACACACACAAATAGGGAGGCATGGTTCTTACTCAACTTATTTCTCTTTGGCCTTGATGAAACTAGCACTAGTATTTGTTTTCAATGGTCGTTTTCGTTGTCCCCATGAAGGGAAGTCCTCAATGTATAAATTGACAGGCGAAGATGGTATAACCATTCAAGCGAAACGTTTCAGGGAACGAGAAGCCGTGAAAGGGATGAAAAGGAAATCAAAGTTTTGTTCCCGCGCGAACTAGCCTACCAACTAACTAGACGGCACTGGTATACACGTTTCCGGTGGCGGAGACCCATGTAATGAACATATGAGTTTTAGTCACATTTTACTAACATCATATTCTATTTAGCCCTTTCGTTCGGAGTCATTGTTATTGGAGGAGCTTTTGTGGTGAAATACGTAGGCACCATGGTCTTGCAGGTTTGTCTAATCTTTATCTTCCTTGACCTTTTATTTCGAATATTAATAATAATTCTCCTTGTTTTTCCCATACATTGCTTGTACATGTACTTCTGCTCAGGAAAATTGAAAGGTTGATCTTGACAGTTCTAACCTTCTCCCCTAAGTTTTCCCGCGCTTTTTTTGGCCACATTTATTTGCTTCAATATCTGATTGGTTGATATGAATTTCACAAATGCAGTGATTGACCAGAATAAATATATGTACATTGTTTTTAGAGTGCGCAAGTTAACTGAAAATCTCTTTGTCATATACCTAGTCTTAAGGTAAGCGAAAAATAAAATGTCGATATTGTGACTGGACGCTGTAATTATTCCATCGCTGAAGTTAATTCCTACAAGTGCATCAGGCTGCGAGACTTAGGATAATAGGGGAACGAGAACAAGTAATCAAGTGACTTCATGCGTTGTTTTCCGAATGATCTAAACATTCATATTATTGCTTCTTTGTTTTAGTTGGCGTACAGCATTTTTGGAATCTGCGGTGGGCCTCTGTTGGGAATATTTTTCCTTGGAATGTTTGTCCCACGAGCAAATTCCAAGGTATGTAATGCAAACCGACCCCCACCTCTGTCCTTTTGCAAGCAGTTAAATATTTTTCTTGTTCAGGTCCCATCCCTCTTCTTCGGTCTTGGTACAAGGTCTACATGGTCTTCAGGGTCTACACCAGCCTCACTGCTTCATATACTGCAAAAAGGTGTTCGCACTGCCGGTGAATTGCAGTTAGTCTGTGCAGGTTTTGGTTATCTTCCGTCACCCCTCAGTTAGTTCGTTCAATTGATCATTTCCGACTTTTTTTCACAGTCTCGTGGTTTCTTGTCCCTTCCCACAGTGCTCAGCACGCCTCTCCTCAGTTCAGGTGGGATCGGTGATGACAACCTCACCCTCCCTTTTTCACAGTTGGATTGATTTTGTTATTAGTTCACATCTTTGTTTCGCATTGTTTCTTAAGTTGCCCAGCTTTTACCTAGTTTTTTAAAAACCAAAAATTCAATTCGGCCTGGGCACCAGTGGCCTCATTTTTATCAGTCGAGAGACTGTTTGGCGAAGCACCCTCGTTAAATAAAATTAATCGTAAGTAATTCGCCACTTAAAGGTAATGTTACACGAAACGATTCGCAACGACGACTTTATAGCGCAACACAGCGTTGCAATGTTGGGACAATGTTGGAGCTATTCGAAACAATGTTGCAACAATGTTGCGGCGTTGCGTTGCGCTAAAAATAGTCTTTGCGAGTCGTCCCGTGTAACATCACCTTTAAGGAAACAAAAGTTAACTGGGCCGATTTAACTTTCGCAAAGACTTCTGGGATTGTATATGGAAACAACAACCCCACAGAGGCCAAAAGACTAAACGTGAAAAAAACAAACACCAACGATCAGAGAAAATGGCGCCACGTCCAAACACCGCGCAAAACGGGTCAACAGAAACGTCATCATGATGACTCTCGTGAACAGAAAGAACATATACCTTTTAAGAAACAGCGCCTTACTACGGAAGAGCTTGAAAATATCATTAAGGACAAGATACAAAAGTCCAAAGAATCCATCGCCAAGCTGAAGAAACATATTGAGAACAATACATGTCCAAAAACTTTGCGTTATAACGCAAAAGCAAACATTGCCCCGGACGAAGAATTCAAACGAGACATAAGCTGGATTAGAAAAGACGCAGAACGAAAAGTTTTAGGCGCACTTGTTAAGTTCTACGACCGTAGAGTCGAAAGAAGCAAATCTAGACTTGTAAAACTGGAGCAGGAATCACGCAAAGAAAAGAAGAAAGACATGTCAGATAAGGTACCAGCTAATACTCTAGAATTCAGTCACGAAGAGAAACTAGAGAATATCCAGAAGAAAATAGACGAACTCAACAAAATGAAGTATGTCTTACAAAAATACTAAAGAGAATAAACAAAGTGAATCTTATCCCAGAGTGTTTTCTGAGAATATAGATTATCTAAAAAGGGAAAGACGAAAGAAAAAGCGGTCATTGTCAACCAAAAAACGCAATGAACGGAGGCGAAAAATAACAGAAGCAAGAAAGAAACATATCAAAAACCTCTCAGATAACAAAATGATTACCGGCGCGTCCTCGGTAACAATCCCAGAAACAATTGCAGGACACATTTCGGCACCAGTTCCCTTATCGTTTTTTAGAGTGGCGAATCATTACTTTATTTAACAATTAGTCGCCGAAGGCGACGTGAATATCGGCGAATAGTCACCGAGACGAAGTCGAGGTGACTATTCGCCAATATTCACGTCGCCTGAGGCGACTAATTGTTTTAGTATAATTACAGTGATGATTATTCGAGAAAATAAAATTATTGATCAATTTCCGACCCCGAAACATCAAAAAATCTGGCTGCCATTTTGAAAACTGCTAGCCTTCAATGCTATAATCACCGCGCGGTGATTATAGCGGGATAAAGCGAAGCTCCTAGCCAATCACAGCGCTCTATTTTCAATAATCATCAATGTAATTATACTAATTACTGTTATTCCAGGGCGCATATTTTGGAATATTCAGCGGCGCCATCATGACAACATGGGTCTTTCTGGGATCCGTAATATATCCACCCAACAAGTACCCAGGCCTTCGCTCAGTTAGGGAATGTGACTTCTTCACTGCCAATACTACTTTTATAAATGGTACCCTTAGCAACTCATCGGCTGAATTTTTCAAGGAAAACAATATCGACCAAGACGGATATATACATAACCCATACAAAGGACACAGGTAGAGTACTTGTACATTATAACTATAGCCTGTGCAGGGCGTTCAGATTGTGGGGACGGCGCAAAGAAATGTGAGCAGGAAAAACAGCGAGGGGGTGGGGTTGGTGTGAGCGCTCTCTGACTTCGCGCCGCACTACACCATCTGAACGCCTGGAACAGGCTACTATAACTCTCAAATACGTTGCAGTGGTGGATTCAAACCTTGAGGGGCGGGAAGGGGGCGTTCTCTTACTTGAACGAAAAGTCCCGGCGTCTTGGCTTTACGGGTCTCGGTTTTGGTGTAAAAATAAGAGGGAGAGGCGGAGCTACTCCCCTCCCTCCCCCCCCCCCCCCCCTTCGTGCCGTCACTGCACTGAATCCTGAACAAGAAATATCGCGAGAAAACTGTCCGTTGGGTTTCATTTCAATAAATATATATGTATTTTTTTTTTTAAGTTTATGTACTCTATGTATGTCTTCAAAACAAGAGCAAAATGTGGACTGACAATTTAAAGACTTTCTTGTCCTGACCAATGTATCGTATGGGCAAATTGGTCAGATATTTATTTGAATCAGTCCTAAACTGTATGCCACACAGGTACTTTTTCAGATACGATATAACCAGTCTCGCATGCGCTAACTTGAGTCCTTGAGTAAGGCTCCATTATCTAATAACAGTTTGGACAAAGGAATTTAAATGAAATTGTTGTATAGCTCGAAATTTCTTCCCAACAGCGCGCGCTCTCATTGATCACTTCGAGGTCATACGACATCCAACAATGAAACTGTTTCCCACCAAAATCTCTGAGCGGGCAACATTGCAAAATTCTACGAAGTCAGAGGGTAACAGAGCACTTTTAACAGCGACGCCGTTGAGGTTTAATGAATTTCCATCTATATAACAAATCTCTTAAGACTGGTCCCTTGGGAAAAGGTTAATTTTGTTTCCCTCCAATCTCAATGTTTACTCGGGACTAGTCGATCATTTAGTGTTTAAATTTAGACGAATACGTACAATCTATAAGAGTTATTATACTCAAATGGCAAAAAAAACAAACTCATCGTTGCTGCCACCACAACGTAAAATTTAAATTGATTGAATTTTGTTTTATTTTTAGTGCGGGCATTGCTGATTTCTACAGCATGTCATACCTTTGGTTTAGTGGCTTGTCCGTTGTCGTTTCCTTTGGTGTTGGAATCATAATGAGTTTGATTTTAGGTGAGTTAATAGCCTGCTAATACAGCCGTCTCTCGTTGCTCTTGAGCGATTCACAGGTCAGTCAGTTAGGGAATTTGTCAAGTTCTGAATTTCAGTTTACTTGACAAAATTGCCTCTCTTCAGTTCTCTCATTAGACACACATAAGTAAAGCTCTATTCAAAGAGAGCAAATTGCAAGGCTTATAATCGAAAGCAATGTGCTTTCATGCTACATTATTTATTAAATTGCATGTTTTTTCTTTGCTTTAACTTAAAGAGAGAAAAGAAGACAAAGAAAGAGAGATTGATCCTAAGTTGCTGTTCCCTCTGAAGGAATGGTTTCTCTCCTTCCTTCCTGGTCACTCATTTAAATGGGACTTTGAGGAAGAAGAAAATGAACGAATGCAAAAAGCAAAGGAAGAAGAAATGAAGCCACTTCATGAGACGGTAAGAAAAATGATAATGATGATGATGATGATGATAACGACGATGATGATGATAACGACGATAATGATGATGGGATGTCAATGATGATGATGATGATGATGACGATGATGATGATGATGATGATAACGACGATAATGATGATGGGATGTCGATGATGACGATGATGATGATGATCATCATCATCATCATCATCATCATGACAGTCCTGGTAGCATTGTTGGCAACAACGACGGCGCCGGTGTCAGAGTGATATGTGCATATGGGCATCCCCATTCCCACAAACCTAGTGATATGAGCATCCGCTGTAACCCTAACCCAAATTGCTAAGGTAATATGAGAAGGGGATGCCCATATCACTAGGGTTTTGCGAATGAGGATGCTCAAAACGCGGGGAAGCCCATATCACTGTAAAAAGGTCACTAAAAAAGTGAAGGCGCTGCTTTAAACTTTATCGCGCTTATTCTATCTCATTCAATTCGCCAAATCTTGGCAATTTTTTCTGGAGTTGAATTCCAAAACACTGTATCGTAGCAGAAAAAAAGAAGGAAATTGTTGCCTTGTGTTCACGTCCTCCACAAAACGTTAAATAAGGCATTTTCACGTCGCAGTCGTGCACTGACGGCAAAGAAATGTACAAAAAGGCGTAATGCACGAGCAAAGTTGTTGTTTTGCCAATTTAAACCTGTTGCTTTTATGCCGTTCTCGTTGACGTCTCCGTCTTCGTTGCTTAAGCTCCCTGTTGGTGACGATGACGGTGACGGCCGGATGATGATGGAAACGTTGGTATAGTAATGGTGATTATGGTCATGTGACGTCGAAGAAGGCGATGATGATGATGATGACGTCAATCTTATCTTTTTTAGCCAGAACACGACTAAGCACATCAACTAGCTTTTTGTAGCTTTATCAAAATGAAGTGCACTTTGCCCTCGCACACGCCATGATGATCACACCATGACCACTCACAATATCATCGTATTATAACTACAAAGTAAGTGTGAATTGTATACTTTGCAGGAAATCAAGATAAACTGGGATGAAGCCCCACCAGTCCAGGAGCCTGGTGAAAAGGAGAAGACCTCAATGGGAGACATGTTCACCAACGATCTACTGGCTAATGATTCTAAATTGTGATGTCATCAATTCCCGTCTTTAGAAACGAAAAGGAACTGGAGCGAAAACGTGTGCCGCAATTGTTTCTGGGATCGTTACTGGGGATGCACTGGTCAGTTATTGGCCACTTTGTCCCTAGAAACAGTCCCAGAAGTCTTTGCGAAAGTAAATTCGACCCAATCTCCTCGTTTCTAAAGTGTTGAATTTTTTCCCGTATTATACGTTTTCATTTTTCTTTTTCATTTATTTTGTGGCTTCGTACAGATATACTTGCGCGTGCAATAGTAGCTCCAGATTTCTATTTCCAAATGTAAATACCGTTTTAGTAAGAGTTTGAAAAATAGCAAATTATCGAGAATCAAACTTTTCCACAGGATAGTTCTGTCAGGTAGCACTGGTTTGGTGGTGGGTCACATGTAAGTCAGATTAGCGATCCTTTATGACAATACGATTTGACATATCTAGGTACTTCAGTCACTCTATTCGTGTCAAATGTAACACAATAATATATCCTGCTTGATTTTTTCCTTTAAGTTGGGGGTATTTTTGCGCTAATTCAAGGCTAGAAGGTCAGCGAAGGCCTGTTTGTAAGCATTCCCGATTAGCTATCCCTTACTACACAGGCTACCCAAGCCAAGAACTTGGCCCAATTTGCGGCTCAAACAGCTTGTTTTACCTGGTTTTATTTCTGCTAACGCTACTCAATATTATCGTAGAGTTATAAGAGTGGATGCTTTATCAGTAATTAAGAAGACGATTTTCACAGGTCTGTACTGAAATTTTAAAACGCCTTTGCTCATTCAAGCAGTGTAATTACCATCAAATTTTTGCTTGCATTGAAATAAAAACTTTCACACCTGGGTTGCCCGCAGGCTGTCAATTATAACTTAACACAGGATTAAGCTTTGAAACATGTCATTCTTGTCCAGGAATGTCAGCTAATTAATTTGTAACTGGAGCAGATAATATAATCTGAATCCAGCCTTTGCATAGCCTGCGCCAGAGACCAAACTAAACTTCTGATTCGGGGTTGATTACCTCTACGACGCAGGCAAGCGTTTACACAGAGACCAAACCGCGTTCCCAGGGTTCTCTCGAAGCAAGAGAGTGAACCCTGGGAACGAGGTCGACAGAGACCCATTTTTGGGACGAAAAGACTGTCAAAAGACTAGAAGAAAGTTTAGCCAATTGGACTCTCCAATTGTGGGTTATGCCAAAAATTGCTCGTGCGCGCCTGGTTCGCGGGCTAAAGAGATCGAGTTGACGGGCCTCCAAGCTAAATTGAACTGTAATTAATTAGTGGAAAGTACTCCGAAACCCAATATAACTCCAGACAGGAGCCTATGATCATGACTCTTGTCATGGGCTCCTACTCTAAACTACTAATTCCCTTTAGAGGGTTGAATATAGACTACGAGTAGTCCCCATTTTTCCTCAGGGATAGTAGAACGAGCGAAACGCGAGCGCGCGTGAAAATCACCCCACGCGAGAAAAGGCGTCACGCGGCTCATTTTTCTCTCTCCCCGCACGCGCGCTCGCGTTTCTACTCTATCCCTGAGGAAAAATGGGGACTACGTGTAGTCTAGGTTGAATAATGGAACAACGGAAATTTTTTAGTTGGAATAATGAAAAAAAATGCTCTTTTTCGAGGGTAATAATGGACTAACAAAAAAAATTTTTCGAGAAGAGATAATGAAACAATGAACACCTTATATATTTGATTGTTGCTCTTCACCCCCATTTTAATCCGTGTAAACCCCGTCTATCGGCCCATGGCCTCACCGCAAATCCTTGAAGATCCCTTAATCTCTTCTGAATAGTTTTGTGTGTTAAATCTATAACGCCGTGTGAAATTCTTTTGCTTCAGGAGCCCATGTTGCTTTTACTATCACCGTTATGTAAGTGCCAGGCTACAGGGAGATGAATGCGCATACCCTGTTACACGGCCCAGCTACTACAAAGGAAATTAAATGCGTCACTTCCTCCAAACTCCAAAATACAGGTTATTGCAAGCCTTGATATTCTGGATTTGTTCCTTTATGATCGCTTTACTGTGAATCGTGACTTCTGATTTCTTTCCATCTTGTATATGCTAAAGAGGAAATCATGACAGAAAACTCGGTGCAAAACTACAACACTGACTTTACAATGGTTATAACCCATAAGCAAATAAGGTATTCCACCAAAAGATTCGCAAATATTAGCTATCGTGCATGCACGTGACAGCAAATGTTAGTGGAATTTTCTAGAAAATTTGTTGAGGTTTTCTGAACCTGTGACACTCATGGCAGGTCTGTCATAGTCTGGGAGAACTATTATCAAGTGCAATCAGTGCATGAAGAAACAGTTGAAATAGCTTTCCTAAATACATAATGCTTCACTGAGTCAAAAAGTGGGCTTTAATCGAGTGTGAATCAGACGCGACTAATTCTCCCGGAAGTCAAACCAACTTGATCAAGTTTTGACCTGTTCCCAACTGTGGATTAAATTTTGCTATGGGAAGCATAATTGCAAAATGAGACTAGGGATGTGATGAGTTAAGCAGAAATGACTTTGGACTTACAAAAAATTTGGCTAAGGATGAAGTCTTACGTTTCTGTGGTGCCAGTCAATTATTCATGGAGAAAGGCGTATTCAGATAATTATTTCCCTAGTATGGCTTTTCCCTATACTTCGTGCAATGTGTCATCACGTAAAGTTATTCTTAAAGGAAAGCAGCCTCGTACTTCTATGTGATAGGAATTTACTCAATACATAGACATATAAATCCAACACTTTCTTAATCAATATTTTGCTTTAGTTCAAGCAATTATTTTAAAATGCGTAAATGTTTGATTGATAGCGTGTCTCCAAACATAGAACAGTTCAAGTGTTTCTACACTAGATGTTTCCGGTACCAGCGGTCAGGGTGTGAATTTGTCAAGGAATGTCTGCAATCAATACTGGCTTACTGCCAGACTAACTTAAACTTTTTTAAAAAAACATGACAAGAACAAAGGATTATCATTCATTGAGACGAGACCTTGGCTATTTGACGTAAGAGGTTGATTAATGTCAGTGTGAAAAACAAAGCCAAAAGAGCGGCAACAGCAAAAAATAGATGTCACCCAGACAAGTGATGACAGATTCTCATTTGAATCCAGCTGTGAAAGAATGACGTTTTGTTGCTATTTGTATTTTTGTCTCGCACTGAATGTGCAGTCGGTCTTGACTCCGATCACCGGAATATCGAACATCCGTCACGTTTTTTCACTCTTTCTCAGCATACACGGACTAAATTCCATGAAATAACTTTCAGTATCAGATCACAGGCAATACGCACCAAGGTCAACCACTTGATGTTCGCTTTTAATTTGAAGGGGTAAACTCGTAAACAAGATCAGCAGAAATTTTCTTCAACAATGAAATTCGCCGAGGACTACTGGGTTTTCGCCATATCTCTCTTATTTCCAATCGCTGCAGGATTATTCTTTGCTTGTCGCGGAGGACAAATAACCACGAATGAATTTCTTCTTGCGAACAAGAAACTAAGAAGCTGGCTCGTTGCACTGTCGCTCGTGGCCAGCTATTTTTCGTCCCTCCTTCTATTGAATACAACAAACGAGGTTTTCACACATGGAGCCCAGTTTATTTCTTTAGCTATACTGTCCTACTGGATCGTAGCAGGAGTGACCCATGTTCTTTTTATTCCCATGTTCCATCGGATCAAAATAACCTCTGTTAACGAGGTAAGTGCTTTTGTAATTTGTTTTTGTTTAAATCTTTTGTTTTGACTTGGCGAATAATTTTATGATTTAGGTGTCTTGGAAGAATTAACAATGCTACCTTGTTTTATTTATTCTGCGGTAGGTTCGAACTAGTTATCTAAATTCAGAAAATATTACATCATGAATTCAACTGCCATTTCGTGATAGACCTTTGTACTATTCGTGATATGAAAATGACATAACATTGACAATTCTATTCCAAATATCTTGGCAGAGGTTCAAAATATGGTTCATGGAACAAAATCTTTTTTCTCCTTCTTAAACAAAAAGACAGTAATTTTTTTATTGTAGGAGGACTTTTTCTTTGCTGTGATTTCTTTCTTGTTTTCGTTTTCAATCGCTCTTGTCTTTTCTAAGTATCTATCTATATTTAGACCAGGTCACGCTATTTAAGGCTGCTGCCAAAAAGCACATGAAACCAAGTGGAATAATTGGATGAATAGGTAGAAAACAAAAAATTTAGAATAACGAAGTCAGAAAGTAACCAGCAAGAAAACCACTAATTGCGCAAGACTAAAATCTTCTGGAAACGACAAGAGTTTCCGATGAATCGACCGCGATATGTATGCAAATATAGCGTGACTGCCTATAATTAAATATTTTATCTCAGTAAATTCGAGGGTGGAAAACATTTTCTTTAAATACTAGTTACTGAGGAAAATTCGGATAGGGAGTTATCGACCCCAATTACTCGTTATAAGGCAACGAAACAAAAGACAACTATAGCAAAAGCAACTGCACATTTTAAAATTTGCATTTTTATGTACAACAAGCAAAGCAAGGCCTCTGCTTAATCGTGTTTATATGGGCTTCTTTCGACTCTTTTTTCTACAAATAGGCCCTTGAATTAGTCAAATTACTTCCATATACACTTCACTATCAAAAAGAAATCTCAGACTAAGACGGAAGCATTTTCTCCCCAGTAGAGCAGATTATAGGCTTTGTACACCATTCACTGAGTTACCTATGACGTGCATTGACGTATCATTAATACCGGATCTCTTAATTGTAAAAATATTAATAATGCAGTTATCATAAGCTTTTAATAACGTGATAAAACAGAACCCTGAGTAGCACGTGATTGGCATACGTGTTTGTCAATACCGGGTCTCTGAATGGTCCAAATATTACTAAGAAATGCAGTCATTATAAGCTTATATAATTGAATGAAACAGGCCGCTGCTTAGCTCGTAAGCGGCACACATGCTTTTGCCTCAAACAATATTGTCCCACCCACCCTCGTTGATTAGTTTTTCTGTTCTTTCCGATCAGTACTTGGAGGCACGGTTTTCTTCCGGTGTGCGCTACGTTGGAGCCACCCTCTTCACTGTAACCTACGTAAGTATTTACTGTATTACTAGTTTCGGACTAGTTAAGTTTCCATCACTCGAATCATATTATAGTGAGTTTACGCAACAGGACGGCAGGAAGAAGAGGACGGCAAAACGCTTGTGCGTGACGAACCTGACAAGGCCATTACTTCCGTGTTTTGTCGTGATCTTCACTAACATCGATGTTTTCTGGTCTTTTACAAAAAAATCTGTTTAAAGGTAAGTGAATTTTTGCGAAAAGTTATTTCAAACAAAATTATTGTCACGCTTGTCACACAAGGTTTGCCGTCTTCTTTCCTCTCCCGTCCTGTTGCGTAAGTTCACTATTATAAAAACAACCAACTCAAGCTACTCTTCGTAGTTTTGTTTTGACTTTACAACGTTCCTATGGAGCTGGAAATAACTTTTTTAATGCTTTATTACAATACTTCATTACACATTTACACACAAATGGAAAATAAAGCGACAAAAAAATGTACAAAAGCTACAAAATTATCATTAACATCATATATAGGAAACAGTGCAAAAGGCTTACTTAGTACCAATGGCAGCATTCCCTGTAAAAAGAAAAGAAAGCTAATATATACAAAGGAATTATCCGAGGGGCATAAAGTAGAGCGGAGTCAGATAGAACTAACTTGAATCTTTCATCATTTCTTCTATCTACAGCCTTTTTGTTCTGCGTTAAAAAAACATGTCATCTCAGCAGACTCTCAGTGGGCATGCGCAGAACCAGTTCTCGATTCAAATTTTGTTCCCATCTTATTTTTTCTTATCTAACACTGGATACCTAAGTAGGTTACTGCGCTTGACACTGAACAAAAAAAAATCACTAATCACTAATCAGTTGAAAGGAAACTTTTCAAACAAACCGGAATCGACTGTAAAGAGTTGCATTACTCAATGATCCTCATTTTTTCCGCTTTTTCAGATCCTGTACTTGTGCGCGGTGCTGTACGTGCCGTCTCAAGCAATAAGCATGGGTAAGATATTATAAGCTAACTAAGCTTATTATACCTTTACTTTACTTTACACTCATTGCGAGTCACTGTTTCTTTAAGTGTTTGTCCGGGTCGAAAGTTTTAACTTTCGCACACTTGATCCTTTCACTCGTCCAGCCATGTACTGACACAGATTGAATTATTTTCTAGCTTATTGCTAAAATTACTTTATTAGAAATTACTTTCTAACTTCTAAGTTTTGAACCCGTGAACGAATCTGTACAATTCCTCACAACATTAAAATTGGCATCTTTTTAAATAAGAGTTTTGGCATATTTGGGGGTGGAAGCAGGCAGCTTCCCTTATCGACCACCTTTTTAAAGATCCGTTAAATAGAAATGCTCACGACAGTTAAAGGTGTTAGTTTAAAAGCACTATCAAGCAAGCAGCTCCACTGCGCGGCACGAAAGTTTTACGGCGGTTTAATTTCACGGTGGCCTTTTATATATTGCGGGAACTAGTTTTTGCGACTGTGAAAGACTGGTTTTCTTTGCTAGAGATTTATTTGTCTTTGCAATTTTCGTGAAGTCGCGTTCAACTAAAAATACGACACTTTTGTAAGCGCCATTTTACCGGCACTGGTATAAAGCAACGGTACAGAACTGGAACAAGTCGTTCACACACACCGATTATCGTACCGGAGCAAGGGAGGGGTTGGCTATTCAATTATCTCACGACTGTACATGCATCTTACTTTTGCAGTTGCTGGATTTCCATTAGCCGCTGGTATTGTCTCCACCGGAGTGGTGTGCACGCTCTACACCACACTGGTGAGTATTGTCCACTTAAGAGTGTCTCTAGCTTAACCCAGGGTGACCAAAACGCAGACGTCTCTCCTGTGAAATGTCCCAAGCGGCGAGGATCGTCTGGGTAACTTAAGTGCCTGTAAACAACCAGCACGACTAGTTCAACACTCCAATGGCTAACGTTTGTCTTATTCGTCTTTACGTTCAGATTAATTATGCCATTTAGAATTTCTCCAACATAATTTTGTATTTGTTTGATGTTTTTTTCTGTACAAAACAGGGAGGCCTGAAGGCTGTGGCATGGACAAACGCTTTTCACCTCATTCTCATGCTGACTGCACTTATCGCGCTATGCATTGTGGGTACAAACACCGCAGGAGGCGTTGCTCGCGTGATTGAAGTTAATAAGATTGGAAACCGGAAGACAATATTCAAGTAAGTAACGAGTTTTAACATTATGTGGATGAAACCCATTTATAGGATCATGCTTTTTTGGGCGATTTCCTTGGTTTAGTCTATTTCTTTTCGATTTTTCATTTTTAAATAGGCTCCTATGTCACGCGGTCAGTAACTTACTTAAGTGATTCAGTAGTAACTAGTTTCTGATCTGGCAGATGTAATTTCCATGTTTTGTTTTCCCAGCTTTAACCCAGACCCTACCATCCAATATACATTCTGGACACTTTCTATTGGTGGAGCGTTAACTGCCATGCCTGTATGGACAGTCAGCCAGACAGCTGTCCAGCGGTATATGTCTGTGCAGATGGTGAGCCTGGCTAGAAGGTGAGATTCTGCCGACATCTATCATGAGGCCGTCATAACTCAAGAGAGATGGGTGAAAATTCCCAACCCCGCCTTCCCCTCTCCCATTCCACAGACGATTCCGACAAACTCATATGGTATTGACAAGGAACTACGCGGTGCTAACCTCGGAATGGCACGTTGTAGAATCGAGGAATCGCCTACACAGGCATGGACGGCTTGAATGGCCATTATTCTGCACTCAAGCGGACCTTTGTATCCTAGCTATCAAATTTTCGCGCGCCTTACGGTCACTTCCTTCCCAATGTCATTTCGCCCCGGTTACTTAGCCCCCTATTTTAGAACGAGGAATATTGTATTTGAAGCGCGCTTGTTTTGGTTCATGGCTTATAGAACGAGGAATATTACCTTTGAAGCGCGCTCGTTTTGGTTTATGGCTTATAGAGCGAGGAACATTTTATTTGGAACGCGCTAAATGACTCGAAAATAGGGGGCGAAGTAACCGGGGCAAAATGACCGGTTTCCCTGTTATCATGTCAGGGACGTAAGTTACTGTGAGGAGTAAAAATTTTCACCCACATCACATCTGTTATTCCTCGTTCATTACTTTATGGCTAACTGAATCTATGAATTCTATTCATACACACATAACTGTTTGTCAGATTGGACAGGAAAAGACATTGCACTGGTAGACTACATTAGCATTTAAATTTAGAACCCTCGTGCTACCAGAAACCGTCGAAAACATGTCTTAGGCTAAAGTTTGCTACAGTGTTTTCATCATAAATAAATAACTCACCAGATCCCGTCAATATTGTTCCTTCAGGGCTATTTGGATGAGTGTACCAATAGTGATGATAATGACAGGCTTAACATGTATCATTGGTCTCGTTATGTATGCTGTGTACGTCGATGCTGATCCATCCACAGTAAGAGAAATTCAACTCAACAACAAGGTAATTGAATCAGGCTCTATGAGCTTTACTCTGATGGAAATTCTAGGCTTTCTTCCAACGCGCCCCAAGAGGAGAGAAAATTAATCGCGTCGACTTTTCCGTTGAGAATGTTGCCTAGCAGAGGAAAGTTACCAATCAGATTTCTAAGTACTATTTAGACACGCATAAAAATCTTTTTTCGAATCTTTTTCTCTTGATTCTTGATTCAAAAGAAAAGCATGGATTCGCGGGGGAGGGAGGGGGGGCGTATGCAAAGGGTACACCATTCCTTCAAGTTTCAGTGCAAAAATACGTTCCTTTATGATTTCTTTCTCTTGTTCCCATATTTTGTGCAATGTCTGATCTCTGGAAGTGTTTTGTTAATTCAAAGGCCCTTTAAGGTCTCAGTCCTTTTAAAGGAGGACCGCGAAACTGTCGGCGATCAATTGCCGAACAATTTGTTGGAGTGTAGAACTTTTCAAGAATCGTTTAGTTGAAGGAAAAAAAAACTAACCAACTGTTATTATCTCCACTCGCATGATATCTCTTCATCCGCGGAAACAAAATACTTGAAAAACAAAACATTAAAGTATGTGAGACAGGAAGCCAAAGTCACCCTTGTGTTCCAACTGCTTTTGGGGGAAGAAAAAGTCACTTAACTCTCGGTACATGACATAACAACATACCCAGTAGACTTTGTATCATTATTCAGCTGACTGTCCCAAGACAACAAGCACAACCGGGAACGGCTTTAGTTTTCAAGCGAACGAGGTTGAATCTTGAAAGTAAACTTTGGATGTCTCCCTTATAGGTTCTCTTCTATTACGTCACTGACAAGCTAGGTCATATAAAAGGGCTGCCGGGTTTCATAACTGCTTGCATATTCGCTGGATCCTTGAGGTAATAAGATAACATAAATATAGTTTAATATGAGTGAGACTATCACTAGATAAACGATACTGCATTCAAGAGTGCCTCACAATGACGTCGCATATTGCTACCCGTAATATATTAAAAAGACATACAGCTGTTACGAGAAAGGTTGTCGGAAAAAGTGCACGCGACAATCCCGAAAGGAATTGTGGGTGGTTTTTTGTCTGCCCTGTTCTCCAAAGAAATTTGAAAGAATGGCACTAGAGGCCACGGACATATGTTCGCGAGTGCTAATGGAAAGCAACAAAAGTAGGTTCGACAGCTACAGCCGTTAGGAACAGTGTATTGATCATATCCCATATTACCTTTCGGGATTGTCGCGTGCACATTTTTCCGACAACCTTTCTCGAAATAGCTGTAGATACAGTAGAACCTTCATGTGCGACTACCTCTCATTAGCGACCACATTTTGGTTGGTCGCCTTTGGAAGGTTCGACTGTTTTATAAAAAGACGCGTGAGAGAAAAATTACCGCGCGAAATCTGGGATCGAGCAGTAAAATTTACGAGATAAGTAGTTACACACTTCTCCCCCAAAACACCCATTCGCATCTCGGACTGACAAGTTTTCTTTCTCGTAGCTTTATTTCATCGGGTCTCAGCTCTCTTTGCCTGGTTATTGTAGAAGACTTTGTCAAGAGACTTCTACGAAAGATAAGCGACTTCGATTCTACGAAAACCTGTAAATTTACAAGTACGTTAAATCTTCTTGATTTTATTTCAGTTTCCGTTCATAACCACTGAAGCCACTCCTGCCACTGACGACATCTGTTTCTTGCTCGTGCGTAAACGTTTTAACATTTTGCGCATTTTTCAGTATTCTTGTGTGCGAAGCGTAATAGGACATGTAGAAGTCCCGGGGGGAGTTCCCATATAAAAGTGTTGGGGATGCTCGTCCTCTCGCACTGGAGTGTAAATTGCAGATTTTGGTCTCCCTTAAGGTGTTTGGGAAGGAAAGTCACTACATTTGCCCATTCACGTATCGCTTAGTGCTGTAAAGAAATTTACGAAAAATGCCCTGACACTGACCACACAGAAATATCTCTTAAGGGTCAGTTTAAGCTCGAGCCACACCCACATTGGTCTCCCTTAGGGGTTTAATTTGAATTTTCCGACGAGCATCCCCGTCACTTTGTATGGGAGTTCCCCCCGGGGGTACAAGTGCTTGATCTCCCGTGAAACACACTTTCCTCAAACAAATAGGATACACTAAATTAATAACTGAGAAAGATGTTCCTCAGTCAGTGACGTAGACGGCTTGGAAGACAAATTCCGAGTAATCCTAACAGGAGTCAAACCTATGACCTTCTGGTTACCAGTCCAGATGCTCTACTACTGAGCTACATGAGACTCGTGGGAGATAAAGCCACTAAACTAGGTTCATGTGACACACATCCTGCATACTACTAGGACTAGAATGTCGATATGTACATACGCGCAAAGATAGAGATGCAGTGATTGTGAATTTTAAGCCTGAAGCATACATGAGAAAGATGTTTTTTAGTCAGTGGCTTGGAAGAAAAATTCCGAGTATTTATTTAGCACTGGTAAATTATGCATGACACCGAGAGCCCAATCAGCCAATCAGAAGTCGAAATAAATCAGTTATGAGTCGTCCAGTCTTGGTCTTACTTCTGATAGGTAGATAAAGTCACGCAAGTTTTCGACCAATCACAAGGCGTCGAAACGCACGACTGAGGTTGACGGGGACACTTTCTACATTCGCTGAGCACTGAAGTCTCTACTTGCTTGCATTAGTCCTTTGTTGGACCCAGTTTTTTGTGGCTATTTGAAAATATGATATATTGAGCTTAATGGTAATTTCTGATATGTAATTCTTTCAGCTGTGATACTGGGCAGTGCTTTGATTGGTGGTGCGTTCACACTTCATCATTGTGGTCGTACAGTGTTAGCGGTAAGTGTAGTGTAGCAGATAGACTGTTTGTAATACCCCATTCAAAGTTGTAATCCCAGTGCACACCAGGAGAGTGTAGAGGAGTGAAAAAAGCGCGATGGCATTTGACCTTGTTCTTCTTTTTTAGGTCTTCTCTGGTTTGCTCTACATCACTGGAGGCACTTTTCTAGGACTTTTCACACTTGGAATGTTGATACCAAGAGCTAACAGCTGGGTAACTTAAATTTATTTGTAAGTTATCAAGTTACTTAAAATGTGGGCTTATTTTCTTAGTTCCTTCTTAAATTCCCACTTAATATATGCGACACATAAACACCAATTTTATAGACTGCAAAGATTCGTATGCTTTGGGTGTTACTTAGTGTTTCAAAAAAATTACGGTATTGTGGGTGGGGTGAGTTTTTTTCAGTGTCCTTTCAACCTTTTGTATTGTGCCATTTGGTGATCGCATCATCTATAACACAAGAAGCCAAGTTTTTCACAAATTCAAAATAACGACACAGTTTTAAAAACCGACCGAATCAAGAAACACTTGAAAGATTGCAAACTAATTTTCACGACATAACCATTTCATTGACACGAGATACCCCTCTTCTGTATTCCACAGGGCGCGTACATTGGTGTGGCCAGTAGTCTTGCTATGACCATATGGCTTTTCACGGGAGCTCAGCTTTACCCAAGTTACTCAAGCGGCCCCGTGCTAACTAATGGATTCAACAAAACAGAGGCTACGCCCTATAACGACACAGAGATCCACGAGTAAGTATAACCATGTCATCGATACAACTCAAACCTTGTTGCGTGATGAAGTAGAAAAAGACACTGAGAAGTGTCTTAATTCCGTGAAGAAAAGAGGTTCTCATGTAGTACGTGACGAGAGAGCAACTGCAACCTTAAACACGCCATTTTAATTACTTTCCCTTTCTCTTCAGCAATCCGATGGCCAGATTTTATAGTATGTCCTATTTATGGTACTGTGCTATTGGTTGGGCTGTTACCATGGTGATTGGTACAGTTACGAGCTTGTTATTCGGTAAGTAGTAGTAAAACTCGTAGAACGCAGTGAGATTGTTTTTCAACACTTTCACCCTCAAAATGAATACGTGGTTCTAACTTTTGAGTCTGCTGACAAAAACGTTTGGTGTGACCATTCAATAAAACCCATTTGCCAGTACTTTCACAAGGTGCTATTTCTCTTTTAGCATTTTACAAAAAGAAATTTAGAAATTTTGACTATGGCTACTTCTGGGCTTAATGTTTGCGCAGAGGCATATTTTAAGTGGAAGAAAACTGAATCCATTAGGATCACGCTTCTTTTCGACAATTGTCGTTACGTTTAAGGTTATAAGTGATATCTCCCCTTCGTTTATGTCGATAAGTACTTCTTTCAACCACTAAACTGCTTCTACTCCTTCGCTGCGACAAAATCACGCTAACGCTCGTTTGAATAAATATGGGCCTTTGAAAGGAGGGGCAGACCTAAGAGGGTGGTACCCAGGGGGAGCCTCTGTGGAGGAGAGAGAGAGGGTGGTACTTGGATGCCCGGGGGGTACTCGGGATTTCAAGTGACGGGGATGATTGAATGGGGGCAAAACCTAAAACCCAAAAAAAATCCCTGCGTCAAAAATTAGCTCCAAAAAAATCCCATGCCGAATTTCCGAGAATTAAAAATTTTCAGAAAGCATTAGATGATAAATCACGACAAATAAAAACATTAGAAATCAAATGTTTGTTTTTGTTTATTCATCATACCATCTGAAGTTATCACCAATCTTCATATTTCCAAAAAATCCCTACTTAAATCAAGCCACCCAAAAAAATACTTGCTAAATTTGCCCACCCAAAAAGTCGCGGAATCGAAAATTTCATACCCAGAAAAATCCTTTGACCATCCCCGTCACTTGAAATCGGAAGTACCCCCTCCCTCCCTCCCTGGGCTTGGGTGCCCCGCCCACACACTCTTTGTGCTTGAAAAGAACTTCCTCCTTCGCATCCCATAACCGTTCTCCCGCTCAGATACAAAATTTGTATCTCAAGATAAACCCCTCTCCGTATCCATTTTTAGATAAGCTCCTGAAGTGCACGCGAAAAGGTGCCCTATTGGACCGTCTGCATTGCTCGGGACATCGAGGCTCTAAACTTTTGCAAATGTTGACAGTAAGGACCTGTGTACAAGATTACAACAGTTTTCTTTACGATTTTTGCTCAGCAACGAAGAGACAATGTCGATCTTATTTGTCATAGAATTTGTGCTTCAAAGCGGTTTCTAAAATGTTCCACTGAGTTTCACCGTGCTCGAATACTTTGAACAGTAAGTCCTTGCATACTTCATATTTCTTTCATTTCTGTTCCTTTACAGAAACATCTAAAGAGAAGAAAACCAAGGTTGATCCAAAACTCGTATTTCCTATCAAGCTATGGTTACTTAGCTGGTTACCAAGAGAACGAAAAAGGTGGAACTCCGCAACAGGCCTCCCTCAATCAGATGACAAAGAGGACTGGGTACAACTTGGCGAGAGAAAGCAACCAGGCTCCACGGAACAGGTAGCCCACCCGGTTTAGGCGCGATTTTTTTTCAGTCCGCTTTCCCCACTATCTTGGAGCCTAGAACAGGCTGAACCTGGTGGCATTTCCACTGACAACCAACTCACAAAGAAGTGAACCTTATGCTCGTCATCAAAACGGGACCATTGGTATTTAAGTAAATACAAGTTGCATTTCCCACAATCTTGAGGTTTTGTTAATTTTAAACGGTCCAAACATAAACGTTTTGTCAACTGAAGGATCGCAAGGATTCATCACTATCATATTGCCCATAAAACATCTTGTTTTCATCACCCCCTTCCAAGTGATGCACAAGATTTGTTTTCAGTTTCTCCTTGGTATTACAGTCGTCCCAAAAAAAAGGAAAAGCAATGTTTGCGCATTTATTTTTTATTATTTTGGTATCAATGGTTAACAATAAATAACCGTTCTCTTTTTCAGCTTCCAAGAGAATCTTGGAGAAAAAGTGCTGTGTGAAAAAGCAGGGGGAAAAATGGAGAACAGTTCGTAAAGATGAGAAAAGTTATATCTTTCGGCGCTGTTTTCGCGCTTGTTACACACACGAGAAAGTGGCCGTATGAGAGAAATCCCATAAGTGCACCCATAAAAGAAATCGGATCATCATGATTATACGTTTCTGGGAAACTGTTCACCTACCCCTCCCCTAAGCCAACATTTTGTCCTAATTAAAGTTGGCGTAGGGGAGGGGTGGGTGGGCAGAAATCAATAGCTACAAGAGGTCGGATACTGTGGGGTGATAACTGGTTTTGAGATCTTTTGAGACACGTAAAGAGCAGAACTTCTAGTATTTGATATTTATGGTGTTGAATCTCTTCCTACGGGGAGCATTACAGAGGCTAATTCGTTTGTTTCCTAGAAACCAAAATCCGTAGTATAGAAGTTAAGACCGTGAATCGGCTAGCTCGTTCATGACCGCCAATAATTGACTGTACGGAAGCCAAGACACTTTTAAGTTAACAGCAAGTCCTTATTCAGTTCAGTAGATATAC
Source organism: Porites divaricata (assembly GCA_038088405.1). NCBI lineage: Eukaryota > Metazoa > Cnidaria > Anthozoa > Scleractinia > Poritidae > Porites > Porites divaricata. The sequence goes on from JBBMOI010000009.1 coordinate 3,815,613, forward strand.
TGCATTATTACTACAAGGTAGGGCTACCAGAGGAGCAGAAAAAAACTGGTTATAAGTTATGTACATTTTTTCTAACATTATTTAATTTGGAGATTTAAAAGAGAATTTATCATATTATCACTAACGTTCTGCTAGGTTATGGCCAAGAGCAAAGAAACAGTCTATTCAAAGTCCAGCATTCTTTTTGTTTCATCTAAGATGGAGATTAGTGCGCTAGAACGCAAATAAGTTGTATTAAAACTTCTTTTACTTTTTTTGTTGTTGTTGTCTTCTTTCAGTGTCACTCACGCTTCTGATTTATTATTCAAAATGAGACAGTGAAAAGCAAAGAAAATAACAAGTATTAAGTATAACGCTATTATACGTGATTCAACTACGGTTTACAGTAAGTATAGTGTTACCAAACGGACGCGAAAGCAAAAAAGCAAAAAGAAAAGAAAAGAAAAGAAAACAGGTGTTAAATGAGTTATGTGTTTGACTCTTAGTGTGTATGTGGCTCGGGGGAGGGGTGGGGATTAGTGAGAGATGAAAATCTGGCACTACCTGCTGATTGTACTGTCACAGTGATTCCAAGGCATGAATCCAATGATTTCCAAGGATTTCCAATACATGAGCGTATGCACCACTGGGACTCGAACAATTAAATTGCAACATGTAAACCACAGGGACTCCAAAATTTAGAACCCACAGGGGGTTCTAACAGGTGAACCAGTAAATAATATATCCCAAAGAACCAACAGGGACTCAAACATGCAAACGAAGAGAAACCCACATGTCCAAACTTGCAACTTCACAATCCTTTTTTTGCATGTTCATAAGCTTGTGATTATAAGCACTTACTCCATGTCTCACTTCAATGCCGTTTCTAACATCTCCCTTTCCAGGAAGCTACTGAACAGTTAGAATTGCCAGGTGCCAATGACTCAGATCCAAAAAGCGCCTCTTAAATTCCTGTTAACACAACACTGTACACTACATGGTTCCCAACCTCAGTGCTACTTCTGTCACTCTTCTTTTAAAAATCACGTAAACAGTTGAAATAGTCGGGTGACACTGATTTGAATCCATGAACACTCTTATCACAACACTGTACTCCACAGGGTTACCAACCTCAATGGTACTTCCATCATTCTTTCAGAAATCAATTGAACATTTGAAATAGTCTGGTGACAATGATTCAAATCCAACAAACACCTGTCCTTGTAATCTACTCTCACTGGGTAAGTGACCAGTGTTACATTCCTTTTGTGGGGTTCCTTCAGATGGCCTGCTTGTATGCAATACTTCCAGCCAAGGACATACAACACATGGCAAAGCTGCCTGGCTTTAATATCCCAAAGATGGAGGGGTCCACCTACAGAGAATGGACACAAGTTCAAAACTCTACCTCTCACTGATCGACCTTTGAAGGTGCAGTGGTGTACTAGTGCATTGGGTTTTCCATCTGAAGGTGACATAAAGAAATCCTGTTTCTTTGCGCTTCTTGAAAAAAGACACTTTGCTTCTTTGATTCACTGCCTCTCTTCACACAGATCTATAAGCAGTTACTAGCATGATATGGACTCCTGGTACTAGCAGTGTAATGTCGTCTGTATCGTGTCACTGTTTTCCTAAGGTGAGTAACTGTGCTCCAAATAGTCTCTCCACCCAGTTGTAGTATTTGAATCCTAGTAACATAATGTTGGGAGTCTCAAGTTGTTTCCTTAAAGGCAAGAAACTTTGCTAGTTCTTTTGCTCCACTTTGTCTCTCTTCGCCAAGGTATATAAATGGATATTAGTAACAAAATGCTGGGAGTATCATTTTGTTTTCTTCAATAACAAACTTTATCATTTTCTCTATCAAAGCATATGGGGTCAATTAGGCAACATTGAGATAGAAAAGCATCAAAAACAGAGTAGAGAAACTCACCAGCACTTCATCTTAGTACAAAACTGCATCAAGTTCTGGTTACACGGGTTCATAGTTATGGCTCATGTCTGACCATGCTGACACTAACATACAGTCAACTCTCTCTTAATGGACACCTCTATAAGACAGACACCTCCCTAAAATGAACACCTAGTTTTGGTCCCTGTCTTTCTTCACTCCTTTTAGTTGACTCCCAATAAGATGGACACATAGAGAGAGTTATCTTAGAGAGAGTGGACTATTTACCAAAATATTAATATTAACCCATTCGTTCCTGGAGATTTTGCCAAAAAACGCAGACTAAGCTAGTCTAGTGGTTTTCTGGTCACTGTCATGCTATGAAGAGCTAAAACGTACCACAAACCCATTTACAGGTCGTACACTTCGTGGCCTTCTGATCCAGATGCAAAATATCAGCTTGCGAAGTTCGGGTGTGAGCAGCAGTCTTGACTTTTACTTTTCGCTTTCTCTCCTCCCCTCTTTTTTCACTTTTCACAAAATAGCTACTTCTCTGTCTTAGACTATTAGTATTATTAATTAACTTCATATATCAAGTAAGTGACTTTACTTACCCGTTACACATTTCATCCACTGCATACACAGTTCTTTTATACTTGAATAGGGCAACCTTATGATTATTTACACCAGTCGACCCACACATCTGGATTTTCTTTTGCTATGAATCTTTTTTGAGTAAATGGGCTTCTCCAGAGAATTTTCTGGCAGATCTGACCAAAAGGAAACAAATATCATTGATTGTCACCAGGCTGAAATAAACTAAAGAAAAATGGATACACTAAGTATTTTCAAATGCAGCCTAATTTAACTCAATAAAATGTAACCCCTGTAACTCCTTGTAACCACCTGCAAACCCCTGCCAGCCGTTATAAACCCATGTAACTGTTTACTTGGAAATAGTGACACATCAACAATTTCTATATAGAACAAAATAATTATAACCTCCTTTTTCCTTTGTAACCCCCTGAAACCCCTTGTAACCCCCATAACAACTGTGACCCCCTCAAACGCCCTGTAATCCCCTGTAACCCCATGTAACCTCTTTTAGCCCCCTGTATTTCCCTGTAACCTCCTGTAACCCCTTGTGACCCAAAGTAACCTCTTGTAACTCCCTGTAACCCTTTGCAACCCCCTGTAACCCCTCGTTACCCCCGGAAACTCCTTTTAACTCATTGTAACCCCCTATATATCACCCCTTGTAACCCCCTAACTAGCACAGTTATATAAATTTGTTGTTCATGTTGTTGTAACAACCTGTAATGCCAGTAATCCCCTGTATCCCCTTGTAACCCACTGTAACCTCTTGTCACCAGGCAGTATCCATTAGTGAATTGCGTGATTGTACCAATAATCCCCAGTAACCCCTTCTTAATCCCTGTAACCCACAGTAACCACCTGTAACCCCTTGTAACCAGCTGTGACCCCTTTTAACTCATTGTAATGCCCAGTAACCCCCTATCACCACTTGTCACTCCCTAACTAGCGTAGTTAAATTTGTTGTTCATGTTATTCTCACCCCCTGTAGTACCTTGTATAACCTTCTACCCCCCTCTAACCCATTGCAATACCCTGTAACCCATTGTAACTCCCTTTAACCCCTTGTAACCTCCTGTCACCCCTTATGGCCCCATGTAGTCTCTTGAAAAGACTTTAGCAAGACAATATTTTTAGTTGGGGTCTTATATCAGCTGGTAATAGAAAGGAGGCATTTAACCCATTCACCCTTGAACTGACCGTAACCGCCAGTGCGGATCCACGTCCTTTCAACCCCTCGTCACGTCAGCAGTTTAAAAGGTCAAGGCCAACTTTGTCCGCTAACTTGTGCAGAGTGAAGAGATCTTTCGAACTATACCAGAATGAGCACAATTCAGTCAAGGACACCAGAGAAAAAGGCAAAAGACCATGCAAGATTGACCTGTAAATCTCCATGAAAATCTTGTTCCATTGCCTACCTACCTTTCCTTTCACCTAATCCTAAGATCCTAAAAGCTTTCCTAAAAACTCTTCCCATCAAAATGAAGCCTACTAAATGTCCAGCAAGAGAAAAAAAAATGAGTGAGAAAAGCGAAAAAAGAGGGGAGGAGAGAAAGGGAAAAGTAAAAGTCAATACTGCTGTGTCACGAAATTTTGCTTTCTGTGCATGCCCGAACTTCGCAAGCTGATATTTTGCATCTGGATCAGAAGGCCGTGAAGTGTACGACCAGTAAACAGGTTTGTGATAAGTTTTAGCTCTTTATAGCATGACAGTGACCAGAAAACCACTCGACTAGCTTCAAAATGCGTTTTTTCAGCAAAATCTCCAAGAGCGAATGGGTTAAAAGAGGGGCAGCTTATTATTTTTTTGTAACAATCTCTACAAAACTAATGTGTTATTTGGTAAAAATATCAAGAGAATTCATGAAATAGCAGAACATTCCTAAAGTTCAAAGCAATGATAGTTTAGCGATGTCAACACATTGACCCTGAATGAGGATCCTGACATCGAAGACGAAATTTGAAACAGCGATATGGATCTGGAGACAGCCCAGATGTTATACATCCACCCATGAGGACCAGGTTTGAATGCCATACATGGGTTTAGTTTGTTTTTGGTTCTTAGGGACCGGTCATTATTTATCAAGAGGGGGGGGGGGGGGCTGGTGCAAATAAGGGGTGGGTCACCTTTTCTTATGCAGAAGTTTAAGGGGGGGCCACAAGAAAACATGCAAATGTATAAGCCAATAAAATGTGAGCTGCATCCTTATAATTAAATAACTTCTAAAAATCAACATTTATTTCCACTAACTTTGCTTTACTTTGCTTATTTCTTAGTTAATGCATGTCCGATTTTTTATTTTTTTCTTTGGGGAGGGGGGGGGGTCTGGAAAGTCATCCTTAAGGAGAAGGGTGGGTCAGCAAAAATCAAGCAAGCCATATTTCATATTGCACCAGCCCCCATCTCAATAAATGACTGGTCCCTTACCCTTGTTCCAAGAGGTTTTCTCAGGGTACTCTCAGTGCAACCCTATCTAAATCATTTACTTATTGATTGACTGATCGATTGATTTGATTAATTTATTAATTTACTTATCTTTACACCCTGTCATTTTGCACGTATGAGAAAATCACAGGGGCTAAAATTGTCCACATGTACATGAGGAGAAACACAACACAGAGTATCATCTTGAGGCATGATGCAACCCACTGACTCAGTGACTTTACATATTCATCCATGTCAATGAGTTTATATTCTGATACCACCACTTCATCCTCTGTACCAACAATACCTTCAGGAGTATAAAAATTGCTGACTGTCATTAAGAGGTGTAGACAGATCAATATAAGGAAGAGATAATACATTAGGTATGCAGATACAAAAAGTGGTTGGTCATCATTCTCAGCACTCTCCTGGTTATCACTTTGGGCACGGAAAATATAAAAATTGGTGAGATTAACAGTGGTGAACAGATGTTCAACGGAAGGCACTCGCGTGACACCATATACAAGTACTAAAAATGTTGTACAGAGATCAATGATCATGTTCAGCTGAATGTGGAAATTAAACTCAGTGGCAAATAAACCTTTCCAGCTTGGATTGCATGATGAATGTGGATAGTGCTGCATGCATGTCCATGCAAGATATATTGAATATGAAGTGACAATCCCAGCCTGAAGTAATCCAGTTTCTCTGACTTTGGGATGAATTGACAGGAGTGAAGCAGTTAAACAGAGTAGGACAATAACTGTAAAGAAAACTAGGTTTGTTTTACAGTCTTGGAGTGAAGTAGTATAAATCGCATAAAAATAAACAACGAATGACACTGACAATGTATACAGCAACGATGTCAAGAGCAACAGTGATATATACAATCCGTTCGGGTTGGTGGATAATTCCATTTTTTCTACCCAACATGTATTTAAATACTTGGCAAGATCAATAATTAAAACAAGTTGAATGATCATGATAATAAAGCTTCCAATCCAGCCTGTATGCATCACCGCATTACTCAAGTGTCCTTCAGGAATGAAAAATGCTACAAGTACACTTAAACAAAACAAGTGGAACTTGACAAACCACAAGCCATTCTCAAGCCAGGGGCTAAATGTTGTAAATGCTGCAAGCTGACAGTTGACCAAAGCCAAAATAAGGAAAAATAACATCATTCCAATATAAAATCTGTAGAGGAGAATGTGTCCAACCAGAGCATCACATTTTCCTTGGCTTGTATTTCTGCCACAAAAATGAGAATGGACAACAAAATATCTCCTAAAACCAGGTAAGAATGTCAGCATTGATAGCAGGACACCAAATAAAATGAATCCAATGTAAATAAGTCTTCCATGTTTTGGTTTCACAGTTGGAACACTGCAGATGGCCATCTTTAACAAGCATTATCCATGAAAAAAACTCCAACTAATGCCTTGTATACAGAAACCAAATGCAGACATCTAACAAGATTGAAGAGCTGAGCTTGTTAATATAACTTGTCTTGCTTATAGACTTTGCCCTTGTGGATAAACTCTTGCTCAGCAGTGGTTATTAGGACTGACTTTCTCCAGTGGTCATCCACATGTTTAGAAACTATTGTTGTTCCATGATTTCCTACTGAGAAGCTAAAGTAACATCCCTTGTGAACATCACCATGAGAGGTTGTCCTTGTCAGTTTGTATAGCAATATGAACCCAAAAAACCTTTCTTTACAGATTACTATCAGATCCTTTCCTACTTTAAAATTATCAGATTCAAATATTTACCAACCAATGTGATAAATTCAAAGAAGTAATTTGCACTTTGTAAAACAGTATCCCAGCATTTCTGTCAGTTGGGTGACTTAAATTTCAAAAAAACAGGTACCTGTCAGCTTCCTTAAAATTATGACAGGTTGTTTCATTTCCAATAAAACTGCCAACGATGGCTGTTATTTAGAAAGATCCTAAATAGGAAAGTGGTTATGACAATAACTTCTCAATGGATCACAAAGAACAAATTGTTTTGATATGTTAAAGCCTTTTCCATTCTGAAGGCCTCAACCATCACCATGCACCCCCCCCCCCCCCCCCCCCAACAAACACACTTGACCGCTTTGCCGTGGAACGCTAATAGTCAAAGAGACTGTAAGAACTTTAAGTACTCTAGCTAATACATGAAAATGTACAGAAGAATCTTCAAACCTAGGGTTTAGGGTATATTAATATTTTTTTTAGCTTTTTAAGGACAAAGTGCAGGGGGAGTGGAGTCTAATTAACACGGCAGGCCGGGAGAACATAAAAAATTTCTCGGACTATATTTACCTCCGGCGATGAAAAGAAACAACAAGTTATTTCTTTTTGCAAAGAATGTCTATGTACTTTCAACGTTGTTCAATCAACATTAGAAAACAAAAGAGTACTGTATGCTGTACATGTAAAGATCACACTCTACCGATCTCGCTCGCGCGGTGTAAATTAAACAATTCCATGCTCTCGTAGTTTTGAAATTGAGCACCCCAAAACATACCAGCCTTCGTATCGAACTCCCTCCAAGATTAAACAAAGAGCCTCTTCGGCTTTAGCTGGAGATTCTTCCATTCAAAAATTCCGTAAAAGCAAATCCTACTTGGTACCATCCTACTTTGCCGCCATTTTGTTCAAGAACCTTGTATCCAGGCCTCCATCAATTTACTCAGTTCGTTTCTATAGCGACCGTACTATTGAAGTCGCCATATTTATTTTGACTTTGTCATGTAGTTCAAGTAACGTAAAGTTTTAGACTCATAACACGTCCTAGACAAGCCTAAAACCTACTGGTGGGTATCCGTTTTGACACTCAGCTTTTGGAGGTTTTAAGAGAGTCATAAAGACCGATATATTTGTCAACGCAGTATCACGATGCCGAAGTCTACAAGGCAAAAGGAAAAATTTCTGTTTCTGAAGCATATTCTTGAAGAATCGAGCAGCGAAATGGAAAATGATGGAGTGAAAGATACAGTTAAAGGTTCTTCAAAGGATGATAAAAGTGATAAGAAAGAATCAGAGAAATCAAGAAAGGAAAGCAGTGGTCCTGTTGGGAAATATCCCTTGTTGTTCAGGAAAATTTGTAGGAACAAGGGATGTCAAACAAGACTCTCTGCCTTTCCACTATTTCCCCTTCCCGAAGAAACAGAATGGATAAGTGAAGACGAAGCAGAGAAGGAGAAACCGAAAGCGCTGAAAAAGAGAAATAAGAAAAATAAATCTGTTAAAGACTCAAACAAACAGGCTGTGCAATCTGATGAGGATTACCGCGAATCTGCAAAGGTGAATAGTAAAGTAAAAAATTCAGATGGTACAAGGAAGAACTTTAGATCCGAACATCAGCTAAAAGAGACTGATAATCCGGTTTTGCAGGCTTGGCTTCATAAGAAGGCTATTGTGGCTCGAAAGCAGAGAAAAGTTGAGCGAAAGGAGAGGCGAGCAAAAAAGGCGGCACTGGAGGAGGAAGCTAGAATAAAAGCTGAAAGAGAAGCAGAGTGTAATGAAAAAGTGGGAGAATGGTTCAAAAGAAAGCGCAAAGAGTCAAAAATGTTATGGAGGAAAAACCGCAGCAGGGTTGGACCGCAAAAGACAGACATCACTCTGAATGGAGGCTCATCCCCACAGCCACCCCTTGAGTACAGGGTTGTTAGGAGCTTTAAATGTACTGAACCCTCTCCTGTGATAGATAAGACTGTTTGGGACAATATATATGAAAGCAACACTAAGGATTTAGAAACTGTATTGTCAAAAACACCAATTGCCTCCTGCAAAAATGCCATGGATGACGTTCAGAAAACTGATGATAAAACAGATCAAACTGGCAATAGTTGGGAAAGTCAAGTAAATAATGTAAGTAAAGCAAAACGTCGACCAAAGACTGCTATCAATCACAGTGAAACTGTGTCATCTCCAAGACCTAAAACAGCAACAAAAAGACCAAAGACTGCAACAGAGAAGACAACAAAAAACACATCAGCCATGCCAGCAAGTGTTTCAAGTAAGAAAATGCATTCGCTAAGCTATGATGAATGGTTGAAAGTCAAAAGAGGTGAAGACAAGAATAAGGACATTCAGAAAAAACGAGAGTTGATTGATGCTCATTTAGAAGCTGTTATAAAGGAACTGGGAAAGAAACGGGTGGAAAAAATCATGTCTCCAAGGAAACAGGTTGATACAGGCTTGAAGAGGGATTCACGCTTGACAGAACCTGTTGGGCCATTGGCTGGCTCAAAAACAAAGAAAAGCAGTCAATACAGATGGATATCAAGTAAAAAGCCCAGACCTGAACCACAGGGATGTGACTATCCAGAAACTCAGGGAACTGACAAAGCTGCAACATCTTGTAATCAACTTATAGATAAACACAGTAATGCAAAAGGAGGAAGTTCAACAGCTCCAGTCAATCATGATAATAGTGCTGCTGAGACCTGCAAACAACCCAATAAAGTTCAAATCTGCCATGAAATTGATTTAAAGTATAATGAGCTTAAGCCATCAATTGAAAAAGTCAAAGGCATACTTGATGCAGAGATAAAGAAGTTAAAAGAATCAAGAGATAGTTCTGCAAATGAGCTGGACCAGCCTAGTGTTGAACAGGTAGTACCCACACATAGGGCTGGACCAACATCTGCACGGCCTTTATCTGCAAGACCAACTACAGCTAAGTCATGTTCTTCTTCAAGGGCTGGTAATGGAAATTTGACAGATGAACAAGCTAAAAAGATTGCGTCAGATCTCGATGTCCTTGGTTTGTGTGTGGATGGCGATGATGATGCTGGAAAGGAGAGTGGTAGTTCAGAGGCTGAAGTTGACAAACATGATATAAGAACAACTGTAAGAGAGAACTATTTTGACTATGGAAGTGAGGTGGACCTACCAACTCTAGCATCACCCGAGGTCGTTCAATGATAACAATAGTATATTCCTCCACAAAGAAAATTTAAATCTGTTATTGCATTGATTTAACTTTTTTTTTTTACCCTGCCTGTACATGTATTTAGGTGCATGATGGGCAAGACCAGTGGGATGTGTGGCCAAAAAATATTATAGGAGACAAAGAGAATCTCCCTTTGTCCCCTCACTGTACTTGAATTACAAGTAGTATGATCCACAAAGTAAATAGATTAATAGTCCTCCATAAAATGAATGAGAAAAACACACTCCTCCCTTAAACATCGATGGGTTCATCACCCCCTCCCCCATTTCTTCTTCCAGAAAGACAAGCATGAGCAAACTTAAACTCCAAGTCAGAAAACAATTTGCATGTTATCAGTAATTTCAAAGGTCTAGGCTCTTTTAGGATGATGAATCAGTCAACAAGATCGAAAAGAGGGGTCTGTACTAGGAGGTTTTTACATTAATTTTGCAGTAATAAATTAAGTTGCAGTCTTTTCCACTGAAGCTAGTTACTATTCATTAACCTTTAAATAGTCAAGAAATAAGTTTTAAATATAAAGGAAAATGGGAAATATGTTTATACTTATTACAAAAAATCAATAATATTATTAAGATGTAAGATTTAGAGTCGTTTTGTATTTACATTGTGAATTTGGGTGGTAATTGCTGACCCAAAAATTGTAAATTAAAGTTGAAAAATTAAAATAGTGGACAACAATGCGTTTTTAAGTGGTGTCTTTTTTGTTTTTGTATTTCACATAGTTCATCTTGAAACAAATATTTCATTGCCTTAAAAAAAGAAGAAAGAAAATTTAAATAAGAGAAAAACACAAAGAAAAAAAAGTGCCGTGACCAGGATTTGAACCTGGGTTACTGCGGCCACAACGCAGTGTCCTAACCACTAGACGATCACGGCAACGATGGAAATCTGGCTAAGATTTATTGGCTTTAATTTCCAACAAATACCACCTGTCATTTACCTGCTGAGAGGGGGTAAAACGCGAACAAACTTCTCAGTTTATTCCTTTGTACTAAGTGCGTCGATCGAGTGCCATTTCCTCTTCTTTCAAATGAAAACGCCCGCAAGGATTTATAACTAGACAGATTTTCATTTTGTTCAAAATAGTGTGGCTGGTATTCAGCGGGACAATATTTTCGATCAAATTTTGTGTTCGGACTGATGTCCTCTCTGATATTAAAGTATGACTCGCGTCAGAGCTGATGATATAAAAAGCGGTACAAAGGACGTGTCAGTTCCCAAACGAGCACGTATGGGTTTAACTGGCGGGTGTTTGAGCTGTAAATGGGCTATAATGATGTAAACATTTCAGGTTTATCAAGTTTTTAAACATAAAATTCTGAACAATTTTTCATTGGCAACGTAAAAAAATGCCCATAGCTTCAGATCTCGTCCTTTCGTTCCTCGCGTGGATATGTTTGAAGGATATTATTTTGTTTGGTCCTTTTAAATAAAACGTCGTCTCAACTAGAAATTTCATGTTGTTTGTTTGCAACGGACGGCCAGGAAATGTACTTAAAAGTGTGATGCACGTACAAGGTTCTTGTTGTTGCTCATTAAGTTTATGTTTTTTTATTTATTTTTTTTGCACTGACAATCTAACTAATCTAGTTGTTGCCTTCGTCGTCTGTTTCATTAACTTCCTAGTCTTGACTATTTTCTCATGTTATCCCTCCATCCGTGTACAAGCGAAAGCTTTTCACATTAGGGACCTTAAGCAAGGACGACGACGACGGCAGTGAAAACGTTGTTAAAAAAAATGAATTTGCGTTCTTTCAAACTTAATCGCGTCAATTTGGTCCCGCTCAATATGTCAAATGCAGGCGACGTTTCCTGGAGTTGAATTCTTAAGGATTTTATTCAGGTTCAAAAAGAGGAAGGAAAATTCGTCGTCGTATGCTCACGTCCTCCATAAACCGGCAAATTAGGAGGTTTCACGTCGTAGTCGTGCAGTGGACGTCAAAGAAATGTACTAAAAAGCGTGATGCACGTAGCCTGTGTACAGCCGCCCCTGTCCTCAAAAAAATCGGTTCGTTCGGTTCCGATTTTTTTGAGGACAGGGGCGGCTGTACACAGGCTATGATGCACGTGCAGAGCTGTTGTTTTGATCATTTTAAAAACCTATTGTTTTTTTGAAGTCGTCGTTGTGGTCGTCGTCGTAGTTGCTTAAGCTCCCTGATCAAAACGTGAAAACGTGTTGCTTCGCAACTGACGGACCGGACTGGCTTTTACAAAACTTTGCGTGCATGTGCAATGCTAGTTTTTTATTTGTCAGTTAACGTTGCACGTGCGCATGAAATCAGAGTTGTTTTTTATTGGTCAACAACATGACAAAAATTATCTAATTAAGAATAGCTCGGAGCTTTGCCGCCACTTACCGTCAAAACCAGGGAGCAAATGGCAGTTTTTGTAGGGAAAACGTTTGAAGGAAACAAAAAGACATGAAGAGACTTTAAGTAAGTCGGGGAAGCTAGTGCCGTATCAATACATTTTTATACCTATCTTTGGCGATCTTTGAGTCTTCTTGTAATGATAACGCTTCTGAAAATCTTGAGTACAGTTCTTAGTGGATTACAGCTGATTACAGCAGTTACACAAACAAATTCATGAAAGTTTACTGCAATTAAAGACTGATAAAACTGTGAAATTTTTCATTTTCAAGCAAACAATTTTAAAGTTAAGCGTCTATACTGAAGCAAAGTTTCAGTCAAGTTTTCCTGTTTACAACCATTTAAGATGTTGTGCACATGGAAAAGACTTCCTAAAAGCCGTATGTCCATGAGAAGTGGTCTTTAGTTATATGTCAGCGATATGTTAATGTCAGGTCTGGTGAAAGATCTCACTTGGCTAAACTCTGCAGTTTTTTCCTTTTTTGGGTGTGTTTTTCGCCCGGGATTTTTTCGTTCGTGTTTCGTAAAGGTCCGTACAGTAAGCGATCAACGAGAAAACGATAGGGAAGTACTGATGTTTTCTCACTGTATAATGGTGTCTGAAAGGGAATTTCACAGCACTGAGGCACAACTATTCTGCAGCAGAATTACTTACTGGCTATTAAAAAGTCGGTTCTGATTTGCTGATTGTTAAGTCCATTAGGGAGACGGTTTATGAACATGAAATTAAGTCAAGTTCACAAAAATTATAATTTATCTACATGCTGTTCAATTACAGTAAATTTACATATAATTTACAGAATTGGGGCTTTTTGGTGGTCAATCGAAATTATTTTCGCCCGATAAGTCCTGGTACTTAAAAAATTTCAGCTTCTAAGAACTAGAATGTCACTGTTTCCAGGGTTTCCAGGGTAGTGCATATCATTACTGATGAGAAATTGTTGCAAAAAAAAAGCAAACAAATTACAAAAGTAGACCCTTACAGAACACATATAGTATCTGTCTTTGCATTGTTGGTCACATGATAGCACATTTGTTTTTCCCAGTTTTAATGTCTTTAAATGAGGCGTGTTGAAGAAAGTTGTTTCCTTGAAAAATTCTCACTGAACAGCACGAAGAAATCTGTAAGTAAGATTCATTTTTCAACCCCCTTGGTAACAGTTCCTCAAATGGTATTTGAGTTTTCTCTTTCCACTCATTTTTCTCAAAGTCATAGCAATCAATTTTGTCTTTTCGATTCCAAGCACAAATAAGTCGGATCAAACAATACAGCTTGTCATCAACACCCAGCAAAGTTGGATTGTAATGATCAAATGGCGTCTTCCTCAACCTTGCTACAAAATGCCATTCCTTTGAATCTTCATTATACATTTCACAACTCTCGGCTAGTAAATCACCTTTTACTCCACCAACCACAAAAATTTTGTGGTGTGTAGCAGTAGCACGAGCATACCATCTTGGAAGCTGAAGGGTTGCTAACTTCTCCCATGTGTCGTTGATGAGATCATATCTGTCGGCACTTGCAAGGATCTCATATCGATCTGGGCTGCAATAACCACCACCAATGAAATAAACAAAGTTGTCCCTGGCTACAACGCAAACCCCCGATCTTGAATTACAATCTAAATCAAATGATGTTATGTCTTCCCAGGAATTAGTTTCTGGTTTGTACTTTCTCAAGAAAGAAAGATGTGGGGTCTTACTACAGGGTCCAGCAATTTTACGGAGGTACAGCGATGTACAGTCAGGGCAACATAGTATATCCTCAGCCACCAGGGCATAAATTGCTTCATCATTCATAGCAAATATTTTCTTCACTGTCCTGTGATCCTCGTATGGTAATGAAGACCAGCAATTTGAAAATGGATCATAGCACAACAGTCTTCTCTCTCTGACTCCAAGATTCTCATCTGGAAGTAAGTGAAAATAAAGATTTCCACAACAGGGTATAATTTCTCCAATATTGGGTGGAGCTGTGCCATTAAACTTAGACCATGTGTCTTCAAGCGGATAGTAACAACATAGCATGTTGTCTTCCTGACTACTAAAGCCTTGTACACATATCACCATGACAGGCATCTCTAGTAACTTTCTAGGACGAATACTACGCTGCTGAAAGTCTTTTGATTCAATGACCTTCAAAGCATCCTTAATAAGCCCCACGCTGTGTTCATCACTAATCACAAACTCACTTGTCATGACGTCACTGTACAAAAACTCACGTGATACATACACAAGTCGAACTTCACAAAATAACTCGAGGAAATATTGCTTCCGTTCCAGTTTATTACGATTCACCCATCTAAGAATGACCTTGAATACATCTTCTTCGGCTGTTACAGAAATGTTGTCATTTGAAATCCACATTTTGATTTCTTCGCACGACAAGCTCAAGAACTCCTCCGTTTGGGCGACCTGTATAAAATTCGCATGAATGAAGTTTCTGGTATCGAAAATGAGCTCGTCGCATTGATATTTCAAACCAAACTGGTAAAATGAAACAGAATTTGTCACCTTTAGGTCCTTCACTAAATGTTTTCCAGCAACAGCCTTCAGACGTGGTAAAACCAAGTAGTCTGACATGGTGATCAAGTCTCGAGCATAATTTTCTTCTGCAGCCGATATCTGAACATGGCCTGTGTATATAAACTCCAATATATCCCTCAAACATTGCTCGTTTATCATTTCTAAGTGGATTACTCCTTCGATAGACTCTTTCATGTCACTTTTAAGCAGCCTTTCAAAGAAAGAACTTGCTTCTGAAAGAACCCGTCTGTGAGCTCTGAATTCCTTCCCATCTTGGATCGCCAGAGTAACGTCAAACGGATGATCAAGTGTTTCTTTTGGAAGGAAGAGTTGTTGTGTGCTTGAAACAGTGCGAATTGTGGCTTCTTCCAAAGCTTCCATTGAAATCAAAGGCAATAGTGTCAATTAATAGTTGAAGGATTCGATGAGCTGTTCTCTGGGGGTGACAATTTTCCACGGGCGTAGAGGGAGGGTGAGTATTCGTTGCTCAATTAACTGGTCAGCGGTGTCCTTGAACGCTGCGGTAGGTACTTGATGTATGGGAATATATATTGTATTGATTCCAAGTGACGGGATGAATGAATGGGGCCAGAATTCAAAACCAAAAAAAAAATGCCTCGATTATGGGGAATGTTTTGCCTCCCAATAACAGTGTTGTCCACAAGTCACATGTACAGTAGTTGGATTTATTCACGATTCACTCTCGTTTCACCTCAATCACGATGTCTGTAAAAACTAAAAAGCGTTTTTCTTTGAATGTAACCGCGAATTCCAAATCGCGAATCTATGCCATAACCTGGTATTTGCCGAAAAGAAATAACAGTAATAACAGTGGTTTGTAGATTCTATTTTGATATTGAAGTTATGAGGATCATTGTATTTGTCACGCATTCTCTTGTAATCAAAATATCCGATACGGCCAGCCCCCATCACTTGAATCGATCGGGATCCGGAGTGCCCCCCATTAGAGTTGCATTGATGTAGTTTTACGCTGTGTGCAGTGAAACTACAACACCAGCTATAAATATTTCTGATTCAGCCCGAGGCTACAGTATTTGTGATTTTCAGTTTTGACCTCGAAGGGCGATTTATTACAAATATGTATTAAAAGCCGGTGTTACCGCAGACATGACATGAAAGCATACACTAAGGAACAATTCTTCTCATTAGTCTTTTTTTTTTTTTTTTTTCAGGCTTCTTCTTTCCAATTGCTTAAATTGGAAAATTCACTGCGATGATCATTCTTCACTCTCATTGATATACCTAATCGCTAACAGTCTGTCTGTTTTGTCGAAGTCACGATTATTTGTTATTATTTGCAGAGACCCAGCATCATTTCAATATCGGCATTTAGCACAAACCAAGAATCTCAGTGCAATCTCTTTTTCCCTTACTTCGTCCACGGAAGACTTCATAATTGTCGCTTGAAAACCTTGATCTCGCCCGTCTGGTTTTCCCGCCAGATTGCGAAAATGTAACATAACTAAGGTCAAAAAGTCGACCGGAAGCGTCCCGACAGGAAGCTCTATCATTTAACCGTAAGTCTCTCTTCATTTTCCCAAACTACCGCTGACTTATCAATTGAACACCGAAAACTCACCCTCCCTCTACGCCCGTGGAAAATTGTCACCCGTTCTCTGGGAGCAAGGGAAGGGACTTTACATGCCACTTCCACTACGTAGTTTATGGACAGAGTAGATTCCGCTGAGAAAACTTATATTGCAGGCGTACTAGCCTCCCACGCAGACGTTCTTGGAACGCGTGACGAGCCCCTAAGATCGTCTGCGTGGGAGGCTACAGGCGTACTGGATTCTCTTCAATTCATTTTCTAGGACACGTACGTGCTCGCGCCTTTTCTGTCAGAATTTTGTACTACTATACCAAGCCAAACGTAAATTGAGCCAGCAGATCTTAGGCTAGTTCACTTAGTAAGTAGGTAAATTATCAATCGCGATAAATGGTGAATCCCGGGGGTTACACATGTACTTGGGTCAAGTTTGGCTGGGTGTGCAGCTAGCCGCTCAGAGCCCCTACCCCTTATTCTGTGGCCAATTTTAAATACCATCTAAGTCACTTTTAGGCAAATGTAGTTTTGGCGATCCTAACCCCGAAAGTGTGAGAACCCATTCTAGCAACTCTATTATAACAAGGCCATTATAGTCAATCCGGTCGTGAAAATGCTACCCCATGGCATGCAGCAGTGTATCTCCATTAACCTATTACTCGGAAGCCGACTCCCACCCAAGAATTGTCTGCATGGACCACGGATCGGAGCTAGGCTGAGAGTGCCATCATGCCCAAGGCTGATAGAGGGTAGAGGCTTATCCACATGCGTATTATAGTGAACATACTAGGCGGAAAGGTGAAGGAGGTGGAAAAGCTCTGGAGGTATGCCTCCCCGGGAAAATTGATATTTAGGTGTTTTTCAACGACTAGATTGAGCTAGAATAATGCATCTAAAACCATTATACAGTAATATAGAGTAATGCACCAGTAAAGCCGGTAGCAACTGGATTAATAACCCTCTTCTTGAAACTTGGCTTACTAGGCTCTTCATCCTGGGGGCGACCGGCGATACTCAATATAATGGCCTATTCGGGGAGGCTCGGCCCGAAAGGGGTACCTTTTTCAGGCTTCAAGTAGATGAAAGGGTATAGAGATTTCATTAGTTGAAGTATAGTTGAAGTTTTCGCTACTAGTGGGTTATAACATATAGCCTAGTAGTAGCTCAACCAATCAGAACGCAGCATTGATAATAGACCACTAGTTGGATTTTACTTGTAGTGGATAGATTTAACAGAGACAATATGACGACCGTGAGGACTGTGCACGCAAAGCTGAAAACCGACTTAATCAATGGCAGAACAACAAAATGAGCACCGGAAGTCGCGTTCAGTCCTTTCTAGCCTTGGACAAACTCTCAATAATGCAAAGATCAGAGAATGTCTCGTAAGTTTTCAGACAAACATCTTCAACAAACCATTGTATTAATGAAAGCTTACGGCACGCTGAATCCTCTTGCGGTTTACCTATCCGAAGAATCAAAAACAAAAGAGAAATAACACTTTACTTACCTCAAAAAGTTTCTGCCGTAAAGAGATACACAAATGCCTCGAGTGATATTGCTGCAACAAATAGTGCATACAACAAACAGTGCAAAGTATATGGGACATTTTGCCTTAAGCCTCATTTTCAATTTTTCAAAGCTCAGATGGTCATCTCCCAAACCGATTCAACTTTAACAGGCGTTAATATGAAAAAAAGCCGACCCCTTTGCCCGAGCCAAAAGCTGATAAAAGCGTTCGTGTATGCTCCGATTATCATGATTATTTCGCCTTGACCGAGTTGTGATATGTAGGGGTGACGAATGGTCTTTGCGAGCATTCGCGAGCATGTCGAGCACTGCAATTTTTTTGCGAGCACGAGCAGAAATAAAAAATTTGCTTTGCGAGCTTGCGAGCAACGCAAAAATTTGGGGAGCACGAGCAAGCGAGCACTCGTTTAAATTTTGCGAGCAAATCGAGCAAAGGTAAAATTTTGCGAGCAGTTAAAAATTTTAATGGACCATTCATCACCCCTATATGTGGGTCACCCTTCTACCATGAACAAGTTTTCTCCATATACATGTAAACGGAACCTTATTCTTTAATTTAAAAAGGTATCCAAACAAGGTTAATGTCGTTTTAACACATTCTAGTCTAATAACGAGTCTATCGCCTCGTTTCCATGTTTTAACATCACAGCTGATCACAGCGATCTATTTGTTTTATATTGGTTTTATTTTTATCCTTTTATGCGATCTTTGCCGGGGGGTTACATGTGCTTTTACGAAAAAGCAGTCCAGTATAATTTAAGAGGTTCTTTTTAATCTATGACGAGATTACTGGTAAAATTAAATACAGTAATTTGACAAAAAAAAGCGTGGTATTGTTTTCAATTTTTGGTCGTGGGGAGTTCTTGGGTAGTTTTCTACCCGTCTCCACCCCCAGAAGCCATCAGAGCCCCTCCCCTCCCCTCCCAGAGGAGGGGAGGGGAGGGGAAAAAAAGCAAAACAAAGCAAAACACAGGAAGAAGAAGAAATAATATTGTACGGGAACGCATTAAGGAACTTCCGTTAAAACAAAGAAACAGATATTCAAGATCAGCATAATTACCAGCTTATTTTATTATTAGAGAATACTGTGTACGTAATAATTCCAGTATCATGGATTTAAACAAAGTAGGGCTCTCAGCTACATACTTGTTCTGTTTTGGGTTCCGTATCGGTGTCTTGTTTATATCTTGCAAAGTTAATTTTCAAGTTACTTGATCAGCCTTGCAGAATTCAGTTCGCCCAGCTATGCATGTTTTGACTCAGAGTAGCAATAAATCTAATAAGAAGTTATCATGTCTATTGTCTACAGCAAGATAGATACAGACGGCAACAGAAATCACTTTCCGAGTTTATATATTCACGGGAAACACTGCTCAAATCTTTTATATCGCCCTCATCGGTCCAGGCTCCTTTGTCATCGTACCTTATCAGGTTCCGGTCGTCTAGCATTGGTTTTCCCGTAACCAAAGTCACAGCAAACAGCAAGATGAGAATCTTAATGAGATGCTTCATTTTCACCTAAATTAAAACATTTGACAGTAAGGAAAACACAATCTGATCTTAGCATATTCATTATATTTTTATAAGTTATAGGAGCGATGGGAAACCACGCAATACTTATAATAATGGATTCAATTTTTTAAGCAAGGACCAGCTTACAAAAAAGAAGGACCGCATCCTAATAAAGGATCTAATCAGCAATAAGTGAAAATATAAGACAAAAACGCAAGGCTGATTTTACAGTCGGGAATATAGAGCCCCGTCCAATCGAATCCCAGTAAAGAAATAAGCGGTTTCAGAGAAAAATCTCCTGATTCTTGTGAAGGGGGCGTAAGAAGTTCCATGAAAAAGTATTATAACGATTACAAGTAGGTTTTTAATACAATGGTCACGCTTTAATCCACATGACCAACAGATACAAAATTTACCTTGCAAGCCTTGTAAATAGCATCCTCGGAGACCCAGGAGCAGATAGTCGGGACGATACAATGTTCGTGGTGAACGTTTACTGTAAGATCGAGACGAGCCCCATTGTATCGTCCCGACTAACTACCCCTGGGTCTCCGAGGATGTGTAAATAGAGGCCCGACGATGAAGATATTTGCATTTTGGGTCAAAAAGATAAACCTTGACTCGTCAACAAGCGAGTTTAATAAAGAAAAAAAGTTCGAAACAGAAACTGATTCGCTAGTCCCTTTCGACCGCCATTCTTCATAAGCTCAAATAAAGAACGATATCATTCAGAGAAAAAGTGCGTGATTTAGGGCTTAGTACTCTCCCATCAAAGATCAAACATGCACCCTACGTGACAAACACCTTAAGGTTGGTTTCCACCGTCGCTTAATTTTGACGCGCGTACGTGCGTTAATTTTACGCACGTAGATAAAAGAGGCTATGTACGAAAGTTTGTGCGTAGACGTAAAAGTTGAGCGAGGGTTCAATTTTTGCGTTCACACAACCTTTCATATATCGTTTGCCTCTATTTCTTTTACACACGTAAAAATTACGCGACACTGGAAATCCACCCTTACACAAAAAATTGTATTAATTAATTAAAAGCTAACGACTCTAGAAAAGGTAATCTTTTCATTTCGCGGAATTCTCTTGGAGATTTTCTATCCGACGGAATAAAAAATGAAAGAGAAATCACCTTTTACCTACCTCAAAACTTCTGCTTCAAAATTTTCTGTGAACGGAAGAAATACAAACGCCTCGAGGGCTGATATTGCTTCAACAAATGATGCGCGGAGCAACTAGTGGTCTATTATCAATGCGGCGTTCTGATCGGTTGAGCTACTACTAGGCTATATGTTATTTAACCATTTTCTCGAATAATCATCAATGTAATTATACTAAAACAATTAGTCGCCTCAGGCGAAGTGAATATCGGCGAATAGTCACCGAGACGAATTCGCCGATATTCACTTCGCCTGAGGCGACTAATTGTTTTAGTATGATTACATTGATGATTATTCGAGAAAATTAAAGTATTTATCAATTTCTGACTCCGAAACATCAAAAACTCTGGCTGCCATTTTGAAAACTGCTAGCCTTCAATGTTATAATCACCGTACGGTGATTATAGCTGGATAAAGCGAAGCTCCTAGCCAATCACAGCGCTCTATTTTCGTAATCATCAATGTAATTATACTAAAGCCCACTAGTCTGACTCAGAGGCCATTCGTGCCCGAGGAATAGTTATCAAATATGTTAAGCCTCGTTTTCAAAGAGAGTCCAGGTGGACATCTTCTCATACTAGACTATTTTCCATTCATACGCAAATAAATTCATTTACTTCAGTATAAATGGTTCTGTGCACTTCAGTTTTATTAGGGCAACTCGGAGATAGGCCTTTTTATTAAATGTTACTACATCATCCCTTGAAACTGTAAGTTCATTGAGCTAACTGTGGTACTTTTGAAGATTCTACGTGAAATTATCAGTTTATATTTAGTACTCATTACTTGAAGAATTGTTTAAAAACGAGCAGGAGCGTATTACACATGATAATACACGACTGCGATTTTTTTGAACGGCTGCAAAATCTCTGATATAGATCAACTCGTTCTTGCACTAATATTTAGATTTGAGGTTATTTTATTTTAGCCGTGTCTTTATCAGATATAAAGACACTCATTAAACATTAATTTCTTTTGTTTTTTCTTTATTGATTATTAATGAGTTTTTGAAACTGGCCATTATATAAAAAATGTTATGGATTCTAAAATGTCAACTATAGTAAACTAGAAAAAAGAAGTCTTATAAACCTCGACAGTTCTAGCTTCACCCAACAGTCCGTATTTTGCGAAGCCAAAAACGTGTGTGAGACTCTGATGCTGATCAAAACAACTAACCGTTCTACATTGTTGTTTTATCGCCGTTAAAAGACGAACAAGACTTTAACCAGGAACATTTATAGGCCGGAAGAACTTCAAAATAATGACCCTTCTGTGGTAGCTATGAAATCAGAACTCACATGTCAGTCTACCGCAGTCTTTCCATGGCTTGTTTTCACGGTTTTTTAATAGTACATGATACATAAAAGAAGTCGAGAAATTACAATCAAATACTGTGAAATTTCTAGTATCACGTAGGATTTAAATATGCAGTTTTTGACGTAAAAACTGTTGCAAAATTGATACGAAGAGATCATGTCAAAATGTCCTAAGCAATTCAACTTGAAACGGCAGCAACCGCTTTGGGCCCTCATCGGTCCAGGGACCAGTTTCTCGAAAGTCCCGATAATTAACGGGCCCGGTAAGCTGTCTCCGTTTTCATGAAAGATCGAGGTTTCAATAGTTTTGCATTTAACATGATAAAACTATTAGCTAATGAAACAAAATGGAGTAGTTTGCTAGCCAGGACTCGCACTCTTACTCTTTATATTTCGATTTGAATATTTGATTTCGGGCTCGAAAAGTTACCGGGACTTTAGAGAAACGGGCCCCAGAAAGTCCTTTGTCATTGCCCCGTACCAGGCCCCAGGCGTCAGGAATGGGTTTTCTCATCAACGCAAATAGCACAAATAGGACCTTGATGAGATGCTTTATTTTCACCAAGATCAAAATGCATGAAACTGTATAGATAGCACAAAATGAAATAAAGTGTGCGAGCACGTACGGATTAGGAACAGGTCGGCAAAAGATTTCTCGTCACTGGTGGAGACTCCCAGTTCAAGCTAGTTTAGAATCATTGCGGTCGACATAAAACCCTTTTTCGTCGCTCCCTTCACTTCCCTTGCTCTCGCGGCCTTCTCTCGCGCGTCAGTGACTACTGCCCCCAAATGGAGAGCTTTTAAGTTTTTTTCTTCACTGCAACCGCTGAAGTCAATCAGAGAAAAATCTGGGTGGCTATTTAATAATTAGTCGCCGAAGGCGACGTGAATATCTGCGAATAGTCACCGAGACGAATTCGCTGATATTCACTTCGCCTGAGGCGACTAATTGTTTTAGTATGATTACATTGATGATTAATCGAGAAAAGTAAAATTTTTGATCAATTTCAGACTCCGAAACGTCAACAAAATCTGGCTGCCATTTTGAAAACTTCTAGCCTTCAATGTTATAATCACCGCGCGGTGATTATAGCTGGATAAAGCGAAGCTCCTAGCCAATCACAGCGCTCTATTTTCGATAATCATCAATGTAATTATACTAATGTCAAATAACCTTAATGTTGGCGTACTCCAACACAATAAATCAATAAGTAATAAAAATCGTTTTTCTTGACCAATAATCATAATGTAATAAGATGAGGTTACAAGGAGAACTGACTTGTAGTATCCTGCAGGCAAAACTTTTAACGAAGCCTTACTTGACCCTTAATACCCTGCAAGCAGGAGTTACTTTGCGTGCAGGCAAAAAGTTAGCCTCCCCCGCAGACATTCTTAGGGGTGCGTCACGCGTTCCTTCCCCACGAAGGAACGCGTGACGCACCCCTAAGAATGTCTGTGGAGGAGGCTAGCAAAAAGTATCCTCTGCCCACACGAGGGGTAGCTTGCGTAATAGCAGGCGGTTTTGTTTGCTGTTAAAGTACATGAGTCTAACTTCTCTAATACGGACACCGAAGAGACAGAGCGAAGTGTCCGTATTAGAGAGGTGTCGGTATAAAAGAGGTCACTACGATGACGTCACTTTTGGCTCCACTTACAGTTTTAAGTGTTCAGTAGCTAAAACCAGGCTTACACTCGTCTTTAAACTGCACTTAAGTTTGTTAACTCACCGTTCAAAGGCACTGTCTTTCAATAGCACACACCATTGTACATGTCAGCTACATAAGTACAGTCGCAATGCTACATGTAAAAAGTTGTAACGTAAAGCGCAATTCTGAAAGTGTCTTTCGCTATTTTGCAAGTGCAGTAAACTGTAACTAGAGCACAAGATGTATTTGAAAAGATCTTTATGCTATCTGTAGTTATTCAAGCCTTACAAAAGTCGGTTATGTTCCTCTGTACACCTTTTGCAAGTTAATTGTTTGGTATACAACGACTGGGCTTTTGAAGTCACTTTGCATAGCTCATCAGCCAGACTAAACGGGATTTACCCTGTGCAGATTCATCTGATGGGGATCCGGGATTCACCTGATCACCGCAGTGTCCGTAATAAAGAGGTTAAGCTCATATAAATTTACTCTCTGGGGCCGAGATTTAGTATCCGTTGTCCGTATTAGAGAGAGTCCGTATTATAGAGGTTTTATCTTAAGAAAAAATATGAGAATTTTGTCGGGACATTGGAAACTGTCCGTAATATAAAGGTGTCCGTACCGAGAGGTTCGACTGTAATCACTTAGCTCGTTTGCGCGCTCGACAAAAAAAAACAACCAGGTACGCAGGCTACGCATGCGCTAGTTTGATCACGTGATTCTTGAGATTGAAAGACATGTTATGAAGGTTAGGGATGAGTGACGTTGTGGGCTTAGAATACATTTGCATGATTAACCCTGATTAGTTCAATTTCTGTGTCTGTTCACTCACTTTGCTTTGTCTCTTTCATAAGTTATCCGCGGACGTTTCGCAGCTCTTCTCAATATCGTTACTGGATAATTACGCAGGGCCTGTACTCTTCTGCATAATCCGTTGCTTGCTTTCTGGTGATCAAAGTCAACTGACCAAAGACGCCGAACCGGACGATCCTGTTATATAACTGCCGTCCTAGGTATGTATAACTTAAGCTGACCGTCTTATGTTCTTACATGCGACCTGTTTGCCTTGTTTGAGATCTATTGGTTTTACAGATCCTTTCAACGTTGCAGTCTTCATGTCTGCATTTAATGCATAATGCACAGTAAAGAAAAACCAGAAGCAGATGCCAGCCTGAAGGTTGTACTTAATAGATACCCAACAAAAGTGACATCTCAGTCAAACCGTCTATGCTAGTGGACGTCTGTTTTTAACAAAGATAAAAATTCAACCTTAACATTTAAGGTCATTTAAATTAGGAAAAGGTGAAGCGAGGCGAAATACCATATTCTCAGCTCCAGTCATAAAATACTGAGATACTAGATATTTCCATGCGAGGCGACAACATTGTTTTTGAGGTACTTAGAGTTGTATTGTTTTCCGTCTTTTGTTTGTTTTGTTTTGTGTAATTCGCGGGCCACTACCGACAGTTAGATGCACAAGTGTTAATTAGTATTGCATTGGTTGACAAAATTGGACGAGGATTTCATTAGGTACACAAAGTAAAATCATAATTAAAAGGTTAGGGATTTCACATGTCGAGAGGGTAAGCAAAGCTGTCATTTAGAAATTACTCGGAACAGATGCTTTCCTAATAGCTAAATCGGTTTAATTCATTAACACGTTTAATTTGTACTGACAAGACGAGTTTTCCGTTTTAAAGGATTTCTTCAGATGGGGCTCGCGTACCCCGGATGCCAGAGAGTACACCGAAAATTCCCCCCGAACGAGAGGAAAACCTCTGGTATCCAGTGTAGAGCTCGCGGCCAGTTTAATACAACAGGTTGCAAAGTAAGAGAAAGTGGTACATTGTACCCTTTTTCAATGGAGGTTTACGAAAATAATACCTTTTCCGTCAAAAATGGTATATAAGGGTAAGGGGTTGTCTTCGAGACGCATCCTACCCGGTGAAACGTTGTTGAATTCAGCTCCCCCCTCCCCACCGGGGATAGAGTCAACTTTTTCTTAACGGATCGGTCACCTCCATAACACGGACACCTCCCAAATCGGACACCCAGAGTTGTTCCATGCCATAGAACCTGGGAACGAGGTTGACTTCTATCATTTTCTTTGATACTGTAGGATCATTATACGTTTCTGGGAAGCTGCTCACCTACCCCTCCCCTAAGCCAACATTTTGCCCTAAGTGAGAAGTAACAATTAAAGTTGGCTAAGGGGAGGGGTAGGTGGGCAGTTTCTCAGACCCTGTAAGTGTGAACATAGCCAAAGTGCCACTCCCAAAGGTTCTCATATTGGAGAAAGGTGAGTGTATAACCATTCGACAATAATTATTTTTTCAGGGTAACCGACAGCTGTCATTCAATGTACAACCCCGATTTCTCACAGCCATGGCACTTCAGTGATGTGGTACTGTCAGTGGATGGGACCAAATTTCACGTTCACAAGAGCACCCTGTCAATATGGTCCCCAGTATTCGAGAAAATGTTCACATCCGACTTCGCAGAGAAAGATGCCAAGGAAATAGGACTACCTGGGAAAGACGCCCCAGAGGTTGAAGTACTCCTTAAAATCGTGTACACACATGGTAAAGGTCAAAGAGTAACAGGTAGTGAATGATAGAAATTTGTAAATTTTCGCCCCCTCCGATTTTTCTTTCCTGACAACAGTCTTAATGTTAAATGTTCAAATCTTGTCACCAGTTAGCCTGCGTGGCAGGTGTTAAAAGGGGAAGGAGAAGGGGGAATTTGGGCGCGCGAGAGCGCGTGCGGCGCACCCTCCTCCCTCGCGCGTGGTCTCGCGCCCTAATTCCCTTTCCCTTAATCTTCCCTTTCGAACGCCTACCATGCAGGCTAGTCACCAGTTTACTCTGCGCTTGTCACCAGTCTTAGCAAGACATCGATGTTTCCTGCGCTTAGCTTGGCATAAATCCCGCGTCTAGCCCTAGATGGATGCTTTCCTGTCAGCCTGTCAGCACTGCTGCACTTGATGATGGTTGCATTCTTTCCGGCGTGTACACTAATACCATAATACACCAGTCTTATTTTGTTTTAGATCACCGTTGCTATAGCTATATGATAAATCGCGCCTTTTGCAGCAAAAAATGTTACAGTTGGTGAAAGTGTAATGGTTTGGTATTTCATAGGTGTTTATATGATATATAGAACACTACATGGCCGCTTGGAGGTACAAACTGTATTTTCTCGTGTTGAAAAATACGTCACTCGTTCGCGATCACTCGAAGAGAAATTTCGTATCTCCTCGCCGCGGTCATGTAATATCTTCTATTTAGAGGTCACATGACACACTATGACTTTCCTTTTGGCAGCTGAAAATTATCAATTTCTGCTGGAACTTGCTGAGGAATATCAGATGGAGAGAGTCAAAGAGTTGTGCTGCGAGTTTCTTTCTTGCAATGTTCAAGATACCAACTGTGTAAAATTCTACATGATTGCAGAGAAATTCTCTCTCCAGGCTATAATGAACGAAACACTCCAAGAAAGTAAATATCTACCTTTAACCTCTTTAGAAAACGACGAATGTTTTAAGGAACTTGCTGATAAAACAAAGTTAGATATTCTCAAGACTAGAGTACGCGAACTGGAAAAGACCCTTGGGGAGTATGTCAATACGTGCTATAGTCTTGTTACCAGTGTGTATGAGAGAGTAGCCGAGAAAGTACAGAGCAATGAATGTGATAATTATGAAGTCCACCGTTGCGGCGCAAATGAGCGTTTTAAACTTTCGTGTAAGTGCTGCAGACGAAGGGTTCAGAATGCTGTTTGTGAGTTGGAATATTGGGATTTTAGGACATTGTTGAAGAAACTGTTTGATTTGAACAACTGCAGCAGAACGGCAAGGCAATTCAAGAACACGAGGACCTAACTGCTGACGGTGTGTAACTTGTTCAAGAGTCACCGTCGTATGGATAAATGTTACCATTTTTTGTCGGCTGTTTTCTCAGGATGGCATTGATTGGCTTGAAAACTATACCTTTGGTGTTGTAAGTGTTGCGTCAGGATGCAACAGAAGAAGTTATCCCTCACGAATTCAACAAAAGTATGTTAAAAATTCCCTTGAAATAACCCTTTTCAAAACGCACAGTCTCGGGAATTCTGGGAATCAAAGCGAGAACCTGGTTTCAACATATCGCTTTTTTCAGATTGCCAATCAGATTGCCCCAAAAATCCTGCTCAAGATATCGTACACTGACTGATCGTTAGAACAACTAAGACTTCAAATTTAGCAGATAAACCTTCTTTGTTCGATTGAATCCTATTGGTCCAACTTAGACATACGTGTATCGCGGAACCTTGCGAATACAGGGGAAAGGCGGCCAGTAAAATGTTACTGCTTGGAAGGACGGGTTAAAAGCACGTCTCGAATATTGGAAGCTGGGATATACTCCATCTCCTCTTGGTCGGAGCAAAGTCGAACCCAGTCCCCTAGCTTTAACAACAAAAGACTTGGTTCTTTCAAGTGGTGGATTGCAACATAAATTTGCATTGACAGAAATTTAGAAATTGCGTTCCAATATTTTAGCTGTCCTTGAAAGCTTAAGCAAATTTGATGATCCCCTATAACAAACAACCAGTGAGTTGATCTTCAGGCCTGACAGAAACGCTTCTAACTTCGTTTGTTTCCTAAAACTGCTACAATTAATTTGGTTAAGCTTAAGTGTTTGGTGCATGTGGTTTTTTCCTTCTGTGGTAAGCAAACTAATTAAAATAAAGTTTCGGTATTGTTGGATTTAAGGTTACAATGCAATACTTTATTCAGATTTCACAAATGAAAATTGCTAAAATAATTAAACGTCAAAACGTTGTCCAGGGGAACTGGTTAACTTTCAACACACAAATATTCTACGTAAAACCCTGTAAAATAAAAACCCTTTGAGTATAAATCTGAATTAAGCCTTGTTCCGATAATTAAACCCTGGGAATATTTAATCCAGTTCTGTGTCTACCACCTTGTGAACAAAACTCCCGAATTAAAATCCTGCCCCACCATGAATATAACCCTGCCGTTTAAGCCTTGAAAAAAACGCGGAATAAAACCCTGTGATTAAAATTCCGAAATAAAACATAACCCTGTGAATAATACCCAGTTTTGCGAATTATTAAATCGCATGATAAAATCCGGATTAATTAAACCATCGAGGAGTAATTTTCCATGGGGATAATAACTTTTACTCTTCAGTTTCTTTTTGTTGTCTAACTTGGAATGGGTTGGTGCGATTTCCACTAATACAAGTAATTAAAGATAACCTATTGCAGCAAGAGAGAAGTGTCTCTTGATTGCAGCTATTACTAGTTCAGATAAATTAAAACCCAGATTAATGTTCAGATAGTGTTCTTAGCCTCATCCAGCTTCCTCTCCATTTCATCAAGCTCTTTTAAAGTAAAAAGAAAGTAAAACAAGAAGATGAACAGTGAAACTGAAACTGTAATTTACAAGCTTTCTCATTGCTTTAGAGCCCAAAATAATAGCTACTCTTGTAGTAGTTACATTAAATTGACCCCTGATCTACAAGGTTTAGACTGCGGCCAGTTCCCCTTCCTTTTCGGTCGAGGCTCAAAGTCCTTTTACATGCAAATATTTTAAATGATATTTCCCCGCATTAACTTCGACCTCAAGCTAGTTCCATATCATTTCCGAGAATACGAAAAAGTCTATTATATACCAAGTAACGCTTTGAGCGAGAGCCCCTCGATTACTTGAGAGCGAGTTCTGCCGGGTTGGGATTGGAACCCGCAACCTACTTCGTTGGCTTCATTTTCTTTTGAGCCCTTTTGCTTTCTCTGACTCGTTAACCCTTTGCAGTAGGGGTGGTTTACAGGAGTAACGTTCTCTTCTCCGCAGAGGCCTGTTAAGGAAGGGTCTCATAGGGAAGCTGGGAAGTGGGACAACAAGAAAGCGCGCGGTGGACGTTGGGAAGGGAAAAGAAGAGGAAAGAACTCTCCCGCCATTCTTATTACTAATAGGAATCCTCACCTTTTCTCATAGTCTCAAATGCCGTCTCAAAACTCTTGAGCTTGTCATCGTATTCTGTGTTTTAGTAAAACAAACATGAGTCGTGATAAAAATAATAATCGTTATTATTATCATTATAATTCAAACAATGATGATGATGATGATGATGACAACAATAATCAATTCTACTGAAAGTAGAACAATTTTTTTCTTTGAAGTTCTTGAAGAGTTAGTTGTCATTGAAGAAACGAAATCGAAATATGCGAAGTCGGTTTTAAAAGTTGGCTGTGTTCATGTTTTTAATTCACTCAGTCTCTATGTCCGGACATCGTGTAATACACTCCTTGGGTGATCACTAACTCAAGTCTAATTTTCGCAAATTAGATCGCTGAGACAGTAGAGAGTCTCTCTTCTCTTAATCAATCCATTTTTGGATCAATAAAAGATTGTGGAAAACCTCCCACTTACCCCTCCCCTGACCCAACATTTTGCATTAAGTGAGAGAATAGGTTGTGGTTGAATTAAGGGAGGGGTGGGTGGGAAGTATAGCAGAGCTGCTCAGTCAAATTGTTATCCCGAAGTCAAGGAACGGGGAAAGAGACCCAGCATCATTTCAATATCGGCATTTAGCACAAACCAAGAATCTCAGTGCAATCTCTTTTTCCCTTACTTCGTCCACGGAAGACTTCATAATTGTCGCTTGAAAACCTTGATCTCGCCCGTCTGGTTTTCCCGC
Organism: Porites divaricata; assembly: GCA_038088405.1. Lineage (NCBI taxonomy): Eukaryota > Metazoa > Cnidaria > Anthozoa > Scleractinia > Poritidae > Porites > Porites divaricata. The sequence goes on from JBBMOI010000009.1 coordinate 3,845,782, forward strand.
CAGATTGCGAAAATGTAACATAACTAAGGTCAAAAAGTCGACCGGAAGCGTCCCGACAGGAAGCTCTATCATTTAACCGTAAGTCTCTCTTCATTTTCCCAAACTACCGCTGACTTATCAATTGAACACCGAAAACTCACCCTCCCTCTACGCCCGTGGAAAATTGTCACCCGTTCTCTGGGAGCAAGGGAAGGGACTTTACATGCCACTTCCACTACGTAGTTTATGGACAGAGTAGATTCCGCTGAGAAAACTTATATTGCAGGCGTACTAGCCTCCCACGCAGACGTTCTTGGAACGCGTGACGAACCTCTAAGATCGTCTGCGTGGGAGGCTACAGGCGTACTGGATTCTCTTCAATTCATTTTCTAGGACACGTACGTGCTCGCGCCTTTTCCGTCAGAATTTTGTACTACTATACCAAGCCAAACGTAAATTGAGCCAGCAGATCTTACGCTAGTTCACTTCGTAAGTAGGTAAATTATCAATCGCGATAAATGGTGAATCCCGGGGGTTACACATGTACTTGGGTCAAGTTTGGCTGGGTGTGCAGCTAGCCGCTCAGAGCCCCTACCCCTTATTCTGTGGCCAATTTTAAACACCATCTAAGTCACTTTTAGGCAAATGTAGTTTTGGCGATCCTAACCCCGAAAGTGTGAGAACCCATTCTAGCAACTCTATTATAACAAGGCCATTATAGTCAATCCGGTCGTGAAAATGCTACCCCATGGCATGCAGCAGTGTATCTCCATTAACCTATTACTCGGAAGCCGACTCCCACCCAAGAATTGTCTGCAAGGACCACGGATCGGAGCTAGGCTGAGAGTGCCATCATGCCCAAGGCTGATAGAGGGTAGAGGCTAATCCACATGCGTATTATAGTGAACATACTAGGCGGAAAGGTGGAGGAGGTGGAAAAGCTCTGGAGGTATGCCTCCCCGGGAAAATTGATATTTAGGTGTTTTTCAACGACTAGATTGAGCTAGAATAATGCATCTAAAACCATTATACAGTAATATAGAGTAATGCACCAGTAAAGCCGATAGCAACTGGATTAATAACCCAACCTCGTTCCCAGGGTTCTCTCCTACCCGCCCCATGGAGCGAGAGAGTCTCTCGCTCCATGGGGCGGGTAGGAGAGAACCCTGGGAACGAGGTTGTTAATAACCCTCTTCTTGAAACTTGGCTTACTAGGCTCTTCATCCTGGGGGCGACCGGCGATACTCAATATAATGGCCTATTCGGGGAGGCTTGGCCCGAAAGGGGTACCTTTTTCAGGCTTCAAGTAGATGAAAGGGTATAGAGATTTCATTAGTTGAAGTATAGTTGAAGTTTTCGCTACTAGTGAGTTATAACATATAGCCTAGTAGTAGCTCAACCAATCAGAACGCAGCATTGATAATAGACCACTAGTTGGATTTTACTCGTAGTGGATAGATTTAACAGAGACAATATGACGACCGTGAGGACTGTGCACGCAAAGCTGAAAACCGACTTAATCAATGGCAGAACAACAAAATGAGCACCGGAAGTCGCGTTCAGTCCTTTATAGCCTTGGACAAACTCTCAATAATGCAAAGATCAGAGAATGTCTCGTAAGTTTTCTGACAAACATCTTCAACAAACCATTGTATTAATGAAAGCTTACGGCACGCTGAATCCTCTTGCGGTTTATCTATCCGAAGAATCAAAAACAAAAGAGAAATAACACTTTACTTACCTCAAAAAGTTTCTGCCGTAAAGAGATACACAAATGCCTCGAGTGATATTGCTGCAACAAATAGTGCATACAACAAACAGTGCAAAGTATATAGGACATTTTGCCTTAAGCCTCATTTTCAATTTTTCAAAGCTCAGATGGTCATCTCCCAAACCGATTCAACTTTAACAGGCGTTAATATGAAAAAAAGCCGACCCCTTTGCCCGAGCCGAAAGCTGATAAAAGCGTTCGTGTATGCTCCGATTATCATGATTATTTCGCCTTGACCGAGTTGTGATATGTAGGGGTGACGAATGATCTTTGCTAGCATTCGCGAGCATGCCGAGCACTGTGATTTTTTTGCGAGCACGAGCAGAAATAAAAAATTTGCTTTGCGAGTTTGCGAGCAACGCAAAAATTTGGGGAGCACGAGCAAGCCAGCACTCGTTTAAATTTTGCGAGCAAATCGAGCAAAAGTAAAATTTTGCGAGCAGTTAAAAATTTTAATGGACCATTCATCACCCCTATATGTGGGTCACCCTTCTACCATGAACAAGTTTTCTCCATATACATGTAAACGGAACCTTATTCTTTAAATTAAAAAGGTATCCAAACAAGGTTAATGTCGTTTTAACACATTCTAGTCTAATAACGAGTCTATCGCCTCGTTTCCATGTTTTAACATCACAGCTGATCACAGCGATCTATTTGTTTTATATTGGTTTTATTTTTATCCTTTTATGCGATCTTTGCCGGGGGGTTACATGTGCTTTTACGAAAAAGCAGTCCAGTATAATTTAAGAGGTTCATTTTAATCTATGACAAGATTACTGGTAAAATTAAATACAGTAATCTGACAAAAAAAAGCGTGGTATTGTTTTCAATTTTTGGTCGTGGGGAGTCTGGGGTAGTTTTCTACCCGTCCCCACCCCCAGAAGCCATCAGAGCCCCTCCCCTCCCCTCCCAGAGAGCTTGCTGGCAGGCTACCCATTGTAAAAAAAAGCAAAACAAAGCAAAACACAGGAAGAAGAAATAATATTGTACGGGAACGCATTAATGAACTTCCGTTAAAAGAAAGAAACAGATATTCAAGATCAGCATAATTACCAGCTTATTTTATTATTAGAGAATACTGTGTACGTAATAATTCCAGTATCATGGATTTAAACAAAGTAGGGCTCTCAGCTACATACTTGTTCTGTTTTGGGTTCCGTATCGGTGTCTTGTTTATATCTTGCAAAGTTAATTTCACGTTACTTGATCAGCCTTGCAGAATTCAGTTCGCCCAGCTATGCAAGTTTTGACTCAAAGTAGCAATAAATCTAATAAGAAGTTATCATGTCTATTGTCGTCTACAGCAAGGTAGACGCAGACGGCAACAGATATCACTTTCCGAGTTTATATATTCACGGGAAACACTGCTCAAATCTTTTATATCGCCCTCATCTGTCCAGGCTCCTTTGTCATTGTTCCATACCAGGCTCCAGTCGTCTAGCATTGGTTTTCCCGTAACCAAAGTCACAGCAAACAACAAGATGAGAATCTTAATGAGATGCTCCATTTTCACCTAAATTAAAACATTTGACAGTTAGGAAAACACAATCTGATCTTAGCATATTCATTGTATTTTTATAAGTTATAGGAGCGATGGGAAACCACGCAATACTTATAATAATGGGCAGGGCCTAGAGCCCCGTCCAATCGAATCCCAGTAAAGAAATAAGCGGTTTCAGAGAAAAATCTCCTGATTCTTGTGAAGGGGGCGTAAGAAGTTCCATGAAGTATTATAACGATTATAAGTAGGTTTTTAATACAACGGTCACGCTTTAATCCACATGACCAACAGATAGAAAATTTACCTTGCAAGCCTTGTAAATAGAACAAGGAGGCCTGATGATGAAGATATTTGCATTTTGCGTCATAAAGATAAGCCTTGACTCGTCAACAAGCGAGTTTGATGAAGAGAAAAAGTTCGAAACAGAAACTGATTCGCTAGTCCCTTTCGACCACCATTCTTCATAAGCTCAAATAAAGAAAGATATCATTCGAAGAAAAAGTGCGTGATTTAGGGCTTAGTACTCTCCCATCAAAGATCAAACATGCACCCTACGTGACAAACACCTTCAGGTTGGTTTCACAATCATTTATTTGGCAACTCAGTTTGTGTGGTAACTATACACTTATTTTTGACCCTGAAAACGCGCCATAGGTTTCCACGTCACCGTCGCGTAATTTTGATAAAAGAGGCTATGTACGAAAGTTTGTGCGTGGACGTAAAAGTTGAGCGAGGGTTCAATTTTTGCGTTCACACACAACTTTTCATATCGTTTGCCTCTATTTCTTTTACACACGTAAAAGTTACGCGACACTGGAAATCCACCCTTACACAAAAAATTGTTTTAATTAAAGCTAACGACGCGAGAAAAGGCAATCTTTTCATTTCGCGGAATTCTCTTGGAGATTTTCTATCCGACGGAATAAAAAATGAAAGAGAAATCACCTTTTACCCACCTCAAAACTTCTGCTTCAAAATTTTCTGTGAACGGAAGAAATACAAACGCCTCGAGGACTGATATTGCTTCAACAAATGATGCGCGGAACAACTAGTGGTCTATTATCAATGCGGCTACTAGGCTCTACTAGGCTATATGTTATTTAGCAATTTTCTCGAATAATCATCAATGTAATTATACTAAAACAATTAGTCGCCTCAGGCGAAGTGAATATCGGCGAATAGTCACCGAGACGAATTCGCCGATATTCACTTCGCCTGAGGCGACTAATTGTTTTAGTATGATTACGTTGATGATTATTCGAGAAAATTAAAGTATTTATCAATTTCTGACTCCGAAACATCAAAATCTCTGGTTGCCATTTTGAAAACTGCTAGCCTTCAATGTTATAATCACCGTACGGTTATTATAGCTGGATAAAGCGAAGCTTCTAGCCAATCACAGCGCTCTATTTTCGATAATCATCAATGTAATTATACTAAAGCCCACTAGTAGCAAAAAGTGCCGGCTTTGAAAACCAAAACAATGGCGGCTGAATCGCAGCATTGCTAGCATTAGTTGTTTTGTCTCGATATTTATAACCAGCTAGTTGGATTTTACTAAAACAATTATTCCTCTCGCTCTCATGGCCTCTGAGTCTGACTCAGAGGCCATTCGTGCCCGAGGAATAGTTATCACATATGTTAAGCCTCGTTTTCAAAGAAAGTCCAGGTGGACATCTTCTCATACTAGACTATTTTCCATTCATGCGCAAATAAATTCATTTACTTCAGTATAAATGGTTCTGTGCACTTCAGTTTTATTAGGGCAACTCGGAGATAGGCTTTTTTATTAAATGTTACTACATCATCCATTGAAACTGTAAGTTCATTGAGCTAACTGTGGTACTTTTGGAGATTCTACGTGAAATTACCAGTTTATATTTAGTACTCATTACTTGAAGAATTGTTTAAAAATTTAAAAACGAGCAGGAGTGTATTATCAGGTCGTAAAACTCGAGGCAATTCCGAGTTCTTACACATGACAATACACGACTGCGATTTTTTTGAACGGCTGCAAAATCTCTGATATAGATCAACTCGTTCTTGCACTAATATTTAGATTTGAGGTTATTTTATTTTAGCCGTGTCTTTATCAGATATAAAGACACTCATTAAACATTAATTTCTTTTGTTTTTTCTTTCTTGATTATTAATGAGTTTTTGAAACTGGCCATTATATAAAAAATGTTATGGATTCTAAAATGTCAACTATAGTAAACTAGAAAAAAGAAATCTTATAAACCTCGACAGTTCTAGCTTCACCCAACAGTCCGTATTTTGCGAAGCCAAAAACGTGTGTGAGACTCTGATGCTGATCAAAACAACTAACCGTTCCACATTGTTGTTTTATCGCCGTTAAAAGACGAACAAGACTTTAACCAGGAACATTTATAGGATTTTCGCAATAAGGCAAGGTAAGAAATATCATGAGATCAGGATAACGGCTGGCCTGAATTTCAGACGATTACTTCGAGTCGTTTTTACTCAATCTCAGGAAGTAAAAACGATTCGAAGTAGTCTGAAATTTAGGCTAGATAACAACTGGGCCGGAAGAACTTCAAAATAATGACCCTTCTGTGGTAGCTATGAAATCAGAACTCACATGTCAGTCTACCGCAGTCTTTCCATGGCTTGTTTTCACGGTTTTTTAATAGTACATGATACATAAAAGAAGTCGAGAAATTACAATCAAATACTGTGAAATTTCTAGTATCACGTAGGATTTAAATATGCAGTTTTTGACGTAAAAACTGTTGCAAAATTGATACGAAGAGATCATGTAAAAATGCCCTAAGCAATTCAACTTGAAACGGCAGCAACCGCTTTGGGCCCTCATCGGTCCAGGGACCAGTTTCTCGAAAGTCCCGATAATTAACGGGCCCGGTAAGCTGTCTCCGTTTTCATTAAAGATCGACCTTGATGAGATGCTTTATTTTCACCAAGATCAAAATGCATGAAACTGTATAGATAGCACAAAATGAAATAAAGTGTGCGAGCACGTACGGGTTAGGAGCAGGTCGGCAAAAGATTTCTCGTCACTGGTGGAGACTCCCAGTTCAAGCTAGTTTAGAATCATTGCGGTCGACATAAAACCCTTTTTCGTCGCTCCCCTCCCTTCCCTTGCTCTCGCGGCCTTCTCTCGCGCGTCAGTGACTACTGCCCCCAAATGGAGAGCTTTAAGTTTTTTTCTTCACTGCAACCGCTGAAGTCAATCAAAGGAAAATCTGGGTGGCTATTTAATAATTAGTCTCCGATATTCACGTCACCTGAGGCGACTAATTGCTTTAGTATAATTACATTGATAATTATTCGAGAAAAATAAAAGTATTTATCAATTTCAGACTCCGAAACATCAACAAAATCTGGCTGCCATTTTGAAAACTGCTAGCCTTCAATGTTATAATCACCGCGCGGTGATTATAGCGGGATAAAGCGAAGCTCCTAGCCAATCACAGCACTCTATTTTCGATAATCATCAATGTAATTATACTAATGTCAAATAACCTTAATGTTGGCGTACTCCGACACAATAAATCAATAAGTAATAAAAATCGTTTTTCTTGACCAATAATCATAATGTAATAAGATGAGGTTACAAGGAGAACTGACTTGTAGTATCCTGCAGGCAAAACTTTTAACGAAGCCTTACTTGACAATACCCTGCAAGCAGGAGTTACTTTGCGTGCAGGCAAAAAGTTAGCCTCCCCCGCAGACATTCTTAGGGGTGCGTCACGCGTTCCTTCCCCACGAAGGAACGCGTAACGCACCCCTAAGAATGTCTGTGGAGGAGGCTAGCAAAAAGTATCCTCTGCCCACACGAGGGGTAGCTTGCGTAATAGCAGGCGGTTTTGTTTGCTGTTAAAGTACATGAGTCTAACCTCTCTAATACGGACACCGAAGAGACAGAGCGAAGTGTCCGTATTAGAGAGTTGTCGGTATAAAAGAGGTCACTACGATGACGTCACTTTTGGCTCCACTTACAGTTTTAAGTGTTCAGTAGCTAAAACCAGGCTTACACTCGTCTTTAAACTGCACTTAAGTTTGTTAACGCACCGTTCAAAGGCACTGTCTTTCAATAGCACGCACCATTGTACATGTCAGCTACATAAGTACAGTCGCAATGCTACATGTAAAAAGTTGTAACGTAAAGCGCAATTCTGAAAGTGTCTTTCGCTATTTTGCAAGTGCAGTAAACTGTAACTAGAGCACAAGATGTATTTGAAAAGATCTTTATGCTATCTGTAGTTATTCAAGCCTTACAAAAGTCGGTTATGTTCCTCTGTACACCTTTTGCAAGTTAATTGTTTGGTATACAACGACTGGGCTTTTGAAGTCACTTTGCATAGCTCATCAGCCAGACTAAACGGGATTTACCCTGTGCAGATTCATCTGATGGGGATCCGGGATTCACCTGATCACCGCAGTGTGTAATCACTTAGCTCGTTTGCGCGCTCGACAAACAAAACAACCAGGTACGCAGGCTACGCATGCGCTAGTTTGATCACGTGATTCGTGAGATTGAAAGACATGTTATGAAGGTTAGGGATGAGTGACGTTGTGCGCTTAGAATACATTTGCATGATTAACCCTGATTAGTTCAATTTCTGAGTCTGTTCACTCACTTTGCTGTGTCTGTTTCATAAGTTATCCGCGGACGTTTCGCAGCTCTTCTCAATATCGTTACTGGATAATTACGCAGGGCCTGTACTCTTCTGCATAATCCGTTGCTTGCTTTCTGGTGATCAAAGTCAACTGACCAAAGACGCCGAACCGGACGATCCTGTTATATAACTGCCGTCCTAGGTATGTATAACTTAAGCTGACCGTCTTATGTTCTTACATGCGACCTGTTTGCCTTGTTTGAGATCTATTGGTTGTACAGATCCTTTCAACGTTGCAGTCTTCATGTCTACATTTAATGCATAATGCACAGTAAAGAAAAACCATAAGCAGATGCCAGCCTGAAGGTTGGTCCTTAATAGATACTCAACAAAAGTGACATCTCAGTCAAACTGTCTATGCTAGTGGACGTCTGTTTTTAACAAAGATAAAAATTCAACCTTAACATTTAAGGTCATTTAAATTAGGAAAAGGTGAAGCGAGGCGAAATACCATATTCTCAGCTCCGGTCATAAAATAATGAGATACTAGATATTTCCATGCGAGGCAACAACATTGTTTTTGAGGTACTTAGAGTTGTATTGTTTTCCGTCTTTTGTTTGTTTTGTTTTGTGTAATTCGCGGGCCACTACCGACAGTTAGATGCACAAGTGTTAATTAGTATTGCATTGGTTGACAAAATTGGACGAGGATTTCATTAGGTACACAAAGTAAAATCATAATTAAAAGGTTAGGTATTTCACATGTCGAGAGGGTAAGTAAAGCTGTCATTTAGAAATTACTCGGAACAGATGCTTTCCTAATAGTTAAATCGGTTTAATTCATTAACACGTTTAATTTGTACTGACAAGACGAGTTTTCCGTTTTAAAGGATTTCTTCAGATGGGGCTCGCGTACCCCGGATGCCAGAGACTACACCGAAAATTCCCGCCGAACGAGAGGAAAACCTCTGGTATCCAGTGTAGAGCTCGTGGCCAGTTTAATACAACAGGTTGCAAAGTAAGAGAAAGTGGTACATTGTACCCTTTTTCAATGGAGGTTTACGAAAATAATACCTTTTCCGTCAAAAATGGTATATAAGGGTAAGGGGTTGTCTTCGAGACGCATCCTACCCGCTGAAACATTGTTGAATTCAGCTCCCCCCTCCCCACCGGGGATAGAGTCAACTTTTTCTTAACGGATCGGTCACCTCCATAACACGGACACCTCCCAAATCGGACACCCAGAGTTGTTCCATGACATAGAACCTGGGAACGAGGTTGACTTCTATCATTTTCTTTGATACTGTAGGATCATTATACGTTTCTGGGAAGCTGCTCACCTACCCCTCCCCTAAGCCAACATTTTGCCCTAAGTGAGAAGTAACAATTAAAGTTGGCTAAGGGGAGGGGTAGGTGGGCAGTTTCCCAGACCCTGTAAGTGTGAACATAGCCTAAGTGACACTCCCAAAGGTTCTCATATTGGAGAAAGGTGAGTGTATAACCATTTGACAATAATTATTTTTTCAGGGTAACCGACAGCTGTCATTCAATGTACAACCCCGACTTCTCACAGCCATGGCACTTCAGTGATGTGGTACTGTCAGTGGATGGGACCAAATTTCACGTTCACAAGAGCACCCTGTCAATATGGTCCCCAGTATTCGAGAAAATGTTCACATCCGACTTCGCAGAGAAAGATGCCAAGGAGATAGGACTACCTGGGAAAGACGCCCCAGAGGTTGAAGTACTCCTTAAAATCGTGTACACACATGGTAAAGGTCAAAGAGTAACTGGTAGTGAATGATAGAAATTTGTAAATTTTCGCCCCCTCTGATTTTTCTTTCCTGACAACAGTCTTAATGTTAAATGTTCAAATCTTGTCACCAGTTAGCCTGCATTGTAGGTGTTAAAAGGGGAAGGAGGAGGGGGAATTTGGGCGCGCGAGAGCGCGTGCGGCGCACCCTCCTCCCTCGCGCGTGGTCTCGCGCCCTAATTCCCTTTCCCTTAATCTTCCCTTTCGAACGCCTACCATGCAGGCTAGACACCAGTTTACTCTGCGCTTGTCACCAGTCTTAGCGTTTAGCCCTAGATGGATGCTTTCCTGTCAGCCTGTCAGCACTGCTGCACTTGATGATGGTTGCGTGTACACTAATACCATAATACACCAGTCTTATTTTGTTTTAGATCACCGTTGCTATGGCTATATGATAAATCGCGCCTTTTGCAGCAAAAAATGTTACAGTTGGTGAAAGTGTAATGGTTTGGTATTTCATAGGTGTTTATATGATATATAGAACACTACATGGCCGCTTGGAGGTACAAAATGTATTTTCTCGTGTTGAAAAATACGTCACTCGTTCGCGATCACTCGAAGAGAAATTTCGTATCTCCTCGCCGCGGTCATGTAATATCTTCTATTTAGAGGTCACATGACACACTATGACTTTCCTTTTGGCAGCTGAAAGTTATCAATTTCTGCTGGAACTTGCTGAGGAATATCAGATGGAGAGAGTCAAAGAGTTGTGCTGCGAGTTTCTTTCTTGCAATGTTCAAGATACCAACTGTGTAAAATTCTACATGATTGCAGAGAAATTCTCTCTCCAGGCTATAATGAACGAAACACTCCAAGAAAGTAAATATCTACCTTTAACCTCTTTAGAAAACGACGAATGTTTTAAGGAACTTGCTGATAAAACAAAGTTAGATATTCTCAAGACTAGAGTACGCGAACTGGAAAAGACCCTTGGGGAGTATGTCAATACGTGCTATAGTCTTGTTACCAGTGTGTATGAGAGAGTAGCCGAGAAAGTACAGAGCAATGAATGTGATAATTATGAAGTCCACCGTTGCGGCGCAAATGAGCGTTTTAAACTTTCGTGTAAGTGCTGCAGACGAAGGGTTCAGAATGCTGTTTGTGAGTTGGAATATTGGGATTTTAGGACATTGTTGAAGAAACTGTTTGATTTGAACAACTGCAGCAGAACGGCAAGGCAATTCAAGAACACGAGGACCTAACTGCTGACGGTGTGTAACTTGTTCAAGAGTCACCGTCGTATGGATAAATGTTACCATTTTTTGTCGGCTGTTTTCTCAGGATGGCATTGATTGGCTTGAAAACTATACCTTTGGTGTTGTAAGTGTTGCGTCAGGATGCAAGAGAAGGTATCCCTCACGAATTCAACAAAAATATGTTAAAAACTCCCTTGAAATAACCCTTTTCAAAACGCACAGTCTCGGGAATTCTGGGAATCAAAGCGAGAACCTGGTTTCAACATATCGCTTTTTTCAGATTGCCAATCAGATTGCCCCAAAAACCCTGCTCAAGATATCGTACACTGACTGATCGTTAGAACAACTAAGACTTCAAATTTAGCAGATAAACCTTCTTTGTTCGATTGAATCCTATTGGTCCAACTTAGACATACGTGTATCGCGGAACCTTGCGAATACAGGGAAAGGCGGCCCGTAAAATGTTACTTCATGGAAGGACGGGTTAAAACTGCGTCTCGAATATTGGAAGCTGGGATATACTCCATCTCCTCTTGGTCGGAGCAAAGTCGAACCCAGTCCCCTAGCTTTAACAACAAAAGACTTGGTTCTTTCAAGTGGTGGATTGCAACATAAGTTTGCATTGACAGAAATTTAGAAACTGCGTTCCAATATTTTAGCTGTCCTTGAAAGCTTAAGCGAACTTGATGATCCCCTATAACAAACAACCAGTGAGTTGATCTTCAGGCCTGACAGAAACGCTTCTAACTTCGTTTGTTTCCTAAAACTGCTACAATTAATTTGGTTAAGCTTAAGTGTTTGGTGCATGTGATTTTTTCCTTCTATGGTAAGCAAACTAATTAAAATAAAGTTTCGGTATTGTTGGATTTAAGGTTACAATGCAATACTTTATTCAGATTTCACAAATGAAAATTGCTAAAATAATTAAACGTCAAAACGTTGTCCAGGGGAACTGGTTAACTTTCAACACACAAATATTCTACGTAAAACCCTGTAAAATAAAAACCCTTTGAGTATAAATCTGAATTAAGCCTTGTTCCGATAATTAAACCCTGGGGATATTTAATCCAGTTCTGTGTCTACCACCTTGTGAACAAAACCCCCGAATTAAAATCCTGCCCCACCATGAATATAACCCTGCCGTTTAAGCCTTGAAAAAAAAACGCGGAATAAAACCCTGTGATTAAAATTCCGAAATAAAACATAACCCTGTGAATAATACCTAGTTTTGCGAATTATTAAATCGCATGATAAAATCCGGATTAATTAAACCATCGATGAGTAATTTTCCATGGGGATAATAACTTTTACTCTTCAGTTTCTTTTTGTTGTCTAACTTGGAATGGGTTGGTGCGATTTCCACTTATACAAGTAATTAAAGATAACCTATTGCAGCAAGAGAGAAGTGTCTCTTGATTGCAGCTATTACTAGTTCAGATAAATTAAAACCCAGATTAATGTTCAGATAGTGTTCTTAGCCTCATCCAGCTTCCTCTCCATTTCATCAAGCTCTTTTAAAGTAAAAAGAAAGTAAAACAAGAAGATGAACAGTGAAACTGAAACTGTAATTTACAAGCTTTCTCATTGTTTTAGAGCCCAAAATAATAGCTACTCTTGTAGTAGTTACATTAAATTGACCCCTGATCTACAAGGTTTAGACTGCGGCCAGTTCCCCTTCCTTTTCGGTCGAGGCTCAAAGTCCTTTTACATGCAACTATTTTAAATGATATTTCCCCGCATTAACTTCGACCTCAAGCTAGTTCCATATCATTTCCGAGAATACGAAAAAGTCTATTATATACCAAGTAACGCTTTGAGCGAGAGCCCCTCGATTACTTGAGAGCGAGTTCTGCCGGGTTGGGATTGGAACCCGCAACCTACTTCGTTGGCTTCATTTTCTTTTGAGCCCTTTTGCTTTCTCTGACTCGTTAACCCTTTGCAGTAGGGGTGGTTTACAGGAGTAACGTTCTCTCCCCCGCAGAGGCCTGTTAAGGAAGGTTCTCATAGGGAAGCTGGGAAGTGGGACAACAAGAAAGCGCGCGGTGGACGTTGGGAAGGGAAAAGAAGAGGAAAGAAGTCTCCCGCCATTCTTATTACTAATAGGAATCCTCACCTTTTCTCATAGTCTCAAATGCCGTCTCAAAACTCTTGAGCTTGTCATCGTATTCTGTGTTTTAGTAAAACAAACATGAGTCGTGATAAAAATAATAATCATTATTATTATCATTATAATTCGAACAATGATGATGATGATGACAACAATAATCAATTCTACTGAAAGTAGAACAATTTTTTTCTTTGAAGTTCTTGAAGAGTTAGTTGTCACTGAAGAAACGAAATCGAAATATGCGAAGTCGGTTTTAAAAGTTGGCTGTGTTCATGTTTTTAATTCACTCAGTCTCTATGTCCGGACATCGTGTAATACACTCCTTGGGTGATCACTAACTCAAGTCTACTTTTCGCAAATTAGATCGCTGACACAGTACAGAGTCTCTCTTCTCTTAATCAATCCATTTTTGGATCAATAAAAGATTGTGGAAAACCTCCCACTTACCCCTCCCCTGACCCAACATTTTGCATTAAGTGAGAGAATAGGTTGAGGTTGAATTAAGGGAGGGGTGGGTGGGAAGTATAGCAGAGCTGCTCAGTCAAATTGTTATCCCGAAGTCAAGGAACGGGGAACGATTACGGAAACCCTTGGCGAGTGATACTGACGTGCTCAGCCATTACATTCTCTAAACACTAAAAGAGAAAAAGAAAGAAAGGCGATCGGTAATGAGAATAACTACCCTGAGCATCAGTGTTGCTTGTCACTTTATCTTCGCTCGGCTCATCATCCTCAGCTTCATCGCTTTCTTCGTCTTCTTGCTCTTCATCATCTTTCGAATCCTCGTTCCAGGCTTCCTCGTTATCGTCTGATTCATCTTCGGCCTCATTGTCCAATTCTTGGTCTTCCGATTCATCTTTGACCTCATCGTCCAATTCATTTTCGTTAGATTCGTCGTCTTCCGATTCATCTTTGACCTCATCGTCCAATTCATTTTCGTTAGATTCGTCGTTGACCTCCTCATCGTCCCATTCGTCGTCATCCCATTCCTCATCATCCCAAGCGTCATCCTCGTCCCAGTCCTCATCCCAGTCCCTTTCCGTCGACCAGTCATCTGGCGCGGGTTTCCCCATGGCCAACGACAAAGCAAGCAGCAATAATAGAGTCTTGATGAAATGCTCCATGTTAACCTAGCTAGATTACAATGAGTCGAGATAATACATATTTTAATAGTTATGATGAGAGAGAGCTTTCGTTACATGGCTTCGAGACTGGGGGAAATAAAACAAAAGAAATGAATTAATCATTCGTGAATTTCATTGCTCTTTTTTTTATTTTATGTCCCTCAGCTTCGGAGTCAAGTATGAATTATGATTATTTGTCAGAGGGCTATTATATTGGAGTTTAATATAACTCTTTTTTTACACATGCGCGTGATCGCATGTTTATAAAAGGCGGAGGCAAGATATGTTTTTTTAAAAAAAAAATAGAACTCGCGTCTCCCGCGCCATTCATGGCAACGGTGTTTGCCTTGAAAATATGCAATAGCGCCCTCCCTCCCTCCCAGGCAGGGGGCACTCAACAAAGTGTTACAGGGAAAGGCACATTCCCAACGGCCAACACCTTACCTTTTTATATACCACTTTTGACAAAAAAGGTTCCCCTTCCGTACACCTTCTATTGAAAATGGTGCTTCTTTCTGTTAGGCTACTTTCATTATATCTAAGGTGTATTTGTTCAGACTGACATTTCACTTAAGGGCCCTTTAAATACTTAGATTTCCTTTCCCTTTCACACACCTCAACTCGTGAAATTCGTACCCTTTCATACACCTGAAGCCTGAAAATGGTGCCGCTTTTTCGGGCGGAGCCTCCCTGATAGAGAGCATCCCCTTTGGGGTCGCACATGCGTATTAATAAAAGGGAAAGCATGAAATACAAGACACGCTGAGCCTCTTACAGAGTCCATGGTATCCTTTCCAACGTTGATTGACGTAGCAGTGTTGAGCCTTTCCACACATCACTGAATAACTTACAAGTATTTTCTACATTCACTCCCCTAAAGGAGGCGATTACGTTTCACGTTAAAATAGCAAAATATATTTCGCGAATTTTCTATGGTAGTTAGTGTTTCGCCATCTTCGCAAATAGAAACAATCAGACGCATATCAGCAAGTATTACTGTTTGCTGACTTTCGGGCTAACTGTCTATGTATAATGTAATTACGACACGTGTGGTGTCCTCTCAACTGCGACTTTACAATATTTTACATTGCTTACCCTGTTACGACTATCTCGAAAAAAACGTATTGGAAACCAAAAGACTCCGTCGCACACCCAGCTCAAGATCCTCCATTGCATGTCAATTGAAATCGAGTTTCGGCATGCGTCACAATCGCCGTACTTTAACATTTGCTTATCTCCTTTTATTTATACCGCAGTTCTCTAAAACGTTAAAGCCATTTCTCATCACTCGATTTAATGCTGGGCAAACAAAGTTCGATAACCTAAATTAATCAGTTGAGCACTAAATTGTCTTGCAACGTGTCCTTCAACTAGGCAAAGAATAGATAAAATGTCAATGCGAAACTTGAAACATATGACATGTTATTTTCCCAGACAAAGATATTTATGTTTTCAGAAGGAAAGCGCCTTAAATTTATTATTTCGGTGTCTAGTAAGATTTCAGGAAAACACCAAAAGCAAATGAATTGTGTTTATTTATATTTGCGATGCGTGAATAACTGATTATCTCATTTTCCGGATATTTTTTTGGGACTTTCTACGAAGATAAACTGAAAAATTAGGGCTAACATACCTTTCAATTTTCTGATGCAAAAGAGTTACGCTTCCTTTCACTGAAATCGCCAAGATTGAATGTTGAATGTCGACTTCTTGGTCAAAATGGTGCGTAAAACAAAATATTTCAATTTTAAATTACCTTTCTTTCCCATAGAAACACAAAGTGCTTGTTGGGCATGCAAAACTTCAGTCATATGACGAAATTAAATTGGTAAGAACACCTTTTAAATCTTTAGCGCAATTCGGGCAGCAGTCTTCTGGTTTCCGTGTAATTTAGTACTTTTCCTTTTAACTCTCACCGAGATTTAATTCGATCTAGAAAAGCCTTTTAATTGGTTTAAACTGAGTCCTTAACACAACTGTTTCTAGTCAAGAATAATGGGATACGGGAATGTTTACGATTTATGAAGGAATCATTTTAATTCAGGTTAAAGTGATGGAAAATTAGAATTTGAAGACACTAATTCCGCGGCTACCACAAGATGACAGAACTAACTGGTTTATCTTGACCCTTTAATTTCCAACCCTTTTTTTCAAAAATTCTAATCTCCTCTCTTTTCCTAAAAAAGTCATCTACAATGCCCCCTTAGGGGATGTTTACATGCCACCGGGGCGACTTTCGCCACGGAGCGAGTTCATTCCGGTTCCCTCTCATGGCTCTATATTTGTTTACATGATACCACCACAAATTTCATGCTGGCGCGAGTTCACCCCGGTTCTTGTACCGGGGCGAGAATTTCACTCCGGTACGAAATCTCGCAACGGTATCATGTAAACACGAAACGACCACCCGTTTCGGTGTGAAATCGGTCTGCCGGTAGACTGGAACGGATAGCGCAAGCGTCATGTTCGCGATTTTGAATCATAAGTGCATTTTATCAACATGAAGTGTACCTTCAAATAACGAGATGTGAAATAACCAGTCATCATGTAAACGCGATACGAAATCAAAAAGTCATGTCGATATGAAACTCGCGCCGGTGCGTGCGAGTTTTCTCATGTAAACACCCCCTTAAGCTGATGAAACAAATGTTAACAAAACAAATTTAATTTTAGCCAAGACGTTCCTGTGTGCAATTAAAGTATTTGTATTTTACTAATTACTAAAGTAATTATACAACGTAAACAGCCTGGTTTGGATGTGATTATGCGGAAGTCAGTCCTGCATTAGTTAAGGACAGTTGGCGTACAGCGCAGGCCAAAAATTTGGGCTGCTACAATTTATTCGAGTAAATGAGGATAAGCCTGATCAAATATAATTAAAAAAAAAAACTTACACTTTCCTTGGACTTGCATTTCCTTCAGTGTTCTTTGACATTTTTCCGGCAAATTTCTTTGGCCGGTCAGCGTGTCCGGCAACCGTCCGAAAATTAGTTTGAGCCCTGTAACTCAAGGTATTTAGGTGCCTCAAAGATTGCCCGAGACACAGAAACCGTAACTGGATCAGTTAACCGTCCTGTTTACTTTGCTTGAATATGCTTTACACAAATGATTAATGTCCACCAAAAGTCCTTAAAGTTCGTAAACGCATACGTCCGCAAAAGAATACTCGCAAACGAATGTCACTTCTTCGTAATCAGCGCCAGAGTAAATAATTTCGTGAAAGGTTCAGCATCCTTCTGCTTATGCAGAATTCAGTACGCATTTTGAGCAGATAATGGCTGATAGACAAAATAATTGAAGGCCTACAGGTACAATAAAGTCAAAAAATTGAAGAAAAGAAATAAGACTAACCACACTGCTTCCTGCACCAAAAAGGTCAACTTCGCCTGACAAAATCGACAAAACAGCAACCGGCTACTTTGTTCAAAGAAGCAAAAATCAGTCGACTGTGTTTCCCTTAGAAACAGAACTCTTTTACGGGCATGCAACATCAGTCACGTGCAACAAGCAGTAAGAGACTCGAGCGGGCAGAATGCTGTTAAATCAGCCATATTAGGAGGGCCTCGCATTAAACGGATACAGGCCCTGTGAAGTTCTAACCTCTTCTAAAATTTTGAAAAACAAATAACACCATGTGTAAGTACAGGAAGAGAGCTTTCATTTGAATGGTCACATCATAGGTTTCCGTCCGCAGACTCAAAAGGTAGAGTCACCTCTCAAAACTCCATCAAGCATTCTGGCTGTTAATAGGGTTAAAACACATCTGTTTTTCAACTCGTCACAAGGCTAACTTCATCAAATGCTGAGCTGATTTTCAATAGAATAACGTAGAATCGCCTAGATGTATTTATTCCACGACCACAATGCACATGCGAACACAACATACAGAAATAAAACATAAAAGTCGATAGTAACACGTAATATATCGTCGAATAGTCACCCCTTAGATTTTATGAATGACACTGCATTTGTACTTGATTATTACAACATTCATAGTGAGCAATGCATTCATAAATTTTTACCGTTGTCTATAGAAATTGTGTCACCAGGAAAAAAACAACCTACAACCCAATTTACGTATTTTAAGAAAGAAGAAAAAGATGTTTGCTTAGCCTGTGTTCAGAAAATTTCAAGGAAAAGAAGACTATTAACGTAGGCAAATTTCGGTTGTTTCTGTAGGTACAGGAGCACAGTATACGTCATCACGCTCGAATAAATTACTTCGGTCTTAATGCATAATTTGCCCAAATTATTTCCAAATGGAGATTTTAAAGAAATAGTTTCAAAAGCCAATAAACCAAACAAAAGAAGAAACTAAGCAATAATTAAGTTCGTAGGTAAGTCCGTTGCCTCAAGTACAAAGGTCCACCGAGTCCACACGTCCAGAGTCCACACGTCCACACGTCCACAGGTCCATAGGTCCATAGGTCCACAGGTCCACAGAGTCCACACGTCCACAGGTCCATAGGTCCACAGAGTCCACACGTCCACAGGTCCACAGGTCCACAGAGTCCACACGTCCATAGGTCCACAGAGCCCACAGGTCCACAGAGTCCACAGGTCCACAGAGTCCACAGAGTCAACACGTCCACAGAGTCCACAGGTCCACGGGTCCATAGGTCCACAGAGTCCAGACGTCCACACGTCCACAGGTCCACAGAGTCCACAGAGTACACAGCTCCACAGAGTACTCAGCTCCACAGAGTCCACAGGTCCACAGGGTCCACAGAGTACACAGCTCCACAGAGTACACAGCTCCACCGAGTTCACAGGTCCACAGAGTCCACAGGTCCACAGAGTCCACAGGTTCACAGGTCCACAGGTCCACAGAGTTCACGGGTCCACAGGTCCACAGGTCAAAAATCTTTGAAAATTCTGTTGTTTTTGGTTTTTTCTAATACTTTTGTCGATCGTGAATGAATAACACAGCTGCAATTTCTTAACAGGACACTGCACGTGAGTCAAGCATTATTAAGTGATTAATTACTCAACACCAGCTCAAATAAAATGCAATACGTTTCCAGCTGTGCTCTTATGTACGTTCTCTGTTTTTGACAAGTTCGAAATAACGGGGTTGATTTAAGGTGTAGGGAAAGAACGATGAGTTCGAAATAGCGGGGATTTCGAATTAACCAAGTTCGAAATAGCGAGGTTCGACTGTATATGCATCACAGAGCAAATAATGTATGAACTGGTCTCAATTTCATAAATAACTTTTTTCTAACAAAACTCAAACCTGACTCTAAAAATGTACAACACCAGTGTCTGCTAAACGGTAATTAACTCAAATATAATTCATTTGTTTTGTTACTTACACACTGTTTCTCGGTATTTTCAAATTAAGTCAACCATACTTACAAAGTGAAGTCATTAACAAGATGAACCACATGCTTGTTTCAACTTTCATATAATTCTTAATTTCCTTTTCAACCTTCATAGTGGAGATAACACTGTCCACGTTTTTGACAACTGCACAGCCACTGCAATGAACGGATTTTGGAACATTCTGTTGGTTCATTAACAGATTTGCCTTACTAAATATTTTAGCAGATTAGTGTGAATTACATTTACTTTCCATAGAAATCTGTTTGACATGCACAGAAATCTGGAATATTTCATAATATACTTTGTACAAAGAGTGGGCTGCAAAGACAAACAGTTCATACGGCACAAAATGTAACTGTAATGACTATAATTTAATCTGTAAAAAACATTCTGGAATTGTTATCTTTTATGGAGGTTGAGTTAGATCGATCTCCAGAAAACTCTCTTCTTTCCCAAATTTTGTGAGAAAACATAAACCTTTAATTACATTAATGTTAACAGTTTGAGCAAATTTGATGTTGGACCAAGCCATTCAAAGTCTCCTTTTACAGTTCATTTTTTCAACAATTTTGAGTCACATTCTTTGGGACCTGACTAAGATAAAACTGTCTGAAAAGTACAGCTTGCTCTTTGATGGATTTAACTTTTCTGATAATTGACTTTTCTGTCTTAGAGGAGATAGGAACATTTATTTCTTTAACAGAATCAGCAATAGAAACAACGCTATTAAACACTTTACATATATCACAGTCAGATGCTTATCCTATCCTTTCTATCAGCAGATCTTGAATAATTTGAACAAGGACGTTCCAACTTTGTCCACTTAGGTTCTACAGGCCTTTCATTTTTGCTTTGCATAAATTTCAAGCTGTTTGTCTCTACATTTTGTAGTACATGATTTTCGCGTTTTCGGACCTGACTTTTCTTTTGACTACAGTCTGGCTTTTTACCAATTGAATTAGAGCAATTAAAGCATCTACACAAGGCTGAGCATGCCTTGAAAGCCCTGTAGCAGGGGCAGAGTGTTCGACGCTCTCCAGGTGCCTGGAAACAGAATGCCTGTGAAGTACTTTTAATTGAATCACCTTCAAGTTGTAGTTTCCTTTTAGCAGCTCCTCTCCCACACGCACAACCCTTGTTTTCTCCTTTTAAAGAACTAAGGTTGTTTTCTCATGCTTGTTCACAACTTTGGATACTACCATTTCCAGTGCTGTCTGTTGTATTTGCCATTTCTATGACTGGATCAGTGTCCACTGCCAAAATGGTGAAATGCCAGGTACAAAGTTTGATGGGTGCAAATCTTCTGAAGAGGGGAAATTGGGATAATAGGAAAGTTTTCCATTGATGTGAGCAGGACCATGTTCACTCTCAACACGTTTGTCAAGGACAAAGCCATCAGATTGCCTACTTCTCCACTATAAACACCAAGCTGCTTGAAGTTCTTCACTTGCTCTTCATATTCAACCACATCATTGATGATGTAACCTTCATAGACTGCTCTGTTTTCAAGTAGTTCAGATACCATTAAATTTCGCAAACCGGCTACAGCAGTGTCATGGTCGCCTTGTAGCAACACATGAAATCCAGTTGCTTGCAAATGATTAAAAAGCTCTGAATTCTTTGAAGATATCATTTGTTTCAACTAAAATATCACACTTGAAAATAAACAATCCCCATTGTGTTCTACTGGTATCCTGGCACAATTGTAGCTAGAAAGAAGGTTGTCAAGCTTGCTTCCACTGTCAGAAGCACTGGAAGACGACATGGCTCCAAAGCCAAACAATACATGGGTTTTAAATGGAATTGATCAGTATTCACAGCACCGTTCACAACTTCTGGTAAATCAGTTGTTAGAAAATATAGGTTAAGGGCACGTGTAAATGCATCAGACACAATATCGTTCACATTACTATCATCTTGTTCCTCACTTTCAGCGTGGAGGTCACCAGTTTCTAATATATCATCAAAAGCCCTTCCCATTATATCTTGAATTTCACTTAAAGAATTACTGCACTGTTCATAAGCTGCAGGAAGAAATTCCATACAACCAGTTCGCTCTTTTGAAAGTCCAATGCCAAACGTTTCGTTGCTGGAACCTGTTTTGTCATTTAAAAGCTCTGCTTTCTTTGAGGTTATGGAAGGCAGCACTTTCGATTTCGACCCTTTACCCTTAGCTGTTTGTTTCTCGTTCCATTTGTAAAGAAAGGATGTCAGAAGAGCTACTGCCAAAGCAACACCTATACGTCCTTTATAAACTGCCTGTTGCAGGCACCTATGTAAGTTTTCGTTCCTCTCACTTCCACAGCCCACTGGAATATATGAAAGACAGCCTTTTTTGACATGTTTTTTCAAGTTATCAATTTCCTTCACTGCAGCAACTGTAAGTACTACTTGATTTTCATGGGAGATGTCTTTCCATGTTTCTAAAAACTTGTTAATGTTATCTAAGATGACTGGTGGAGAAGGAGTCTGTAAAGAACGCTTCTGTCCAACATCTGAAGGGTCGCGAAAAACAAGCCTAAATGTTTGACAGCAGTGGTAGGCAAAGGGGTGTCGCTTCGGTATACTCTAAACAACCCGCTGTACCGCGTGGAACAGGTCTAATTTAACGAGCATTTCTGAACCAAAAACATCTTGCAGTTTACCCCTCCATGCACAACAGTTATCAATGGTGCAAAGTTTGACATTGTTATTTTGCTGATCATATCTGCCCTTCAAATTCTTAAGGAGATGTTTAACATTGTCAAATGCGGTTCCTTTGGTGAATTGCCAAGCTAAAACTATTCCATCTTCATTTAGAATACAGAACATAGAATCATACTGCTTTTCCCATTTTTTGTCTGACTGACGCAGTAGTCCAATGTTTGCTGCTACTTTAAAAGTGTGGTCACATGAAATCCAAGTTGCTGCACTAGTTTGTGCCATGCACTGTGTATAAAGCATTTCCGTTTGATTGTAATCATGAATTATACATTGAGAAATGAAATCATTACTGGGACCTTTCAGTTCATCTGGCATGGATTTAGGAAAATGTGAATTGGTGCTTCCATTTGAATTAATCTGTCCCCCCTGACAACATTTCATTTCGTTATCAAACATCTCTCGCCTTTCCTCAAATTATTGGAGATGCTGTTGCGCGATTAAGCACTCAATTTGTTCAATTTTCATTCCAGTGCTGCTATAAAGGACAATATCGTTGTAAAGGTCTCTTGCTATTCCACTAATATGGCTTAGTAAAAAGGGCAACTGTTCCTTGGAGGGAAAGCTTTGTAGGATTGAATTATCATGTGCCACTATTTCATGGCCATTACAGCATCTATAGACTCTA
Organism: Porites divaricata; assembly: GCA_038088405.1. Lineage (NCBI taxonomy): Eukaryota > Metazoa > Cnidaria > Anthozoa > Scleractinia > Poritidae > Porites > Porites divaricata. Next base: position 3,868,530 of record JBBMOI010000009.1, read on the forward strand.
CTAACCAAGTACGTAACCCCATTGCGTGCAAACAACAACCGGGGAACATTTCTTTCATTTCTTCCATCCTTACAGTGCGCAGGCCGAAGACAAACGCCCGCAACATCGCATCGTGGGCAAATCACAAATCCGTTTTGTAAGGTTCGTTGTGAAACTGGATCCCATAGTATAAGTGTTGGTCTCAGGTAATGATATGGGTCTGGTAAATTGGAGTTTAAACTTAATTGAAAACTTCACCTGAACCACAGTGGTGGAGGCTCTACAGTAAAGGGCGGTATAGCTCCAGCGACTTCCTTAAGTACATCCTGTATGTAGCGATAATATTTTTCTTTGTGAGAAACACAGTACGCGATTTGCAATGATCCATGTAAAAAGATAAATATCACAAGCGATCTCCATTCAAAAAGCCTGACAGCCATCTTTGAACAGGCTACACGCAAACGAGGCAAAGCGCCCATTGCATCACGCAGGGTGTTCCCAGGATGCAATGCTAAGGCACGAAAAGGTTGTGTAGCTGTAAATTTTTTTTCCCGCTCTCTAGTAAGGAAGAATTATGGCTTCTCCACCAAAGAGACCTAAAATACCTGAAGATTTGATCCTTACTGTCGCTAAGGAGGCGTCAGACACTGAAATTCCCTGGGCTAATGTTGCACCACCGTTTTTGTTGAATGGATCGAGGAATTATTGGAAGATTTATTCCAAAAATGAACGTAGTTTCCACGAAGTAAAACTCCACAACAGCACGTACCTCGTTAAACTTACACGGCCTCCGCCAACTTGAATAAACACTGCTTCCGTCACACTTGACTAAACACGACTAACGTCAAACTCTCTTCTCTTGTGAAAAACTAGTTAAAACTCCGCTCGAACTCGCCTACTTATATACTTTTACAATAATATTCTAGATCTTTCTAAATAGTCTAATTATAGAAAGACTACCAAATATACCGCTTTAGGAACGCTTACACAAGATCCTAAAATAAACAGACTATGAACTCTCACGAAGCTTCTAGAAAGTCACGCTAGTAACGCAATACAATTTTTCGTAACAGGCCCCATGAGATTTTCAGTGAAAATTTTTCTTTGATCGAGATGAGTCTCAAGCAATGCTTCTCCAAAGAAGCGTTGCGTGACTACACTTAAAATTGCTGCGAAGCACTGTGATAAATTGATGTAACTCGCTCCTGTGGACTTGTGGACTCTGTGGACCTGTGGACTGTGGACCTGTGGACCTATGGACCTGTGGACCTGTGGACTCTGTGGACGTGTGGGCTCTGTGGACCTATGAACCTGTGGACGTGTGGACTCTGTGGACGTGTGGACCTGTGGACCTATGGACCTCTGGACGTGTGGACTCTGTGGACCTGTGGACCTGTGGGCTCTGTGGACGTGTGGACTCTGTGGACCTGTGGACTCTGTGGACTCTGTGGACGTGTGGGCTCTGTGGACCTATGGACCTGTGGACTCTGTGGACCTGTGGACGTGTGGACTCTGTGGACGTGTGGACTCGGTGGACCTTTGTACTTGAGGCAACGGACTTACCTACGAACTTAATTATTGCTCAGTTTCTTCTTTTGTTTGGTTTATTGGCTTTTGAAACTATTTCTTTAAAATCTCCATTTGGAAATAATTTGGGCAAATTATGCATTGAGACCGAAGTAATTTATTCGAGCGTGATGACGTATACTGTGCTCCGGTACCTACAGAAACAACCCAAACTTGCTTATTTTTGTCCTCAAATGGTCTTAGAGCATGGCATCATTAACCTCGATCACCAGCCGCTGTTCAAGGAAATGAGCCCGCCCTCCTCAACACGAAGAGAGTAGCGATAACATTACAACATAATAAATCCAGTTGTCACTCAGCCGTTTAACATGGCCACAAGGTCTTGTTGCTGCGTATTAGGAATTACAGTGGCTTTCTTTGATACCAACTGGCAAGTAAGCTGATTACCACGTAAACACATAACAAGTCAATCCTCTGGCCAGTTGGAACTCCTGTGACCAAGTCATGTGTTTGGACTTCCTAAAATTCGACAGCAGTTACAACCACGAAAGGTGACGTCATCTGTTGGCTGCTGAAGTGAGGTCTAAAGGGTTGGATACACGAAAGATGCCGGAAAGTACTTGACTGAACGAGTGAAACATGTCTTCGGATATACCCTGAAGTGAAAGGGAAAAGACCAGTAAGATAATCTACAAGAGACTTGGTCTTCTCAAGCGTTTGAAACGATTTCTTTCATCCTGTGAAAGGGTAATGTTCTACAATGATCTTGTGCAGGCTGCGATGGATTCCGCTGCCTGAGTATGTAGTGACAGCTTCGTTGGTCATTCTAATACAATGCTCTGCCTACAGAAGTACCCTGTTAGAATAATTATGAATTATCCCTGGGACGCTTCTTCTGCGTCTCTACTCAGCGATCTTAACATTCACCCGCTTCAAGAGCGAGTGGCAAAAATAAAGGAAAAGATAGTTTTTAAGGCATTAAATGGTCTTCTGCTGAGCTACATTGCTGAGAAGATTAAGCGCGGTCCATTCCAGGCCCCTGCGTCCCCAGCAGCCCCTATGACCCCTGTCCTGTCTTCTCTTGTCTTAGCCTCCCCGCAGACGTCCTTTGGGGTTCGTTCGTCACGTACTAATTTCTCCCACCTGGGAAACACACATCCCTAGTGATATGTGTTCCCCCACCAAGGAAACACATATCCCTAGTGATATGTGTTCCCCCACCTGAGAAACACATATCCCTAGTGTTATGTGTTCCCCCTCCTGGGAAACACATATCCCTAGTGATACGTATTCTACCACCTGGTAAGAACCTATGCCTAGTGTTATGTGTTCCCCCACCTGAGAAACACATATCCCTAGTGATATGTGTTCCCCCAAGTTGGAAACACATATCCCTAGTGATATGTGTTCCCCCACCTGAAAAACACATATGAATAGTGTTCCCCACCTGGCAAACACAGTTTGTCAGTTCTCCGGAGAACTGACAATTTGACTAACAATAGACGACTGCTTAACTGTGACAATAGACGGATCGAAATGCACCAATTACTGATTACGAGTCTTCATAGCCAATAACATCACGGCTTAACTGACAGACGACCAATAACATCTTGACTTTATTGATCAATCAGATCAATAACCAGAGTATATAATACCATCTACTGACGTGATACAACTCACTTTGACTCTGAAGATGACTACCGCACAGGTTGTCGAAACGTCAGTCACTGTCAACAACAACAGTCCTATTCAGGACTACGTTCACCCGGACGATCAAACTCAACCTACTTTTAAATATTAATATTAAGTGCCTTAAGGTATACATAAGTTCTGCCAAAGGGTACCAACCTTAGGTACCATGAACTGCAAGTTAAGTGACTCTGATCCACTCCAATTACTACACTCCATCATAAAACCTGCATCAGTAGTAACATATACAAAGAACACTTTCAACAACCCCTAGCTGAAATAACCATTCACCAACTCAGAACTAGAAGTTAATTAAAGGTGCTACAATGTAGCATGGACCTGTTTTCAAGTATTTCAGTAGTGCTATATAAAATGATATGAGAAATGTTATTTTACCTACAGCAGGTAGACAAGACTTTTAGTAATACTACCACCTTTCATATAATCAGTTCCAGAACGATAACCATTTAAAAGTTCCTAGTCAAAAGGCAATTAATTTTTAGGACGTTTCATCGCGGGAACATCCGTGTGAATAAAGCTCCCTCCAGATGTTTGGGAGCTCATAGATTTGAATCCTATCAGGACTAAGGGTTTTTTCTTTGTTCTGGCAAGCACATAACATGGAAGGAGTTTATTACACCTTTCTTATTCACTACTGGGCTTAAAATTCGCCATCTTTCTTTATCTTTCTTCATCTGACATGGTTGATGCAGCATGTTGGATCAGTTCGATCACTGTGTTGGATCGAGTTAAACATTTTTGGCCTGTTCAAACAGATCAAAACCACCCTTAAAAATGGATTATTCTCTCTTAATACTGGCAATTCAGCAATTGTAAAAACTAAAAGGAAACTGGGTCGAGTTAACATTTGCAAAGACTTTTGGGATCATTACTTGAGACATGCCGGTCACCTATTGGCCAATATTTTTCCTGTCACCAGTAACTGTCAAAAAAGTCTTTGCGAAAGTTAACACGGCCCAGCATCTTCCAAATTTTCTGTTCAGTTTTACATTCTAGTGGCTTGTCGTTACCTTTGACACATTTTAATATCAGCTCTGCCCTTTTCATACACCAGGACACAGTCATCTCCTGAGAGAAAAAAATCAAATTTGTCCTTTTTAATACCATGTGAAAATGTGTTCCAGTTGGGTAAACAAAGGAAGTCACAAAAACACACCTAAAGCAAAGTATGGCAAGGTTTACATTCATTCAGATAAAAAAATATTCACTTTAGATTCCAGTTTCCAAATTTCCAGACACACAACCAAACCGGGATTTTGGATTTACGAATTTCCATGTGAACAGCAAACTGTTTTGTTTACAAAACTGTTCTGGAGTTGCCTTCTCAAGTGTAAACGTAGCCTAAAATGAATATACATACACAATGTATGCATTACTGAAAGAGGCCAATATACAGCCATCTTGACTGAACAAGCTTGGTCAATAAATGATTTATTAAATGGCCTAAAACATAGCACCCTTTCTTGGGAGAAAAATGCAGGAAATCCCAAGCAGGCAAGGTGGGTCCATCTTGCCCCATCAGGTAGCCAATCAGAACACAGAGTTCACTTCATCTTGCCTGCTCCCGGATTCAGCAACATAATGAACAGCTGTTTTGACCCAACAAGCTTGGTCAATAAAGGATTTATTATTATGGCAAAAGAGAGAACTTTTTTTTGCGGGACCAGCCAAGTATTTTAATCAAAAATAATGAAATGATAAAACCTAGGCTTGGCTGCTTATAGTTGGTGCATTGTGTGAAAAAATTTGGAGGGGGTGCATTATGGTCTAGTAGACCACTGTCTTCTATTTCTCTTGGAACAATAATTGCAATACCCAGGAGAAATTATTGACAATGGTTTTGCAAAATTTTGGGGGTAAACTGACAAGATCCATTATGGTCTATGTGAATATGTGAATTAGGTGTGAGAAACTACATGCACAGGCAAACTAACCTCAGTCATCTCATGAAATAATAGTAGTGGAATAGTAATGGTGGTGATACTGTGTCTGACAGCTGTGTGTAATGCATTCCGTAAGCCCACAATTACAGGATTCCTGGTGTTGATGTTGGATGCTTTCACACTATCATCAACCACCAGATGAAATACCACATGTACTTCAGCCAGGTTTGAGTGTCGTGTGATATAAATTTCTCCTAGATATTACAATAATGAACATTTTATTATCACAAAACAATGAAAGATAAACAAGATATTGTCATGATCTGGTTTCCACTAACAAGGGGTACACTACAAGCACTTCAGACAGGTTTGGGAGCCGCGAGATAAAACTTTTCCCCTGAGAAAACGATAACATTCTTTTACAATTACAAAATAATTCCAAAACAATCACTATCTACCATACGCATAGTAGTATAATACTCTTTATTGTATAATGCAATAATTGTTACTATTCCTAACATAGTTTATTTTGCAATATTATCGCATATTGCTTGGGTTTGCACTAGTTCCATGTGTACTAAGACTTCCATGCTACAATATTATGCTTTTACAATGAGACTGAATAAGCAGCCTTTGGGCTCCTGGCTCCTGACCAACACAGTCCACTGCACTTAAAGACCTGGGGCTGAGTTAGCCTAATATAAGGCTATATTTTTGTTTGGTAAAGGCAATTACCAAAGAGAATGTAAGAAAGTTAAAAAGCGTGGGGCCTGATCACAGGTTAGGGCTGACGTTAGGCAACTCATTGTGAACTGAACTAACCTGTATTGAGAGTTATTGGTCGAAGAGCCACATCAGCTGCAGGTTGCTGTTGTTGTGGCTGGCTGCTGGATGTGGATTTTGCACACTCTCTCTTTTCAAAATTTTGTTGAATGAGACAAAGCTGTTTGTCAAGATCAGGAAAATGAAATTCTGTTCCTGATTGCTGACAGATCTTGGAAAAATCTGAAAAAGAAACAATTAAACACTGCATTCACTTTATGATGAGGATAATGTGCCTTTAGGGTTTGAAAGCATCTTGAGGTAAAGCCATTTATTCATTTAATATTGTCAATTGGCAGTCATGCCACCGCCACCAAGAAAATGTTGTTAATGATGTCTTTTTTATTTACTGTCAAAATATGGGAATTATGGATTGTAGTTGTTTAATTGTTGTGGAAGCTTATTATATGCATATAAAATTTTAGTATAATTACATCGATGAATATCGAAAATAGAGTGCTGTGATTGGCTAGGAGCTTCGCTTTATCCCGCTATAATCACCGCACGGTGATTATAGCACTGAAGGCTAGCAGTTTTCAAAATGGCAGCCAGATTTTTTGATGTTTCGGGATCGGAAATTGATCAATAATTTTATTTTCTCGAATAATCATCAATGTCATTATACTAAAACAATTAGTCGCCTCAGGCGACGTGAATATTGGCGAATAGTCACCTCGACTTTGTCTCGGTGACTATTCGCCGATATTCACGTCGCCTTTGGCGACTAATTGTTAAATATAACGGACAAAAGCAACAGAATATATGTTGCAGTTAACTTTTTAATATCTCAGGTAATTTTTGTTTTTCTTTTGTTTTTGGGTACGCTAATGTAGCTAAGGAAGTTGAAACAAAGGAAAAATAAAAATTACCTGAGATAAAAAATTAACTACAACATCTACGTAAAATGTAACAACCATCAATTGATTTATCTTACGTTTCATAATTCCTGAGTATGTGTTAATGCGATCCTCCACCAACAGAACTAATCCTGACAGTGTTTCAGAGTAGAGTGACAAAGCTGTCTGTATTCTGTGAGGCTGTGACTGCACTGATCTAAATAAAAAAACACCAATTTATTTTCTGTTTGTGCCTAATGGTTCATTTTTATCCTTGATTTCTACAACAAACAACAACAATGTTAATAATAACATCTGAGCAGTTTACAAACTGAAATTGACATACTATAGCTAACTACTAAACAAAGGCAAGTCTACAGTTTGCTAAAATACCACAAAGTAGACAAACCTTACTTGATTGACATTACCAACAAAATTTTTGGTACAGGCTAATCACAGCAGGCAGCAACAATCAAACAACAACTATAGAGAATCATGGTTATAATTGAAAGGTTTTTACCCTCCAGGCCTTGTCTTGTGCTTGCACAGGTCAAGAACATTGCCGCAGATCAATCGAAGATTGTGTGTTGTTTTCTTTTGGGCTCCTACCATAGGAAAAGATATCATGTGGTGGTTAGATATCATAGGATGTTTTTGGTGTGTGGTCTAAATTGCACTTAAACATGATAGGATATTAGGTACAGAACAGTGTACTTTCTCAAAATTACGTCACTTTTGAGATATAATATAACATAATTTATTAAATTATTAAGTTTAAAACATTGTACCCTTTATCTGTTTCTTATTGCCTACAGAACCTACATTGTGTTATAAGATGTAGCTCTACAGAAAAATGGGAATTTATAGACCCACTGTTATTGTCTGACAAACAAAATCAACTTTTAAAAATGACAAAAAAAGGGAATAAAAAATAATCATATAACACAAACTTGGCTACTGTATAACCACCACAATCATGCTGCATTTGTTACAAGAACTTGAACACTTTGACTGTCTCAATATGAACCCCAAGCTTCATCACGAATTTCTTTGACTTTCTGGTTATCAAAGTATTTCAGATTGCCTGATGTTGATTGTGATAGGAAAAGACTGTTACAAACCTAGTACAGTTAAACCTTGATTATCCAGACTGATTGGGACTTGAGTAAATAGTCCAGATAATCAAAAACATGAATATTATTGAGACAAAATTGTCAACATAGGGAATAAAGAAAACAAAATTTTATTGTGAATTAGCTCCTACTTGCATTTATGTACAGCCTTTATGTATAAATAATGTATTTACAAATAAAAAACTTACTGTTTTAAGTGTTCATGTTCGAAACAGATTAAAACAGTATTTTAAACACGTTTTGGAAGGATTAATGAACTTTCAATTGTTTCAATTTTTGAAGATCACATCTTATTAATATTCATGAAAAAAAACAGGACCATTCAGGGAAACAATTCCGGATAATCAAAAGGTCCAAATAACCGAGGTTTGACTGTAGAGGCTTGTATTGTACTTACCAAGAAGAATGGTAAAACTTTCCTCAAGCCTAAATTCATGTTCAGTGCTTGAAAATTCATTCACTGGTATGCTCTGCACAGATGGACTTCGATTCCTGTGAAATTTAATCCATACCATTTTTTTGCAGGTTAAAACAGAGCTTTCTTTTGATCTCAAAATATTGTTCCAAATTTTTGACAGCTTATATCACTCCCTGTCTCAGTTGAGAGAAAACTGTAGTCACCAGATATAGACTGCCTTTTTATACCCCTCTTAACCAGTGGTGTTCCTTGTCAAGACTGGAACTGGTGACTCCAGTGTTCACTAAAGGATGATTTGAAACTTTCGAGGATTGATGAGGAGGAAATGGACCCATAACATTCCTTAACTCTCATTCTGAAACCTAATTTAATTGTTTATACAATTTCAAAATTAAATTTCAGCAATCACATTCATTGGCTGTGTGACAGCATCATTTTTGTCACATAATTGCCTGATCTCAATGCCTGCTCAAGTGTGCATGGGTACTTAGGGAACAATGTGAGACCACCTGTTGACTTAATTCCACATTAATGCAAAAAATACTCACTTGCCGATTGTAAATGAATCAAAGGTTGATGATGGATCTGTGAAAAGTAATATAAGCTCATTATATTACACATTTTGATAATGAGAATCATCATTGTCATTATCACTTTCTGCTTGAGCACATAACACCTCTGGGACAGAGAAACCGGTGACCCTCAAATCCCTGGTAAAGTAAGCTGGTTTGACGGGCTAAGAGTTTCTTTCACCATGAAATAAGTGCAGATGATAATACCATAAAAGAGAAGTGGCAAACCTGAGGTGACACGAACCATGTCTTCATGAACTTTTGTCACCCATTCTTGGTATTCTCTTTTCTGTAGCTCCTGAAGTTGTGACAGCTCACTGGACCAGTATGTCTCCAACATCTACGAAAAAGTATCTTCAATGAAATTATGTACATTAAAAGTCTTAACACTAATTTTAGGCTCTTGACACAGACAAAAATCTCTTTTGATTCAGTTGACACAAAGGAAAATAAAAATAAAACTGTTAAATTAGGTACATAAAAATAACAAAAAAGAGGCTGGGGTCTGCACGGAAGAACTCGATCTCACTAAGAAGATCTCGGCAAAGTTTGTTACAAAATCTAACTAACTTGTGCATCTTCACAGTGTCTGGCTGCCAGATCATTGACATCTTTGTCCGTAGTGACAAGGCCAAGGTTGTTAATGGAGTCTTCCATTTCTCGTTGTTGCCTTAATTGAAAGAGTAGTAAATACACATGTCAGCTACAGTATACTAATGAAATGAATTATTCTAGAAGTAAAATTACGTTACGTGTTAATGCATGGGAACCAGATTTCACTACATTATGAAACAAACATATAACTGTTATCAAAAGAATATTTTCTTGACCCTGTAATTTGTTAAAGGGACCAATAATTTTATTGCCAATGACGTTGGGAATGATTTGGCAATTTTTGTAGTGAAAATTTCCTAACCAACATCCCTTACAAAGACAAGATTTGATCAAAGACTACCTTTTATGGAATATATACAACCATGAATACGATTCGCAGTTTACTTGGTTTTCAGAATTAGCAGGGCTTGGGAAATTCCTGTCCTGAAAATTCCAGTTTGTTGCCTGTTTTTGTGTTTACATAATGTCCATAATGTCTGTAATAAAAGCGACAATTCTGAAGGCCAGATACAACATACTGTTTGAGTCAGTTTGTAAACAAGTAGTGTCTGTTAAGCTCTAGTCGTTGCTTGTCATTTCATCAATTTACTTTTTTCTATTCAAAAGAAATTTTGCAAAAAAGGGATAATTTTGGTCATCAGCGTGCTATACAGGATGAAAGTGAAGTGTGACCTGTTGCATCAAAAAATTTAAAAAATCAACCAAAAAGTGATTACATTTCATGCGTATATGACAGAGCAAGTGGATAAAATCACAGGTGCACAACAGGTATAAATAAAATAAAACTGTAAATGCCTGCTCTTTCTAGAGAGCTATTTTTTTCCAGAGAAACAGATTTTATGGAATTTCAAAAACCTGGGGAGAAAGATTCTGCACTTGCTTGCAAAAAGGCTTTACCTTTGCATGGCTCAAATAGCCATGTGACAATGGTGGTCCTTCTTCCAACAGAGGACTACAGTACTTAAGACAGTGTGCTTCAAGGTTATTACTTTGTGCTAAATACATATCAACAAACTAAGAGGATACATTTTCTGGAAATGTGTGGGTACTACTTTATGTAAGGCCTTTGCAGATGATCTACCTAGACTTGGTAAAGTGTGTGCCTGCCTTTGATCTTACCTCCTACAAAATTTTGAATTCTTCCATGACCATAAAAAAGAAATTTAGTACGCTGCTTTGCTAATGCTTTTCATTTTATTTGCAAGGAAGCATGAATGAAAGGGTTAAGTTTTAAAACATACTTTTCTTCCATGGTGTTTATTGCACTCTCCTTTTTTGTGACAGCATCATCCATTGCCAAAGCATAAGTGTTCTCAAGCTGCAAAAGAGTTTCAAGGGCAGATGAATGAATCAAAGACTTGTACATCTCGGAGAATACAGTCTCCTCACTCTTATCACTAACAGAACTATAGCTTCCATGCTCCTGAGTGAAAGCATTTGTCCATGATGTCACATAATCACTTGCATTCTGCGACGACTGTTTCATTTGACCAAGAGCTGCACATGCCATTTTGTCATGGAGTTCTTGATAAGATGACTTGTGAAACTCATCCAAAGTTTTTGTCAGGTCTACAGTAAGAGAATGAAGCAAAAGAATTCCAGTTGGCCAGTTTTCCCAAGGGACTTACTACCAAAATACATTCTCTTACTAGACTAGGAACATTATGAAACATACACACCCTGCGCATGTTAGTGCCACAACAAAAACCCATACCATATATATAATAATATACTTTTTTTATTTCATGAATCTACAAGTATCTGAAGAACAATAATGATAGATGGACTCATCTTGTAAAAAATAATGAGCCAAAGTCCAAAACCATTGATTCCAATCATAAAGAAAATTGAGTCTTGACACAACTGGGGCGGAGTTGTATAAACTCCTGAGGCCTGTTTCTTGGAAGTCGCGGAAACAAGTGACAATGGCTATCAAGTTTTCCCGGCAAAATGACACTGGTTCAGGCACAAGCACTTCTTAGTATTGACAAAATCGCACACCTGTAGTTATTCTCATCTTAGATTAGAATCTAAAAGTCTCTATTACAGGGCTGTCAACCCGACATTTACAAATATTGAGAGTTGATAGGGAAGGGATGATAGATGATGTCATAACACACAGTGCATGACATCATTTGTGCAAAACACTCATTGACTCCAATCGTCTCGAATATTTGCGGTGACACAAAATGCTCGAAAAAGATGTTGTTGGCATTGTAACATTTGATCAATAATATGTATGTTGACCAATCAGAAAAAATAGTTCAAACAATGCAAAATATTTGAAATTTCATTGTCGGAAAGTTGAGTCTACAAGAAAAGGCAAACTTTCGGCGATTTTCCAGAAGATTTCACACTCTAATCTAGAGACCGGGAGAGAACCTGGAGTCTCCTGGATTATCGGGGAGAGTTGACAGTACTGCTATTATGGGGACTGTTTAGACAAGGTCCATGGTTAGCTCTATCAATACTGAGTTAACTGTAAATGTAGCATATAACTTGTTACAGTTACTCCCCCTGTAGTCAATAGATATGAATTACACCCCTGCTTTGTCAGCTGGAAACACCCTGAAACAGCCTATTCCCCGACCCTCCCCCCCTCCGCCCGACCCTTCCCCGGTTCCCCTCACCTGATTCTAGGTAGCAAGGCAGGTTGTGAAAATGGATCAACCTTTGGACAAATTCCTTTGCAGTAACTTTCATAGGAATTGGTATTGGTACAGTAAGTCTCTGAATTTTTCCACTATCTTTGAAGTCAAACACAAAGTCGCGCTTTTGATCTTCATAAGTTGAGCAGAGTAACACATCCACCATTTTGAATCAATCTGATGCTACCCAGCTACTACAGATCTCTATTTTGCATCTAATCGCAAATATTAAAGCAAAGCCTTCTCCAAACGTCCCTCCTTGAAGAAATGCTGCTGTAATCGTCAACAGAAGAAAGAAATTGATCTATTTTTAAATAGCACAAAGCAATGAGACTCTGGGTACGGGATCGATTGGAGTTTCCCCAGACAGAGGAGAGGGACTGGTGTCTCTAGCTTTATGCGCCCGCAAATTATTCAGCTGACACCTCGGAGAATCCAAGATGGCGGAACAGGGAGAGCATATCCATGGTAAATTTTCTAGTTTTATTTGTATCTTCGATCTTGTAGTTGAGATGTTGATGTTATAACGCTGCCTTTAGGTGATTTATTATTATTATTATTATTTTATCGCTGAATGATTTTATTGGCGCTGCGAGTAGTTTAATGGTATTTCCACGACAAAGTGCGTTGGAATCCCAAAGGGTTTACATGTACCTCGGTTAATTGAGATTTTCTTTGTTTTGTACCTGTTAGTTCCCTGTGTTGTGGACGTTGTGTTGAATTCTTTGTTTTCTTTTATTTAGTTCACTAGTGAAGGTTTAATACAGGCTCATACACCTAAGATGAGCTAAAAATTTGATGTTATCAACTGAGTACTGTTGATAACCTAATTGCCGACCATGGGGAGATTGTGAAGCTGATATTTAGGTCGCCATTAGTATTGTAGGTTCGATTAGAACGCGTAGGGTAATAATGAACGTGCTTTTAATACCAATCCTAGTACGAGTGACAAGACTTCTATATATATAAATTTACACACATGATGGCCTGGGACTATTGTGGAAAACCGCAGACCAGTCAATAATACTACAATTAGCTGTAACAAAGATCTGCAGATCAAAATGTCAGCTTTTCAATCTCTTGATAGTGGCCAATTTACTTCATCCACTCAGTTGATAATACTAAATCTTTGTGTTTCATTCCTCACCAATAATTATTCAAAACCACCGTTTCTTTTGAAACGGGACTGTGTAAAATGCAGACTGCAGACTGACTAAAGACTGCTGTTTTTAGGATTAGAAAACAGTGGTACTATTGTTGTCACATACTCATTTGCATGGTCAAAATAATAGTCCGCAGTCTGCCTTTTACACTAACTTTTTAGAAACAAACCTCATGGTTCAAAGTTGGAAACAGTCCAAGCTGAATTTCAGGAGTGATGGCAGAATACCCATCCTTCCTAGCTACAGGGAGTGAAATGACTTTAAACAGCTACACTTTCCTAATTTATCTAAGCTTTTAATGTATTCCTTGCACTGGAAATTCTCTGGAAAGTATTCAAGTCTTCACAATAAATTACACCCTAATGAATTATCGATATCTTTGGTAGTTCTCTTAAAAGTTTAGGAAAATGTTCCGTGTAAAAACAAGGTTGTCAAATATGATAGTGATATTTTCATTCAAGATGTATTTTAACCTACATGGCAAGGCAAGGATCTGTTTGAAATTTTTCCAGCAGGCATAAAAAGATTCAAAGGTCAAGTCACTGATAGTTCAAATCAACTTTCAGTTCAATTTTACGTATAATAATATTGGTCTGAAAGACATTATTTGTTTTCATTTTGTTCCCTTTTTGTCACAATTTTTATGTTAAGCCTTCAATTTTATTTTTACTGAAATGTGACCATGAAAGGCAAAACGGACCCTAACTGTTATCCATTTGAAGAGGATAAGTGTTCATTATCAGTTTGTTACCCATTCGAATGCATTAAAGAAGCTGTTCAAAGCAAACAAAATCAGCATCTGTTCAAACGATTTTTGTATCTGTTCATGAACTGGAAATGAGTTCTGTTCAAGCAATTTAGCCACTCTTCCATACTTTTCATTATGGATAGTTCAAAGAAGTTTTTACAAAAATGGTTTTGTAACTCATCGTAATGTTGAAATGAACAAAATGATTTTTGTATCATTTGTTTTCCCATGAATGAGCATGGAGGAGTTTTCCTTAAAGCGATTGTCACGCAACAACAAAGTGGCTGCACGTGCAAAAGTAATGTTTCTTTCATAGTGGCATTAGGGTTGTACAAACATCTGAGCTCCCCTCACTACTGAAAAATGAGATTTTATCATGCACTGGACAAAAAAAGATGTTTTAAATGTATTACTTATATAATAAGATGAAAGGGGAATTAAAAAGTTGAACATGATTTTTAGCAAAGTAGATACCTTAATTATTTTCACGAGAGAATGAGATTAAAAGGCTGTCGTTATGTCGCCCAGTGATGAGACAGAAATCAAAATACTACTTTGGCTTTTTGATGACAAGAATTTTTATAATAACTTTGACTAAAATAATGATTAAACATCGTCAGTTCTGTTCCGAATCAGGGCTCGAAATTAAAGGTAACCCGTTAACCAATGGTTAGTAGTTTCTAACGTTTGGTTTCTGAAAATGAGCCTTACTATCCTGACACGGTTAGCAAAAATTTCTGACATTGAAAATGTTACGTCTGTTTCTTTTTTGCATAACATTGTGATCTATCTCAATCAATTTATTGTCCTAAAAGATATGCTTACAGCATAATCAAACAAAATGCAAAACACATATTTCACAGAAATCAAAGTTACCAGGCTTTTGTAATGGATGGAGAGATCTGGACACAGCCTTAATACATCTTTGGCAACTGGCTCATCCGCACCCTGCAACCAATTTATTATACAGATCAGATACAGAGATGTTTGGATAGTTTTTCAGAAAAAGGTTGTCGCCCATGATTTGTGAAGAGGAAATGAACAGTGACTTTGAAGAAGTACAGTCTCAAACACTAAAGAAGGCTCCCGCGCGGAGAACATATGAAGAAAGAAAGAACTTTCCACCAAGAATCAGAAAAGGCATTCACCTGGCTGCAGTTCGATAAGTCTCAACAAACACTGTTTTGCAGTGTTTATGGTGAATTCTCCCCCCCCCCCCCACCGCCTCGTGTAATGCAATTGAAAGGAAAATGTAAACAAGCATTAAATTTTCTATATTATTATTTCGTTTTGCAGATCATCATGTAATTTGAACCAATCCATCCCGTCACTGGTTTGCCCCATTTAGTAGCTGTACTTTCAATAGTTAAAGAACAGATTCTTGAATAATAAACTTTATAATTTTGGTTAGTAAAATTTATGCCCACTAACCCAAAGGGTTAGTTATCCAAAAAATTTATTTCGAGCCCTGAGAATGATTATTTCACAGACAGTTTATCAATTTCTTTAACAAATTCCTTTGAATGGTTTTCCAATCCATGTGACAATTTTATTCATCCATGTGAACAGTTGCGTATCCATTAAAAAAAATTAGCATCCTTTCTATTGGTTTGCCTATCCATTTGAAAAAAAATCAGCATCTGTTCAAACTGTATGCCTATCCATTTGAATACTTTATTCATCCAACCGTTCGAACGCTTTGTAGACCGTTCTTTAACAGTTCGTTATCCATGCATTTTTCCCAGTCTAATGATTTTCCATTAGTTTCCATTTTGCCTTTCATGGTCACAAATAATTAATGCTTTGAGAATGAGCCATAAACATAATATGTTTGCCTTGATGTCATGGCCATTTTTAATGGCTATGCCAAATTACAGGTATAGTTGCAGGGTACTCTGCAATTTAGCTGCCTTTCATCATGGGTTTCATGCTACCCTGTATTACTATTCAAAATTCACACCGAGCTTGCATTACTGTCATTGTTGCTTATGCAGGAAAGGAAGAAGCCTTCAGTCCATTTTCTATTATGGCAAATAATAGCATTATTGACTTCTGGTAAGTTAGTTTTTAACTGTCCACCATCTGAGTTGGGCCAAGTAGTCACTCATAAAGGTTGATCAAATGTTACTTTTTATGACAAAAATTATTAATATCATGCAATAAATGGCAAGGTTTAAAAGTTGCAACTTTGGAAGTAAGAGTTGTAGCCACCTATTTCTAGTTTTAAGTTTTGAGAATTTGCAACACTTACAGTGACACTGCAAAAAGAAAATTGTTGTGGAATGCAACAGCTAATGGCTTATTTTGAAAACTCTGAATAAGGTAATGTAATTTCCAACAGAAACAAACAGCTGATTTGGAAAGATAGTCTAGAAAACAACAAAAACTACAGGCCATGGCTATAAAAAGTGTTCTTTCCCCATTGTCCTTATAATACAGGCCTTGGACATAAAAGTGAATTCAGTTTGTTTTCATTTCTGTTTTTTATTTTTTGAAAGTCGGACGTCATTGGCATCCATGGCCGGAATCTCTGCTGGAATTCTTGGACTCTCAGCTCTTAAAGGCTTCATCTTTTATTTCGTAGCTTCCTTGTTTATGTCTGTAAGTTACTGGCTTCCTCTGTATACTTGTCTCGGAGTTTAATTAACATTCATGGGGTACATGTAGAGCAGTACACAGCTCTTTCAAGGCCTCACAGGATTTGCTGAGAAAAGAATAAACAAACAACAGCAACAATGGACCCTAGCCCTAAAACAATAGAGCTGCGTGCTATCAAAGATCCAATACAATAAGAGCTGTGCACTACTAGCAGATTCATCGTGACATCATTGTTTACATTTTTGCTCATTAGCATATGAGTTAACCCACTGAAGATCTGGCCATACATACCAATTAGGTTCAAATCTAAAAGAGCTGGTTAATTTATGCAGTTTGTGTAAGTTTCAGCATTTTGCAGTCAGTAGCAAAGAAAATAGCAGCAATTAAGAACTGCAAAATTACTGGGTGGCAAAACATTAATGAGTTCATACATTCTTTGTAAATTTTGGGGTTTTTCAAAGAGAATTTCTGCAAAACTATTCGGTATATCGGCTCAAATTTTCAGAGTTCACTGAAATATTGTTATGCTCTTTCAATATTCAGAAATTCCATTTTATTACCTTCATCAGATAACAATAAGCTTATGCTAATGAAGCAAAAAATGTAAACATGGATTCACCTATACAGTACATTATACTTGATGCAAATTCAACATTTTCATCAATTATTAATGCGAGGCCAATCCCAAACCTTTGGCTCTGTGTGGCTCAAAAAACTTCCAGATTTTTTAGACAAACTCTCTGGAAATGCGAATGATTATAAAATTAATGTACCCTGGACGAGATAATTTTCTCATATAACTCAAAGAATAAACATAATACTGTAAATATTTAGCAATTAAGTATAATGAGTATTTATGTCCCGGGGGGGGGGGGGGGGGTACTCCCATACATTACCTATACATGTATGTGCCGCCCAACGGGGTCGTGATTTTGAAGCTCCTAATTTAGAACGGGGTATCCATCTCAGAGGCGTTTCTAGAACGGGATATAATATTTAATAAGATGGGAAATAAAAAAAATTGTTGATCATGGCTTTATCTTCTGCTTAAAATTGTTGCTGATTATGAAGAAGCATTTATTTGATGTAGAAGTCACAAAAATAAAGAAATATCTTTTTATAGAACAGGGCTATTTCAATTTACAAACTTTCTAGAACGGAGTATAAAAAATTGGCCCATTAATAGAACAGGGCATCAATTTTAGGGAAAATTTTTTTAGAAAGGGGTGCCAATTTGGAGTCCCAGGCAGCACATACCCACCCAAAAAATACCCAAGTGCCCCCCCCCCCCCTGGGTTTATCTACTTATCTCCTGCGCTATGTATTGTTCTGACTGACGGTACACTTATTATATTACCGGTAATATTAACAATATTAGTCGCCAAAGGCGACTTGAATATGGGTGAATAGTCACCGAGACGAAGTCGAGGTGACTATTTGCCAATATTCACATCGACTGAGGCGACTATTGTTTTAGTATAATTACATTGATGATTATTTGAGAAAATAAAATTATTGATCAATTTCCAACTCCAAACCATCAAAAATCTGGCTGCTATTTTGCAAACTGCTAGCCTTCAATGTTATAATCACCACGTGGTGATTATAGCGGGATAAAGCAAAACTCCCAGCCAATCATAGCGTTCTATTTTCGATAATCATCAATGCAATTATACTAAAACAAGTTAATCAGGACTGGAAAATAGTGTTTATGCTACAGGTCAAATTAAATTTCGGGTTAAATTTTTCTAACCTAGGTTAATTCTCAATTTCCTTTGTCTCTTAGGACCAGGAGATGAAGGAAACTGAGTATCAACCTAAGTTAAATCAAAATTGACCAGTAACATTTACTAGGAAAAGGTTCTGTGCACTGAGCTAAGATCTGTGTGCACCATTTTTTTTATTAACACTGGATTTAGCCAGTGAATTCAGTAACTGTTAAACTAATAAAAGTGTGAATACCTGAAATATTTTAGGAATGTTTGTTGTGTTTTGACCAATCACAGCAAAGATCACAACATGTGAGCAACCCACAAAACCACAAACTAATTACTGTTGCTTTTTGTGCTTTAGTTTTGCCATGTCTGATGAGCTCTTCCCTTGCAAAACAATACAGAAGAACTCTGCTAACTCAAACTCTGATAACTCAACTCCCTGCTAACTCAAACTAAGTCCGATTTCCCTTGGATTTCACCCCACTTTTCAGTCATTTTTACTTGGTTAACTCAAACTCGGGTAAATTTAGACCATGACAAGGAGGTAGGAGTTGTAGTTGTTCTTTCATTCCATCTGGAATTGTCTTAGTCTGAACAAAAGGAGTGTATGCTGATAGCTACGTGTAACAATCTTGTACTTTCTTTTTCAGATCTTGATTTGCTTAAAAGCTGGTACACATTGGAGAAAATTTTTCATCTCTTGGTGGGATCTTAGTACTTCAGGAATCTTTGGTGGAATATTTGTATCCTTAGCCTTTTTTTTTTTTACTGTTAATCCTCATGAAACAAAAACTTGAAAATCCCAATAATTTTGGTAACAAAGGTATATTTAGGGGCACCTTCATTTTCCACTGCATGGAACTCAGTTTGACTTTGCTTTTGGAAACCATGGATTCCACATGCAGCCTATGGGCTGGTAACCTTGTGCTGGATTAACAAGAGCAGTAATAGCCCTAGTCGGTTCCCTGGGGGGAGAGGGTACTGCCATACATGGGTTATATAGGTATGTGCTGCTGTGTAGAGAAGGGGATTTCCAGCAGTTTTATCTGGGAAAGGATAATATAGAAATCAGAGTTTTTGGCTATAGAATAGGGTATCATTGTCCAGGAATTGGTTGAAGATTTTAGTCTAGTCTAGAGTAAATTTAAATTGGTAAATGTAGACTTACCCACAGCTTAGTAAGTAGTTGGACATAGGGGTTTACGGTATTGCAGTTTTGAGCTTTTTCAAGCGGTATTTCAGTAATTTCAGTTTTAATGTACAGTGTTGTGGTATCATCCAGCCTTATGGTAGGCGGTTTTCATCCTTCTGGCTAACAGTATTCAGTAAAAGAAGATCCTCCAAACTTTAAAGTCATAGAATCAGATAACCAAGAACGAAAGATAAATCCAAAACACCCGGCTATAAGCGAGACCCATTCGTTACAAGGCTCTTAGCTACCGTAAACAATTTCGTGAAAATGTGACCTTCTTTACATGTACAGGTAAGTCAATATTTGGAAGACTTTTGACTTAATGGTAAATGATTACACAATTTGTGACAGTTACTCTTTGATGAAATTGGTAGGACATCCAAAGACTGCGCTTTTCGAGCATTGTACCAATCAATCCGAGGTCTTCTCATGTTTTCTCGCAATGACTGAGGACTTAGGAGAGATTTTGAGAGTTTATATTAGAGTGTGGGGTAGCAAAAATATAGGTTTTAGGGTCTCAGCCACACACATCACCACCCAAAAATTCCTTAAACCGAATCCTCCCAACCCATGCGGTGCATAGAAAGCAGGTTAAATTGGGTATCCTGTGCCTCATCATCACTAACATTACTGTATTATTTATTATTATTTTGTTGTCCTCCTTAACTGCTGACTCTCATTACTACATTCAAGACATACTTACTCTTTTGGACGTATCCTTTCTGAAATTTGAACAAGTACCGCTGTAGGAATTTCAGCATTTTGTGTTTACACCATTTTCTTTGTATTGTCATTTATTTTACTAACATTAACAGTTATATGTTATTTTGATATCCTTTTAGTAACATGGACCTGCTTGACCATTGTTTGATTCAGTAGAGTTATCGGGTTGGGGAGTATTGTTGGTTTGGGACATTTTGGATATAAACTTTTATCTCTAATCATTTTAATTTCCATTGAGCAAAACAAATCACTGCAATTGGTGGCCATAACTGTATACGCATTTTGAAAGCATGCAGTTAGTATGTACCTCTCATTTGCCGAGCTCTTGGTCCATACTGTAAATTAAGGACTGAGTTTTTTCCACTGGTTTACGACCCAAGTGCAAAATGCATGGGCCACAAATCGTTAGAAAACAAGGATCCATAATATTTACAAAAGTAGGTTGAGTTTGATCGTCCGGGTTAACGTAGTCCTGAATAGGACTGTTGTCGTTGACAGTGACTGACGTTTCGACAACCTGTGCGGTAGTCATCTTCAGAGTCAAAGTGAGTTGTATCACGTCAGTAGATGGTATTATATACTCTGGTTATTGATCTGATTGGTCAATAAAGTCAAGATGTTATTGGTCGTCTGTCAGTGAAGCCGCGATGTCATTGGCTATGAAGACTCGTAATCAGTAATTGGCGCGTTTCGATCCGTCTATTGTCACAGTTAAGCAGTCGTCTATTGTTAGTCAAATTGTCAGTTCTCCAGTCGATCTCTCGTAGTTAGTTTCGCTTCATCCCGTCAATAAGTCGTTTGTACGGCGCTGGTAACTGTTGGCTACGATTCAGTGGCGTCTGTTCTAAGTTAGTGAACCAGCTTTCCAAAGTAAGACGTTGATGGTAGTCTGTAGAATACGTTATACATGTCGCAGAGTCCCAGTCAATTTGATGTTTCGTCTGTAAATGATGCTCAGCAATGTGATTGTTGACGTCACCATTCCTCGTTGCTCGTTTGTGTTCGGTCAGTCGCGTGCTAAGGTTTCTGCCGGTCTCACCAATGTAAGAAGCCTGGCAGTCGCAGCATTTGATCTTGTATACTGCTCCCTGTCTGTCCTCCGGTTTGTCTTTGTCCTTGACATTAGTAAGCAGGCAATTTGAACCGAGAAAACGAGACGGGTAAGAAGTTTATTATATGGCATCCTGTTTGGGGGAACTGGAAACAAGTGTAGGTCATGCGCTTGGCAGTCATTTCACAGGCGTCATGAAAGAAATTCTTTATTAGCTCCCGTACATTACAACGGCTTTCTATAAAAGTGTCATTTAGCAAGGTGTGAAATGTGCCATGTTGAAAAAGTTTATTTGGTCAAAACTATGAGGACTGTAAGCTTTAGCTCACCAATGTGATGCTCTTGTATTTTGACAACTGGACACTGTGTTTAGCTCAAAGTCACCTCCATCTTTCTTTTGTTCAGTCTTTGAGAAACCACAGTCAATGGCACAAACCCTTGCCAAGGTTTGCTGTTATCATCATAAAAGGATTTCTCATCTTTCTTTGGCAAAATGTCTCGGACCCCTGCCAGTTCATTCTTATCTTCTTTGTTGTGATCTGCGATAAAATTTTCAAACACCGACTAGAATCCTCTTCTTGGGTAAGATTATGATTCAGTTTCTTCCTCATCTTCGTTCTCAAATAGGCGCAAGTTAAGATTTGGAAAGACAAAGTCACATCCAAGTCCACAGGGTTTTCAGACATATGGTAACATTCTTTTAATCATTTCTCCGAGGTAGAAAGATTTAGAGCTGCAAAATGAGCGTTTGCTTTTGAAATTTTGGTCTACATAAAGTTATGGACCGCAAATTGACCAGTCAAAGGGCAAAAACAAACTTAGCCAAATAATCAAAAAATAATATTTACCATAGCACTTACGAATTGCTAACTGCTGATTGGAGTTTGTAACCTCATTGGGTATGTGTGTATTTTGTGTTACTTGCCAAATCTCTCTTTTTGCCATCATCCTGGGTCCTTTCCATGTCCACTTTTTCAATGATTTGTCCTCATGTTATTTCTTTAACCTTATGATCAAGATTCTTGTATGGAATGGTTCATGTCTACTGATTGAAGAATACTACAAACTGTCAAACAACACTTCTGTTGGAAAGTACGATGAAGTCCTGCCCTTTCAGTGGAAACATTTTCCACTAGGTTAAATCCTTGAACGAGTAGAAAACATTGAAAAACTACAAGAACACGTGTCTGCTTGCGAAAGATCCCACAAGTTGTAATGTGTGTTCCAGAATATATCCATGCCCACACTGTAGAAATAATTCGCTCCATGCTTTCCACCCATCTGAATTTTCCAAAATTCCCCCTATTTAAGTAAAGTGAAAACTCAGCTAATGTGTAGTCCGCGATGCTAAAGTTTTGAGAATGTTGTTGTTATCCCACGTCTCAGGAAAAGAAATACGCTATCCGACACTTCTCTGAGATTACAATTTCAGCCCCTTTTCCGTACTACATCTGAATGTCCTCTTCAGAGCCAGTGGGTTAAACAACATTTTAGCTACGATGGACATTGAATAATGTTCAAAAACTCTTTAATAATTTATAAATAAAAATCAGAAGAAATTAATGTTTAATGAGTGTCTTTATATCTGATAAAGACACAGCTAAACTTTACGTCCAATTTTTTTAAACCAAAATAACCCCAAATCTAAATATTTGCGCTAGAGTCAATTGATCTATATCAGAGATTTTGAAGCCGTTCAAAAAATCGCCGTCGTGTATTATCAGGTTTAAAACTTTCGGCTTCGAGTTTTCAAAACTGGTAATACACTCCTGCTCTTTTTTTAAACAGTACATAACACATATCCAAGTATTTTGTACGATGATCAGGGATTGTCGTAGACTGCAAAACTGCGTATTCAAGTACGCGCGAAAAGTCAAGCAAAAGGTCTGGAGTGAGGTTGAAAACGGAGAGCGAGACTGGGGTGAGACGCTAAAAATACGGTTTTTTCTCTCGCTTCACACGCCCTACGGACGTGTGAGGCTTGCGCGCTTTGCGCGCGTGAGGCTCTTACACTACACTAAACCTCTTCCCCTTTTTTTGTCGCTCCTCGACCTCTGATTTCCTCAGATCAAATGATAATAAGATACTTGTTTTAAAAGTAGTTAGTATTTTATTTTTCCGTGATGCGTGATAACTGAGAAAAAATCGACGTGATAGGTACTCCCCTGCCCTTTGCCACCCTGTTTGTTCTATATACTGTACTTTGGCCATCTGTTGGTTAACAGGTTGCAGACTTGATGGACTGCCTTTAGTAACAAGTGCATTCTACAGAAGTGTCCAATAACATTTGTTTTTATTACTATCAAGTTCCTGTCAATAATGCTGGAATTAATTAGCGCCTGGGGCGCTTAATTTGTTGATGAGGGTGGGCGAGCGGACGCTAATTTGATGGGGGCACATTTCTTTCTTCAATATTTCGGCCTCAATGAGATGACATTGTTCTTGTTTCAAACTAACTAAAACTGTGACAGTTAATCGGAATCCAACAACGTATCTTTTAACTAAAACTGGTTTTCAATATCTTTTTTAAGCAAGTTTTGTCGCTTTTCTTAAGCACTTCTCTAGTGATTATACATGTTATGCTGTATTCACTTGGGGGAGGCAATTCTAGTTTTTCGATTTCTATAATGGAACGTTCTGCATCCTGAGTATTTCGAAAACTTCGCGGAAATAACTTTATTGTCAAGTGCTCTATTACTGCTGACTTCCCCACCCCCCCAAGTGACGTCCCCGCAAAAGGCTACTAATTTCAAAAGTACAGGAGGGTCGTTATTTTCAGATCTTTACGGTCGCTATTGTTACAGTCGTTGCTTCGACAACTAGAGTTTTGTCTTAATTTTTGGCTAAATGAGTTACATACCGCAGGGTCGGTACTTCCTGAAGTCCTTGAAAAGCCCTGGCATTTCATTTTAGAAATAAAGGGTGCCAGAAAAACCCTTGGATGGGAAATGATAAAGGGCAGATTTTGGGATAAAACACATCTCGGCATGCGCTAAGCACTCTTTGAAAACTACGTTGTTGTTGTTTAACTACTTAAATTCTATAAGCAAAAACAAGTCGAACCTTGTACCCTAAATCCGTCTGAACGTGCACCTTCTCTTGCTTATTCAGTCCACAATATCTACAAGTGTCTATCTTATATCTACAAGATGAGACGACATTTATTATCATAATATTGCAAGTACAATTTTTTGGCACGCAGTTAGCAAAAAAACTGATTTTTATAAGGGAGCCAAGAGAGAATGAGCATATTCTCGATCTTTGGGTGACACAATTACTGGTAAACCATTAGTTTTCATTGTTGCCCACAGGGTTATGAATCCTTACTGGCCGGAGGAAACCCTGTTGTCTATTATACAAGGGTGACCAAGGGGTTGACCGAGAACAAATCTAAGTAACGGTAAGGGCGTGGACTGAACTCATGGCCTCCGAATTACGCTCTAACCGCTCGTACTGAGTCGACTTCCCTTCCCTCCGTTTTTTCTTGGTTTATCCAGAGACACTTTATCACATGTGAAAGTAGTAGACGTTTCAGTTGACAGGTACTTTTTATGGCACCGAGGCAGCGTAAAATGAAATAATTATGCGCGCATTCAAGTTCCATTCTCTTTTTCACACGTAAATGATTTTCATATACACCCCCTCTAAAACGCCCCCTTCACGGTATGTAATCATTAATTCACGTATTTAAAAAATGTCCCGCTATGAAACAGACTGGTTGTACATTTGCGTGCAACGAGAAGGGTTAGGTATTCAAGTTGCTCGAGTCCTTGACTAAAACGTCAAATAGTTGGCCCAAGGGACATAATATGTTTGAGAACAGTCATTCTGTCTGCATATTATACACGATAATTTGTCACCTGTGTTGTGTTGCATGGGAAAATACTTCTAAATCGGAAGACAGGTGACCAGGTCGCTTCGTACTATTTTCTCTTACTACTCATGTGTATACATCCTCTGAGACCCAGGGGCAGATAGTGGGGACGAGGAGAAGTCTAGACGGGCGGGAAAATATATGGCACGAAGAAAAGTAAAGAACGGCGAGAAGAGCCCCTGGGGACAATGTCTTACCAGACCAGTTCCAAACGGTCGCCGCCGTTCTGGCTTCTGATTGGTGCCAGAAAAACACAAGTTTTCTGGCACCGCCAGAACGGCGGCGACTGTTTGGAACTGGTCTGGTAAGATGTGAATATTGTTCATCGTGGTGTCAGATAGGAATGAACGTTTATTCGTTTGTCTCACGATAGAATCGCTTTGAGATATTGATCGCGACGTTTCGACTGCAATACTGCTAGTCTTCATAAGGCGATGAGGTCGATTGTTTACGTGTAGCTATTTATGCACGTTGGTTCGCTGTGATTGGTGTATTTCGATTCTTATTATTCCGATTAGCAGATGATGTTCCCTCACGGGTCCTCTTTGTAGTATGCTGCGAAGAACTATGTCCTGCTCTAGCTCTTTCTCTCTTTTCCACCTTATCCACCTCCCAGTCGGGTTGTTTTCGAACTTCCTTCCCCCTTCCCCAGAGTCTGTACGTTCGGGTGGGCGTGCGCTGACGTCACAACCAAAATTTCTAGGATGGATAGATAACTAAATTTTCTTAGCAATGGGGCTCCACTCCCGCGCGCTTCGCTTCGCTAAATAGCCTGGCAAAGTCGCATTTACAGTCGGTCAATTTGCCCGATGCCCAGCCCCTAAGGAAACCCCTGCATCATCATCACTATCATCATCGTCATTACCATGGGCTTTCGGCGTGAAAGATGATGCTTCGCACCACTGTGGCTTTTCCACAGTCTCCCACATTGTAAGATCCAGCATGACAGATTCTTTTTCTTTCGCTCCAATTCCAGTATCAAGAGCGAACAGCTGCGGATACGTTAGTTCCGTGGGGTACTGAGAGGTTAGGGCTCCATAGTAGAATAATGATATCACCTTATCCCAACAAACTGAAGCCGCCTGCGCGAGAGACTCTCCGGTAAAAGATACCCATATAGTCTTCATCCTGCTGCATGCGTGCTCAGACTAATACATATTTTGTGCTCTGAGCGAAAGGTTTGTGTATGTTCTGAACCAATCTTTTGTTGTATTTTGCAGTGTTTGTCCAGTTTTTGAGCCAACGATTAGTGTAGACTCTACTAGATCCGGGATCAAGTACATTTTGAAACTGTTTTGGAGCTCCGAGTGCCATAGTTTTTCAACCTTTTTTCATGTTACCCACCCTATTGCTTACAGTGTTCCGTGTTTACGAACTTACCCTTTTACTTGCCCCCCTCTCCCGACCCCTTTTCCATGGCAGTTAAAAATGTAACTACTGTTCACTTGCCTGTAAGCAACTTTCCACGTGTGGGAGGACTGGGAGGGGCGTTTACTTTTAGCTTTTTTCCGAACTCTTATTCCACCCCAGCCTCCCACCATCACAGACCTTCGTGTGACGCTTCTTCGATTGCACCCTTCATTTTGTACGCCACGAACACTCCTTAAAATGTTCCATATGTCCAATCCCCATATGACATGTGTTCCATATGTCCAATCTAAATTATCATTTCTAATTAGTATAGGTAATAGCATGATTTGTAGTGATATTTGGCATAAATACCACGAGTGATATTTCGAAATTGTTATACGTAATTTCACGAGCCGTTAGGCGAGTGAAATTTGAGACAATTTTGAAATATCACGAGTGGTACTTATGCCAAATATCACGTACAAATCATGCTATTACTAGTTTATACTACTACCCGCAAAAGGTTTGTAATTTTCACATGTAGGTATTTCAAATTAAGCTGAAATACCACTGCTCTAAGCCAATCAAATTGCAGAAATTTCTCGTGTAGTAGTATAAAACAAAGAAATCATCCCCCGACGCTTACAGACATTTGGGTGTGCCGGGGGTTTCCAGGATTGATCACCGTAAGTGCCAGGAGCCCATAGGCTCCTGTAAGTACCTGATCTGTAAGACCCTGAAGAAGGAAGGCCGTGCCTTCCGAAATATTGGTCAAAAGATAATATATTCCTAACGACTGTAAAATCAGCCTTGCTTTTTTGTCTTATATTTTCACTTATTGCTGATTAGATCCTTTTTTAGGATCCGGTCCTTCTTTTTAGTAAGCTGGTCCTTGCTTAAAAATTTGAATGATACAAGCAGTTTAATTAATAGAGTCTTAATAGTGTGGGTGAGTGTATGGAAGAAATAGAAACGCAACAATCCGGAAAATACAATCCGCCAAATCAGGATATCTGACGAACATCTCCAAGGCAAAAAGAATCACAGGCAGTCCAAACTCTGTGGAAGTTCGTTGGACTTTTGAATTTATAAGAGAATGCCTGAAAATAAACAAAATACGTCTTAAAGTAAAGAAAAGAAAACATCTCTCGGGAGATCGGGGGTTAGTGACGGGCGATTTCTGAATGGCCATAAACATTGCCCTTTGTTTTCGTTTCAATAATTATTTACACGAGGCATTGTTTTAACATTTTTATAACGTAACAAAACAATTCGTTTTCGCCTGCATTTTGAATTTTTCACTTTTCGTGATATAGTCACAATGCCCTCTCGCCCCAGACCTCTGTGGGCGTGGTTCTACGGGAAAAGCCCGGATGTTGCCGGCTTCATCTTGTGTCGTCATTGTACTAAGTCGGCCATCTGTTTTGGGTGACATGGAAGGTACTGTCGATCGGCCTTGTAAATAGACTTTCTCTGCTGCTTTAACAACTATTCGAGGTGGCTTTGGAAAGTTGAAATATTGTTCTTATGATTTTTTTCCGGCTTGCAGAGATCCGAAATTGGTGGGAGGTACCATCGATAGCACATTTCTGTTCGTTGTTCCGTGCTGCCTTCGGACTGACTGACTTCGAAATTGAGGTAACAAAATCTCTCTATTACCAATTGAACAAGTCGTGTATTTCTTTTCTTATCACTTCCTGAGAATTTAATTCTAAAGACTCGGTTATTAACGTCCTTTTTATTTCCTAAGCCTTTGACCTTTCTTCGCCCAAGTTATTCTCTGTATTGTTTATTTAAAATTTGAATTTATGGAGCCAGAAAACTGGTAGCGTAAATTTAAAGTTTTAGACGGGCATATATCGCTTTTGCCCTGGTCTTATTTAAGCTTATAATACATTGTTTCACTTCTTTAAGGATTTAGAAGATGCACTTGTCATTGATGGTTCTAATGAAGAGGGAAACAACCGATTTTTGGCCGATCTACACGCGAGATTATTGAGGGGATTGTATGGCATAAAAGAAATAACGTAAGACAGTTTTACTTTAGTATTGTTTTATTTTAATTTTGTTTCATACAGCAGTTTATTCTTTTTAAATTTCTTTTAAAATGTCTCAACTATTCATTGATTAGTTTTGTTTGTGCGATCATAATGTGTAGGCCATGTAACAAGATTTGAGTTTATTTCGTGTGCAAACGTGAATGTTTCAAATTCGTCTCACCAGTCCGCCTCATGGTAATTCGCCTCATTGTCTAATAATGTAAGCCGTTTGCCCTGATATAAAATTATAGCGAATGCAGAGTTGTGCAAATATTGCTCCCATGTTATTTTCGCTGGTTTTCAAATTAAGTCTTAGGTCAAAAACCTCCCAAGGCACAATTCTAGGTTGTCCATGTTGACATTCAGACAAGTTCGATTAATTCTCTTTTCATTGTTGTACACTTTTATTACGACGATAAAAACCGTGGCTTACATTATTGGTCGTGGAATCTTGAAAAATATGTTTGTGTTTTTAAGTCCTAATAACGTGTTTCAAAAAAATATTTGGCTCCTCTTCGATTCACGCCGAGAATCGATTTGCAACGTTGAGGTTCGAATCGCGTCTTGATCGATCGTAGAATACTTATCGATGTTGGACGCTTCCTCCACTATTTCCTTTCGAAAGGAAACGTGACGCTTTGATAAATTT
This sequence comes from Porites divaricata, assembly GCA_038088405.1. Lineage (NCBI taxonomy): Eukaryota > Metazoa > Cnidaria > Anthozoa > Scleractinia > Poritidae > Porites > Porites divaricata. Next base: position 3,897,775 of record JBBMOI010000009.1, read on the forward strand.
TTCAATCGAAGATCTGCGGAAAAAAACTCCCTTTGGGTTGTAACAATTTCACGCTTTCGACCTTGTAGTCGGCTAATAGAAAATTACCGAAACTTACGACTTGGTATTTTGACACGTGAAATTGCTTTATCCTGTCGTAAATTTATGCCAACTAAACGTTCCTCGGTGTGTAGTGGATTCTGTTATATTTAGAGACTGGTGGAAGGGGGCAAAATTATGGTTTGGCTTGCACTGCTAATTAAAAATCCCGTCTAGTTTTGTTGTTATAGTTATTCTTGTTTCCTTGTATATTTCATTGCCTCGTGACAATTTCCATGTTTATTTCAGGGCTGAGAATTTTGAGCCGTATCTGTCACAAGTTTTGAAAATACGCTGGGAAGATGAATTAGGGAGGAAAAATCCGCTTGCTGATCGGGAATACAGGTACAATGCGTTGCTGTTAAAGTAGCAGCGCTTTTTGTCAGCTTGGTTTCGATATCCTTTCATTGTTGATCTGCATTGGCGCATGTGGCCGGACAACGAAGTATTGTTTTTTGGCAGTGAAATGAGACTAGACAGGTAGAATTTCATTTCCAAGCACGATTTACGTTTGTCGTGGTGGAATCTACCCAGAAATTCATATTTCACAGTTTGGTTTTCTTAACACTTTCTATTTTCTGGAAGGTATGGATAGTAATTATTGATCACTTACCCTGACATTTTCAATTATGTAACTTGCTTGTAACAAGTTGTATTTTTCGATTTTTTTTCCTGTGGTCAGTATTTTCCTATGCGGTAGACGTTATAAAAACAAAAAAAGTGAAAGATTTTAGCTTGCAAAGAGCAAACCTGGTGTGTTTTCAGATAAAATTAATTTTGTTTTCAAAGATGACACAAAGGGCTTTCAAACATGTTTTTGCATATAAGTTGTAAAAATATTAGTCCAAGGGGAAGGGTTTTTCATTTAAATCCCTAGCTGGTGTTTGTGATTTGACATTATTGTTCTCAGCAAATTGCAATATTAAATCTGATCTGGGTATTCTGTCACTTGTACAAAGATTTCTGACTTGTTCAAACACTTTGATGTCAAGATATTTAACCTCATTGACAGGGACTTAATAAATCTGACAAGCTTACCTTCACCTCAGAGTGGTCCAAAACCGCAAATTGTTTCAGAAAAATCCACATTTGATTTCTGCAAAATACTAGAAACCAATCGTACCTCGTAGAAGTACTGTTGAGGTTTTAATTGAATGGTCAATACATACATGTAAGATTTTGACTCCAGATAGAGTGAAACTAGATTCCTTAATAATTATCTCTGCAAAAAGTGAAAGGAATAGGACTAAAACAGTAACCATTGTTTTGTGATAAAAACTTCTTTGCACGGCCATAAGACAAATTTTCTTCAACCATCTCTAATCTTATGAAAGTTAATGTTAACAGTTTCATGCAAAGATGTCAGCTGCATTTGCTTAAATACGATATATGGTCCTTGAAAACACTTAAATTGGCCCTCCTGAGATTTCAGGATTAAACTTAAAATTATTGGCATAAAGTTTGGTTAACTGTAATGTTATCAGAATGCAATACTGTCATAATTTAATTACTGAGGAAAAATTAGCAAGATTATCTTCTCTGTTTTAAGCATTGATTATTATTTATCAGAGTCATTAAAATGCTTCGTTTATTAATCCTTTCTCATTTATATTGATTTTCAGTAAGTTATAAATACAGTATTGTTTGATTTTTCCCACTTAGCAAACTCTCCACAAGAGAAAAAGTTGAGATCCTTCATAATCTGTGTGACTTTCGACTTGATGTTGAAGATGTTCCTGAGCTGCTCAAGGTATTGTAGTATTAACCCTTTAAGTCCCAATAGTGTCCAAGATCAATTTTCTCCTTACAATTATCCATACACTGTAAAGAGATAAGTTATGAGAATCAATAAAATGATCACCCAAGAGAAAATTCTTTGATCTTTGAACAAATTCTCTCAACTAATTCTTTAAGGAAAAGTATGGAGATCAGTTTGGAGTATTTAAATGTGGATACTGAGGCTTAAAGGGTTAAAGAAGATTGCATACTTCAATGGCTGTTCAACTCTGACCTTGCACAGATTCAGTGGATATTATATAACTTTTCTTTGCATGATGATATCCAGAAAGTAATACAATAATGTTTTACATTCCAAGCATAACTTGTTAGATTAGTTAATTTATCTGTATCATCATGACCTTTTAACTGCTAAGATCTGATTAGTAAAATTTTTTTCCTTTCTGGCTGCTATACATTTTATTGAATGTTAATGAAAGAATTTGGGGTTATATCACTATAACATCTTCTGACTGATAAATTTGCCCATTCTCACCACCTATGCTATCTGTTGGACAGTGTGTCAGATTTTCAAAGTAAAAATTACTTGGCATACAGATTTGCATTAATTTAATTAAACTAACGGAAGGTTGTTAGTCTTTTTTCTCATAACAAGAAAGTTTATAAAATTTTACTCTTCTAAAATAACAACCCAAAGGAACAAACAAAAAATACAGAACATTTTTCGTCAGGTGTCTTCATTTTGGGTGCTCATACCTTCAGTCTAAACAGCATGCTTCCTATTGCAGTAAGAATTGCTTTGCCTCTGACTTGTCATTTAAGCTCATCTTTTGGGATCAATCAGTGTGTTCTTGAATGGATCATTTCAGATCCTAGCAGTTACATATTAATAAATCAACATGAACTTGTGGTGTTGTTTGATGTCCAATAGGGTCTGGATGCCGATAGCTTACGTGTAGAACCTTTGGGATTCGACGCTGAAGGAAGGACCTTTTGGTATTTCTACGGTACACGATTATATCGAGAAGAGAAACCACCACAGTCAGAAAACAAGTCCAACAAGAAGTCCAAAAAGAAGAAAAAGGTGGAGGGTAAAGCTAAGAAAAAGAAAGCTAAACTCAAAAAAAAGAAGAAAGCCAAGGGATCTTCATCTGACTCTGGGGAAGAATCTGAATCAAGGTTAACGATCGAACTTTACTCGCCAAGAAATGTTTTCAGTGAATATGAGGTCAAAGTTATACAGTACAACCTCAAATTTTTCTGTATTTCTCCATTACACAGTCAATGATGACCTTTTCCTGGGCCCAAATTTTAATTTTAATTGTTTAATTTCCTCTATGGTTTGTTAAGAGGTATCATATAATTGCAGTAAGTTAACATGGCCCGTAACAATTAGCCTGTGACACTGACAAAACTAAACCTCTGGCTAAGTCGGTCTGCAAAGTAGTGCAGAGGTCCTTGATCTGGACACCCACCTGTGTACCAGGATTCGACTACGCACCATGATTGGCCTGTTAAAAAAGCCATTGTTGATTTGCCAATCAGGTTAAAGGGAAATTGGAAACCCACTTCCGGTAATTTGTTGAGTTTGTTGAGGGCCCAGAACAAGGATCTTGGCACTGCTTCACAGATGTTACTTACCAGGGTTAGATTATGGCTTAGCCTGAGAAAACACCCAACATTTGGTGACGCTACCACTGGTTTCCCCGCCAAATGACACCTGAGAAACTAGTGCAGAATTTCCATACTGATGATGCGTCACTACCCAGATCTGGGTGGTGCATCTGATTGGTCATGTCACGTAAGAAATTTGATTCAACCAATCAAGCGCACTACCCAGATCTGGGTAGTGCATCTGATTGGTCATGCTGAGTGAGTAATTTGATTCAACCAATCAAGCACACTACCCAGATCTGGGTAGTGCATCTGATTGGTCATGTGACGTAAGAAATTTGATTCAACCAATCAAGCGCACTACCCAGATCTGGGTAGTAATGCGTCATCAGTATGGGCTCGTTTCTCAGACGTCATTTGGCGGAGAAACCAGTGGCAGCGTCCCAAATATGAGCTGTTTTCTCAGGCTAATAACAGCTGTGACAAAGGCTAGTTACAGTCTTTGTTTCTTTCTTTTTATCTCAAGGAGAGGTAGAAAACCCCTTAAGGTTATAAATTCCTCTTCTTTTCTTCATTTACTTTCGTGGTAACCTTTATTAAACTACCCATATCATTACCATGAATTTTGTCCATGACATTACTTACTTAATTCAGTTGGCCATTCCCTACGAGTGACCTCTAACACTGACTGTGTAGTAATATATTATTATTTTGATAAATTTTGTCTAAATCAAAATAAAGGAAATTTGAAACTACATGGCCTGCAAGCTCTCCATTTAAAGTGGTAAGCAATTCAAGTCATTAAAGAATGGCAAGTGAGGGTCAAAGTGCAAGGGGCTCTTGCATCCCCAAATATGCATTCCAGTTGCATGTGGCTTTTCACAATATCCACCAAATGGAGAGCTTATTTGCATGCTAGAAACTACAGTACTCTGAGAACATTTGACTTGAGATTGATTTAAAACGACTGGTTAACATAATGACTTGCATTCTTAGTCCAAGCAGTGAGCATCCCAGCAGTGATTATGCTGATGATGAAGATGAAAATGATGAGGATCAAGAGGTAGCATCTGAGGGAAAAGAAGAACGGGAAAAACAGGACCGCCCACTCTGGACTGTTGTGTGTTCCACTGAAGAAGAGTGGCAGCAACTTGCTGAGTCATTCAAGAAGAGTAAACACAAAGATGAGAAGATGCTCTATGAGACACTCAGTGTTGATTTTGTTCCAGAGATTGGCAAAATGATTGAGGCAAAGGTACAGTTGCTTACATTAGGTTGTTTCTTGGTAAGGAAAGAATGATTACATGTATCAACAATGTCTTATCTTTTCATCAAAGGGTACAGACTGTACCTATGTCGCAGATTATACTGATATGTCAGCCTGGAGAGATAAATAACAAAACATCTGCCTTAAAAGCTCTTCAACGGTGTGTTCACTTTAAGTCAGTGAAATTTTACTTGAGGATTGGCGTTTTTTTTAAACTTATTAACATATATAAGGAAGCAGGGTAGAGGGAATTGTTTTAAAAGAAATAGCCCCCGTTCAAAATGTTAAATAGTAATTATTGTAACATGACTCAGAGGCTCTAGGGTCAAAATTGCAAATTTTTCACAACACCATTCTCTGGCAATTCCCAGAAGAGACTTGAGCATAAAGAAAACCAAACCAAATATATGGAAAAATTACCAGGAAGTCATGGATTCAGGTTAGAAATGTGGGTTATTAGTGACATCCTTTTACCACTGCTCTGTAATAAAGGATAAAGCCATGAGGAAAAAACTTCTAATGGAGATGGCACCAAGGCGAGCTTCTGATAGAATAGCATCAAAAGTGCAGGTTAGGGAGGAAGAAGAACAACAAGAGGAGAATGAGAGACAACGAGAAAGAGAACGACTGGCAGAGGAGAGGAAGAGAGAAGAGGAAGAGAGGCAACGAGAAAAACAACAGCAGCAAGAGAGAAGGCAACAAGGTTAGATATTGATGTTGATAATGATTTTAGGTTAATGATATAATTATATTATAATTATTATTATTTCATAATGAATCATATTCAATTAACTGGGAGAGTGGGACAAGTCTCAATAATTCCATTTTGAGTGTGTGCAATGCTTATTGCTCTTTTGTTCCTTGTGGTTGTTTTTCTTGACTTTGCCTTTGGCAGTTCATGCTTGGGAGCTGGGACCATACAATGTAGGACTCTCTAGCTTTAGTCACGGGCTTTCCTCCTGAATACTCGACAGGTGTTGTGTGACAACAGTAAAATTAAGGGTGCTGGAGGGCTGCAGTGATGCTCAGATGCATTGGTGAACTGCAATATTTCTTCTCACGATATGAATATATGTACTTGATCAAGATAATATCTTCATATTGTGATACGTTAAACTGTGCTACATCTAGCAACAGTTTGTGAAATCACTGTATTTATATTCCATTCTGAAGCTCTGCATTTCAGCCCTTGGAAAGCATCTTGTGATGAAACCACATAAAAAAGGAAACCATTCCTGCTTTGTGTGTCTTATCTTATTCAAGAATGATTGGGGATAAGAAGGGAAAGAAACATGTGCAGTTCACAGTGTTGTGTGTCCACAATGTATTGTGCACTCTTCAGAGCCCCTAAAATAAAAAAATTAATTTCCAAGGGGTAGAGGGTAAACCTCAGCCATACCTAACACCACATGCAGCTGAGCCATATGAAAAGTTTTCTTCTCCTTCTGATCTAATCTATTGCTGCCTTCTTTATTAAATCTTTTCTCTAGCCATAATGATGAGCAGGTTTGACAGCAGTTCTTCTGTAATTTGAATTCCCCAAAAAACTTCACTTGCCCATTGGGTAGGTTACATAAGAACAGAATTCACTAGCTCGATAACAAATCTACTAGCCCAGGGCTATCAGACACGACTTTCTTTGCACGCTGAATTCTGATGCCCTGCACACAGTAGATAATGTAATAAAAACAGGCATTCAACTCAAAAGATTAACTTTGTTCGCAGAGAGAGCCAAGCGAGCACGTATGCGGGAAGAAAGGCAATGGCTCATGGCTAGTGGTGAATTTCATCCTGAGGAACTGAAAATTAGTTTTGGTAAAGAAGAAGAAGACAAGGAAAGTGAAGTGGAAAAGAGACCCAGCTCACGAAATAGAGAAGTCACAGAAGACATTGACCTTGAGGATAGAGATGAAGACCTTTACACTGGGATGTATAAAGGTATCCGATCTTTAAAAAGAAGCTTACATGCTGACATAAATGACCTAGTGCAAATGCCCTAGGCAGCAATGCTCCACCCCGCTCTCTTCACATGTATGTTAGTGGACATTCCAAAGTGGTAATGGGGGTTTTCACCCTCAACATTTTTCAGGGAGGCAAGAATAGAAGGATTAAAAAATCACTTGCACATGTATGATTGTGCGGTGACAAAGAAAAACTTGGTAACAATATTGTAAAATTGTACCCACAAAGCAGTTAGGGGTTCTTATGAACTCATTTAAATGTGTCTGCACATTCCAGATCGAATTGGAATTTGGAAGTGTTATTTTTTGAGGAGAAGGGAAAACGGGAGTACCTGGAAAAAAACCTCTTGCAGCAAGGGAGAACCAACATTAAACTTAACCCAGGCTTCAATGCCAGGATTTGAACCCAGGCAACATTGGTACATTGTTGGGAGACGAGTGGCCGCATTGCTGTGCCACTCTTGCTCATCATAGGTCTAGGGGAAAAGGACTAACCAGAATACAATTAGAAGTATTGTCATCAGGTAGATAGGGCTAAACCCTGCTAACAGAGCCTTTCTTTTGCTTACTTGATTTTTGTGTATTCGAGAAATACTCTGCCTGAATCAAGTAAAATCTTTGTTGAGTAGCGCTGCATATTGGTAGGATACAGTGCGAACCTAGGCCTTATATCCATGCACTTGGTACAGTGAGCTCTGTTATAAACATCGGTTTATCAATAATTTGATGCTCACACAAAAATCCAGTTTGATGAGAGGAAACAAGATTGACTAGTCCAGAAGTTCGGGCTGCAGCTACTTCAAAGGATTGACACGATGCGTACAGAGCCTCTTTTTCTCCTCTTTGATCAAGAAGAAGACAGAACGAGACTGCGCCGCAGAACAATAGGGCTTCAACCTTATTTTTAGGGTACAGTAGTAAGAGCTGTGTGATTAAAATACTGAAATACATGTAACCGTAATAATCTTTCTTGTCTTCGTAGTGTTGGATGCCTTGAAGAAGCATAACAATGCTTGGCCTTTCCTGGAGCCTGTTGAAGAATCTTATGCACCTCAGTATTATGAAATTGTTGAGGTACATTGTTTAAGCTTTAACATATCTACCGTCTACAGTCCATACGGTTTCAGGCATTTTTCAGTTTGCCAGTACAGCTGTACCTGAAATTTGATGTTCCATCAAAAAAACCCTTGCACTGATGAATATTTTTCTTGTCACTTATTATTATGTTATTACAGCCAACTCTCTCTTAACCCTTCAAGTCCCAAGATCCAAATACAAATTCTCCCGACTGATCTCCATACATTTCTGTTAAGAATAGTTCAGAGAATTTGGTTTAAGGTCAAAGTATTCTTCCTTTGGTGCTCAATTTAGTAATTCTCATAACCTTTACTCTTGATGATCTGCTGATGTTGTTAGGAGAAAATTGATGTTGCACACTCTTGGGACCTAAAGGGTTAACAGACACCTCTGTAAGATGGGCACCTAGAGTTGGTCCCTGCCTTTCTTTAGTACCTTTATTTGACTCTCTATAAGATTGACATGACACTTAGATGGACACTGAGTGCCGTTTCCAAAGGTGTCCATCTTAGAGAGAGTCAGTTGTATTCACTTTTAATTTGCTTTGCCAGGAACCAATGGATTTGTCCACCATTGAGCAGAAACTTGATGATAGTAAATACAAAAGCATAAATGATGTGAGTATTGTTAATTATTATATTTTTATCTTGTGAATTGTCCATTCTGTTTACCAGGAACGCTTATTTAATGCTGACCAAATCTTTACATTATTTTTAAGGGGCTAGTTATCTACTCATGGGAAGAGTCTCTGTGCATATTAGCCAACCTTGAGTTTCTGAATTCTGCACAATGCACTAAGCTGAATCATTATGTTTGATGGTGTAGTGAAAGACAGTGTGCATTAGGCTTTGATAGTTCAGCTGCCAGTGCCACACAAGGGTGTGGTCAACCTTTCATATGTTGGGTGGGAAATGAAAGAGTTCTTGTCAGTTGGGATTCCATCCAGTTTTATTAACTATTTTGATTCACAAAAGAATTTCTTTAGCTGATATTTTCAATTGTGTTAATCACTGGTGAGTTCTGTTTCATCACAGTTTACTGCAGATATGAAGTTAATGTTTGAAAACTGTCTGGAGTACAATGGTTCTGATAGCAGTAAGTGAATCTTCCTGTCCTCTTCATTTATAATTTTTTATGCAAGTGCAGCTATATCAAGCATTAGATGAAGTTTTTAATCTGATATTGGGATACATTGAAGTGAATTATTTTTGGGTGCATTCCTTTGGGATGATCTGGATCAGATCAGTGATCCGAGATCACTCGGATCATTGTAGATCAAATGAACCGATGAATCCTTGTCCAGAGTGGATTCATCGGTTCATTTGATCTCCTTCAATCTGAGTGATCTTGGATCACTGATCCTGATCCTGATCCGGATCATCCCAAAGGAACGCACCCTTTATAAAACTGGGCTGTGCCTTGTTTTCTTTAGCTCTTTCTCCTGTTTGATATAATTTTTTTAGTAGCAGTGCAGTCAGACTCTGTTAATATGGACTCCGATGGGGCCATAGAAAGTGTCCGTATTAAGCGGGTTAGATTTAGAAAAAATGTAAAGAGTTTTCTTTCCCAAAAAACAAAGCAAACTGCCCATAATAATGAGGTGTCCATAGTAGGCGGGTTTTGACTGTACTTTATGATATCATTAATTGGGAACTGACTATCTACCCAATTTTTATTTAGTGTACACAAAAATGGCCAACAGTCTGGAAGCTGCTTTCAACCGGCAACTAAAGAAACACTTTCCTGAAGATGATGACAACAGTGATGAGGATTTCGAAGAAGAACTTGCGCGGAAGAGCAGAAAAGAGAAGAGAAGGCGTGGTGAGGCAGGTTCTGGGCCAGAGATGTTCCGTAATGCACCACAAACCAATGAAAACCCCTTTGCAAAGCAGATGGGGCCGCCTGGCATGCAGCCAATGTTTCAAAATCGCATGTTACCTAGCAACATGGCTAATGGGGGTATGATGCCTTCCCATCATCCTTCAAGAATGCCATTTCCAGGGGCCCCACACTTTGCCCCGGATGGAAGGCCCCTATACCCTCCACAGTTTTATCAGAATGCATTCAACCCAGCTGCATTTGGGAGATACGGTATGTCACAACCAGGACCCCAGTTTAATAGGTTTAGATACCCTCAAGGGAATCCCGTGAGCCAGATGGGTCAGCCACCCCAGGCATCTCATTATCCACCACAGCACATGGCTGGAAGGATGCCATTTCCTTACAGAATGCCGGGCACAGGTGGAAATATGGAGCTTGCACTCAGAGAGAATGACATGAATAGCCCCAATCAGACGGAACAAGCAAGGCAAGCATCTCCACAGCAGGCTGTCCCAGCGGTGTCTACATCAGGTATGTATATACATGTATGTACTGTAAAATGAGTATCAGTATCGTATGAAAAGTGTTTCTAACACTCCCCTTACCTGACTGTTGTTAATTGCTTTGAGTTGAAAAAGAAAATGTTCTTTTTCGCCTTGGCTTGTTTACAGACATTCTGTTTTCTCTCTAGAGAAAAGCGTTCGTATGTCAAGCGCGCGTATGAAAATAAAAACCGCAAGAAATTTATCGACCGTTAGCGCAAAGGGATGGAGGTGGGTAAATGAAAAGAAAAACGTCTGTGGACAGCCTCAAGTGTCATCTTGATGCTTCATATGATACGGGGAAAAATTACAGGGTTCGCACAGTCTTGAAAAGTCCTTGAATTTCTGTGCAGGTCTTTGAAAAGTCGTTGAATTTTCTTCAACTTTGAATGTATTGACCTGGGAAGAGTTTTTGATGCTTTTTGGTTGTCTAAGACAGAATAGAAAGGTTATTTACATAAAGTGCTCTATGTTTTATGCAGTAATTAACAATCAATTTAAGACAAGTGAACTGAAAAATGTAGAGAAGTCGGTGAAGCAAACAGTTCAAGCCTTAAAGTCTTATTACAATAGACTGGAAATGTGCATTTTTGTACAATTTGTGAAATTATATTCTTTAGTAGGTGGTCCTTGAAAAATGGTTGCATTTTTTTGTCTGAACCCTGAATTAGTAATGTTTGGTAAACATAATAGAGTCCCCGTGGCCGCGTTTACAAGGGTCATTGAAAACTAAATTACGAACTATGGCACAATTTTTGTGCTGTTTAGTCGCACCCTATGTACGTTTGTTGATTCACCCCCGTGTGGACGATTGTATTTCCAGGAGAGCCAACACCTTCCTCGGTAACTGGAGGCACAGAAAGAGGACGCAAGCCTCAACAGCCCCATGGGGGACCATCTTATTACCGATCTCAGTCCTTTAGTCAGGCGTTACTTGGGTACCCACGTAATGGTCCCATGCCTTATGGGGCACCTGGTGTTGCTCCGTATGGGCAACCTGTGGTACCTGGGAGAGAGCCTTGGCGCATAGACCGACGGACCCCTGAAGCTGCTCCTCATAGAGTACCATCAACAGAGGGGCCCCTTCGAGAAGAAGGTACTGTCAATAAACGGCGTTTTGAATCAAAGTAATTCAGGACTATCCTATGTGTTGTGTAAAAACTGAAATTTGTGACAAATAGGCTAATAACGCAAGTCCGAGTTCATGCCAGCAGGGTGTGAACAACCAAGCAGGGAAGTTTTGTCAATACGAACTTAGAAAATATCAGAGATGCTGAGGCCTGATTTAATGGTTGACATTATGCTTAACATGCCTATAACATTGGAGTAAGGATTGATAAACGTTTAAACCAATTTCCAGTTCAATTACAGTATCTTTCTGTAATGTCTTCAATAATTTTTTGCGGTCGAACTTCCTGTAAACAACCGTTCTGTTTATTTTGAGCGCAAGTGATTTGTGTAAAATAATGTTGAAGGTCTTTTAGAACAAATTAAGTGTTCCTGCGATTTTGTAGCTTGAGAAGACAGCCGACATTTCGCGACGCCACCAAAAGTAGAAATGACGTGTGAGGAAGGATCGGAGATATTCCATACTGATGACTCGTTAATACCCTAATATGGGTAGTGCTCCTGATTGGTCAATCAGAATCACTTCCCACATGTCAGTAGTGGCGCGCCATCAATATGGAATTTCTGCGCTCGTTGCTCAGACGTCATTTCGCGGGGAAACCTTGATAGCGTCGCGAAATGTCCGCTGTTTTCTCGTGCTAGCAGTTTTTGATCAGGAAATGATGATGAGATAAACTGTTTACCCTTTTTTCATTATATTTGAAGGTAAAGCGAGAGATCCATCTGAACCAACTAGAGACGCAGCGTTGCGTCCCACAGACAGCAAACAAGCAAGTGAAAGTTCAGATAGCGACGAAGAAGAAGGAAAGCAAGGTGAACCTAAAGAAAGCCGACCCAATAACAGGGACGAACTAAGCGTTGAAGGAATGCAGCAACAACAACAGCAGCAGAGGAATAAAGTTCCAGCCACGCTTTCTATTAGCCACATATTGAGCGGTGCTTCAAGGGAGGACCATCGCCGCCAAGAAAGCGCTACAGCACAGGACAGTTCTGCTCATGGTACACCACAGGGAACCCCAGCTCCACATCCTATGCCTCATGCTTCCGCGCGTCAAGGCATGAGGTCACCAGACAGCAGGGATAGACTCACTCCATCAAACGAGCAATTTAATATGGTTTCTGGTAAAGGGCCATTTGAGAACATTACAGGAAGGGCCTCTTACGAGAACCCACACGGACGATCCCCTTATAGAATGGCACCTAATGAGGCCTTAGACAGAACTGGTCCATATCGGGACCCTCGTCGGCAAGAGTCTTATGAACATAATTTGGGGATGAAATTTAACGATAGAAAACATTTAGGAAATGCTACGGAGAGCGTTATCAAGAAAACGCCTCACAGTACGGCTTCTGATTTAGGTTTCTACAAGAAAATGCCTGAACTGAGACCGATACGCGAGGCGAACGACAGTGAGGAAGAGCAGCCATTGCAAGATAGAACAGTGAAGAGTTTATCTGAAAACGGGCATTTAGAGCCTGCTAAAACAGACGCTGTTGGTCAGCGGATGTCAGGTGACATGAACAAACATCTGAAGGAAGGAAGCCCGAGGGGGGTGGGGGTACCGTACAAAGGTTGGCCTGAGCTACAGTTTGATTCGTCTTCTATTACTCCAGGCAGCTTCCTTCAAGAACTTAACGATGCGGGGCCACCATCCTTGCCTGGTATGGGCGGCGAGAAACCACCTCCTGATAAGAATAATCGCCTGCCTTTTACGTCCATGTTGAGGGGAATGAACCCATCCCAAGGGAATCCGGTTGATCGCAGGGCCCAGTATTTAAGTTTAGAAGCGGCGAATCGAGCGAGGATGCGAGAAACCATGTTAATGGGCAATTTACTGCACAGCCCTGAAGAGAAACGCGAGAGGTTTGAAGCGGGTTCTCGCGCGGGTGATATGAGTGCTTATATGTACGGCAACAAACATCCTTCAGAAATGATACCGCCTGCTCTTCAATATCGACCAAATATATCTTCAGCTTCACACCAAAGAAACTTGGACCCCTCAGAAGTGCCACCGGGAGCGAATTCGCAATTTGTGGACCTGAATTCCATGCAATATCGGTATCCCGCGGGACTTCCGGGATCCCGGGAATCTCTGTCTAGAGAACAGATGTATTTTCTTGAACAACAGCGGAGACAACAGATGGCGTCCTCAATGGACGCTATGATGGCAGGGGGGCAGGAGCGTATGATGGGTTATGGTGGTATGTTACGTCAGCAGCAGCTGTTTAACGCTGCATATGCAAGTCACATGAGGAACGGCCAGTATCCAGGTTTTCCAAGTGAAGGTGAGAGTCATTCACATGATTAAAACTCTCTTTACACCGTCTTTAGTTACTTCAGAACCAACAAGAGGTGTAGTGGGATTGAAAGGAGGGGACCCACGGTTTGGGGAATGACGGCAGGGATCTGCTGTGATGGAACCGCGCAAATTTAGATTATACGCAATGCTTTGTCAAAAAACTCCTGTCCATGCTGCTCTCGATTTCATTAATAAAAGTAAAGACACTTAGCAGTACAAATTTGGTAGCGTGAAGGCTTATTAAAAGGGAAAAGGCCTCGCTTCCAGTTAGCGCATGCGTCGCTTAAAAAGCACCTTCGCCTTAGCTCCCTGGTATGTTCATGAATACCAGCGGCGTTTTTGAGGGCCTCACGTCAACCGGAAGTGGACACTTGGGCTGTGTTTTCGATTAAACTTTCGGCCAGTCCGTCATCATATGATTAACGACACTAAGCAAAACAAATTTCATAGAGACCAGGTATATTAGAGGGGGAAAAAGGTTTCACTTCCGGTTCACGTGCATCCCTCAACAACTTCCGTGCCTAGGCTGCTCCCTAATGTTGAGGACACAACTTCTACTTAGCAAGGTATATTTTGGATCAGGTTGACAATACATACTTCCTAGCTACGACACATTAGAATACAAAAGGATTATCCGACCCTTGACAGTAGCAAAATGTAAATTGTTGCGCACGTCATCTTCTAATGCATGGTACCTTGTGTCCTTTTCAGAACATCCAGCCAAGATGGCAAGGTTTAGTTGACAGAGGATCCGACTGTGACTTACCGGATGCAAGGAGCAATATTTTTTCATAATACCCGCGCAATCGTAGTAAAGCACTGCAAATGATGTGTAGGCAGTTTGTTAATCCCAGTAGCCCATAGAAAGCGAAGTTACATGATTAGTACGTTAATGATGACATATGAAGTGTGTGGTTAAATCTCTCTTTTACCCAGCTAGTCGAGAAAGTCTTATATACTTGCGTGAAGAAATTGAAGATTGAAGTGAGAGATTGAAGCTAAATTTACAAGCAACTTGAACCTTGTAACTGTCTTGAAAAAGAGTTAATCCGTTACTCTATCTGGTCAAAGTGACTAAGTATAAAACTGAGAACCTCCCAGAATTTAAAAGAACACTTAGTAGTTCTCAGCTGCGCTTCCATGTGGCTGTCATAAATAAAAACTCTTCAGAATCTTTGATAGTTTGCACCACCTAGAGCTTCACAGAAAGGTTCTGCTCGAAGCTCATGCAAGTTTTAAAACGCCCGAGCTACATCACGTAGTTAAATGCTCGCTGGTGAACTGGATTTTTTATTGAATCACTTTACTACTTTGTGTAAGCCTAGACCAGACGCCTCTCAAACCCCCACCTCACCCCTAATCGTACCATTTCAATTGCAGCTCTATCTAAGCGTACGCAAACTTTTCTACGTCCTAAGTAACTATTTTCTTTACTCCTAACGTTTCTCAGGTAACTGGAAATCGTTGATCATTTACTATGATTATGCTTTTCAGAATCTTAAGTACATGGCGAACAAAATACTTTTTTCCAAAAACGATTTTTTAACCTCAAATATTTGTAATAAACGGTTACCAAATCTTGAAACTCTTTCGTATTTATTTTGTACCTTTGTATATTTATATTCTTCCATATAAAATTTGTAACATCTCGGGTAATAAAAGTTGATTGTGAGAGAGGGTGTATCTCGATAATAGACAGTCAAACACACTTTGCTAATAAACCATGCATTTAATACCGGTGTACATTTGGTGTACAGATAAGCTACAACCTTCTGTACATATAAAATATAAGACCTTAGCTTCTATTTATTGTTCGGAAACTCCGTTCAAATACGGATCAATTAAGGTGTCTGGTAAACTGCCCACCTACTCCCGTCTTAAATTGTTTTCGATTTGTTAACAAATAAGGACATTTTGCCCTAAGTGAGAAGTAAGTGTTAATGTTGGCTGAGGGGAGTTATAAACCCAATCCGTACACATTCCAACCCTGCTTAAAGGACACTAGCGAGCGAAGGGTAGAGGTCATTGTAACCTGAGATCAGGCGTTATTTTTTTCCCCTTTTTTTTGCTTCTTTGCTTCTTTGGCTCAAGAGGGAAAAAAGTAACGCCCTCTTCCCGTGATCTCAGGCTAAGGTCATTGCATCCCTTTTAACTGCTATTAAATGCAGTGTCTTTTAAATAGGAATCAATCACAAAAATTGTAATTTTTCTCGACTTTTTAAAGCCATAAAATTCATCTGTTAGCCCTTTTTGGGCCCTTTTACAGACCCAAACGACAGATTTCCCTCCCTCCCATATACTTCAACTAGTGAAATTCCTACCCTTTTATATCCCTAAAGCCTGAAAAGGGTAGCCCTTTCGGGCGGAGCCTCGCTGTATAGGCCATCATACGGAGTCTCCCCCCGCCCCCGGTGTTGAACTATGTGAGGTCGAAAAACACTCATAGCTCAACATAGTACAAACTCTGGTTTAGGTAAAAAGACGTTTGTTTTTTTTTATCGGTTTGATCCTATATGTAGGAATCCGTTCCATTATATGACGTCACTCGATAATCTGAACCTTTCCTATATTCTCTTACATTTCTTTAGCCTGCAGTGCTCGCGAAAGCGCCATGTTGAAACTTCCCGAAGAGAGGAGGAAATGGGGCTAGTCAAAGGGAGCAGGGAGGTGGCAGGTTTAGAAGAAAACTACTCCCCTACCCCTACCCCTCCCCCTCCATTCCCCCTCCCCCCGTTCCTTCTTTCGCCCTCGCACCCCACGCACCCACTATTTCTACTCTCCCCAATCTTCCACTGTTATAAAATCAAAGATGGCGGCTACAACAATACGAACGTGAACAGGAAGACCTTAGATAACAACGACCTCAACCAGGTTGTGGCGTCCAGCGGTTTTAGTGAAAACAAGGGTTTGGGTGGGTGCTCAGTCTCGCGGGCTCATAAAATCTGGTCTCGGTAGTTCTTATTTAAGGATTTTCACGTGAACAAGGTTTCGCCCATGCAAAATACGCTTGCACTGCAGGCTAACATTTCTTTTAAATTCAAACATTACAAGAGTCACATAATTAGCTCGTAACTGTCGAGCTATAAAGAGCTAATTACAGATCGTATAAAGTCTACACCATCTTTCTTGCCCAGTTGAAGCATGCGCAGAAAGAAAACTTTCGAGATCGTTTTTGGGTTTGA
Organism: Porites divaricata; assembly: GCA_038088405.1. Taxonomy (NCBI): domain Eukaryota; kingdom Metazoa; phylum Cnidaria; class Anthozoa; order Scleractinia; family Poritidae; genus Porites; species Porites divaricata. The sequence continues at coordinate 3,914,482 of JBBMOI010000009.1, forward strand.
AAGTGCCATGGCAATCTTGACTTTTAATTTTCGCTTTTCCTCCTCCCCTCTTTTTTCGCTTTTCCTCCCTCACCTTTTTGCTGGGCTTTTACCACGCTTCATTTAGAAGAGAAACGTTTTTGAACTGAAAGACTTTAATTCTAGGATCTTAAAGTGCGATCAAAGGAAAGGAAGCCAATTAGTGGGGGGGGGGGGGGGACAGGGGGGTCACAATCTCCCGCTTCCCGTACCCCGTTCTCCCGCCTCCCGTACGTTTTTGTCCCTTTGTCTCCCGACTCCCGCCCTTTATTGTGTTTCTCCCGTTATCATGTAAATCACGCTGTTTGACTCCCTATTCAGATTCTAAAATAGGGAGTGCTTTGGCCTTGTCCAAAATAAAAAATTGTGTTGTAAATCGAACCACTCCGCACTTTCCAGCGCGATCATTGAAGCGGCATTCCTTCGACACAAGTTTACACCACGCGGCAAAATCTTCATTACAGTTTCCCTGCTAGTAGAGGTCTCTCACGACGAGGCAAAAATGAGGGAAAGGAGAGAGACCTCTGCCGGCTTCCGAAGCGTTGTTTGATGAAGCCGCCGACCAGATTTCTGCTGGAAACTTACCGGTTTCAAAACCGTTTTCGTTTAATGTGTAATGCGCGTGCCCTGTTAGACTGGACGATGACAATTATTGAGCCCACAATGGAAGGTGTTGACAGGCCAACCATGAAATGATGGGGGGCTCGTTGTATATTTTTCTCAGTAGTGGTTACTTTTAAAATAAATGCCATTTGCTCATTAAGATGTTTTTATGGTTTGGCAAAGCAGGGTGATACGTGGTAACGAAAGGTAGAATTTTCTTTCGCACTTCGTTGTTCTTTTGTATAGCCGAATTCCGTTCAGTAAATTTAACCTCAGAGGATTTTTTTTGTGAGGGTAACCTCTAGCGCAAAAGCGTTTTTTGAAGTTGTAGATGTTCTCATAGAAAGATTTAGCTGAGGAATTAGTTCTCAGAAGTGTAAGGGCTTCGCCCGCGGATGTCAAGGATTCCTTGGTTGTGAAATCTCTTTCTTTTGTAAACAGTGTATCCAGAACGTTAATCTCTTTATCAAATATTTCAGCCGTAAGTTTAATTGTAGGGTGATGCCTGTTTGGAAGAGTAATGAATTCAGCAATCTCTTTCCTCTCAGTTATCCACAACGAGAAAATATCGTCAATGAATTTATTCCACGCAAGAGGTTTAGTTCTGCTAAGGTTCAGTATTTCTGTTTCTACCGCCGATACAAAGGTAACTCCAAGTGATTTGCCCTCTTACTTTGAATTGTAATCCACAAAAAAGGCATTTACCGTCTTTTCCAGACTTTCAGCTTTCCTTTTTTTCCTTTTCGAGGGCAAACCGCGGTTCTATGGGTTGTGTCGCACATGACAAAAACGTCACTGGTTGTTAAGGGAACGCGAGGGCATGCGTGATAGAAAACGCGTCGGAAGCCAGCAGAGGTCTCTCTCCATTCTCTCATTTTTGCCTCGTCATGAGAAACCTCTGCTAGCAGGGAACATCACAGTGTTTTGTGAACTACAGTCGTAAGGAGCGAGCTACCAGGAAGGTCTTCCATGGACGGATTTTTCCCCACCAAACCGAAAAATACTAAGACCGATCATCTTTGACGACATTTGACCTGACTCGCTTTGTCGTCCTTACGGAGAATTTCGACATCTAGCAAGACAGACGAGACACTGACACGACTGACACAGTCGACACACATGTACATATGTCATGTAATCTCATTCATGTCTTATGATGTAAGCGACTTGGAAAGGTTTCCAATTTCACAGGAAGTAATGCGGTTTTGTTTTTATCCCGAGCACGGATTTTCGTTTTTTGACTTTTCCCGTGTATAAAATTTTGCTTTAAGCCTCGGAAAACGTAAAATGGAAGTCAAGAAACGTTGTTGGGTTCGTTTCTTTGACTGCCTTTTTGAATTTCTCTCCCGCTTCCCGCCATCGTAGAGATCCCGCCTCCCGCCCTTTCTTCTCCCGTCTCCCGTACCCCTCCCGCCCCCTGTTCTCCCGGGCTCCCGCCCCCCTGTCCCCCCCCACCAATTAGGTCACAAAGGTGGGTAGTGGAAAAAGATTTTTGTTTGCGCTAATTTCTCTGGTTTCTTTGACTGCATTATACTCGTACATACACTCATTCTGGTATGGTATGAAGAATCTATTCACTCTGCAAAGGTCAACCGAAAAGGTTGTTATCTACCATTTAAAACTGACAATGCTACAAGCGGGGTGCGGGGGGGAGGGCTGACCGGGTAGTGGAAGTTTGGTGTAAGTTTCAGGAGAATAATTACTATAAGTTTTAAACAATTTACTTACACATACATATTAAAAGATCAGTCAGCGTTGTAGAAGAAGGGAAAGAGCAAGATTGCTGTTAAATTCACAAAGCGAATGAATGTGTTGTGGAGCCGTTTTCAAAGTATTCTGCTGAAACGTTACACCTTACTCCTGCTACTAGAATTCTTAATGAAAACACTGTATAATGAACTTGTAATGACTTTACCCATAAAGTTTTGATTTATTTGCGATTTATCTTTCAGTTGCTTTCCACAAGTATTCCACAAGGACGAATTAACAGTAAGCAAAGTAAGTAACAGGCTGTTGCATGAAAATGAGGTTACAGGGGGGTTACAAGGGGTTATATACATGGGGTTAGCAAGGGTTACAGGGGGTTGGAAGGCGTTTTGGAGACTTACAAGAGATTAAAGGGGATATAAGGGGTTACAGGGGGTTACAAGGGGTTAGCAAGGGTTACAGGGGGTTGGAAGGCGTTTTGGAGACTTACAAGGGATTAAAGGGGATATAAGGGGTTGCAGAGGGTTACAGGGGGTTACAAGGGGTTACAGTTGGTTACAAGGGGGTACAGGGGGATACAAGGGGGTACAGTGGGTTACAAGGGGTTACAGGGGGTTACAAGGGGTTACAGGTGGTTTACAAGGGGTTACAGCGGGTTACAAGGGGTTACATGGGGTTACAAGGAGTTACAAGGGATGATTTTGGGCATAGGGGACGCTTGGGCATAGGCCAGCAAACATTGCACCATTTTAAAAAAATTAAAAGGAATATGATGTTCAGTAACGGAATGCAAAATGTGACAAACTTTTAAAGAAGTCATAAATGCTGTTGCATGAAAATGAGGTTACAGGGGGGTTACAAGGGGTTACATGGGGTTAGCAAGGGTTACAGGGGGTTGGGAGGTGTTTTGGAGACTTACAAGGGATTAAAGGGGATATAAGGGGTTACAGAGGGTTACAGGGGGTTACAAGCGGTTACAAGGGGGTACAGAGGGTTACAAGGAGTTACAGGGGGTTACAAGGGGTTACAAGGGATTACATGGGGTTACAAGGGGTTAAAAGGAGTTACAAGGAGTTACAAGGGATGATTTTGGGCATAGGGGACGCTTGGGCATAGGCCAGCAAACATTGCACCATTTTAAAAAAATTAAAAGGAATATGGTGTTCAGTATCGGAACTCAAAATGTGACAAACTTTTAAAGAAGTCATAAATTAATTGGGTAAAAGTTTTACACTATACAGGTAATTTTACTCTGTATGTTGGTGTAAGTTTCAGGAGAATAATTACTATAAGTTTTAAACAATTTACTTACACATACAAATTAAAAGATCAGTCAGCGTTGTAGCAGAATGGAAAGAGCAAGATTGCTGTTAAATTCACAAAGCGAATGAATGTGTTGTGGAGCCGTTTTCAAAGTATTCTGCTGTTACGTTACACCTTACTCCTGCTACTAGAATTCTTAATGAAAACACTGTATAATGAACTTGTAATGACTTTACCCATAAAGTTTTGATTTTTTTGCGATTTATCTTTCAGTTGCTTTCCACAAGTATTCCACAAGGACGAATTAACAGTAAGCAAAGTAAGTAACATGCTGTTGCATGAAAATGAGGTTACAGGGGGGTTACAAGGGGTTACATGGGGTTACAAGGGGTTACAGGCGGTTACAAGGGGTTACAGGGGGTTACAGGGGGTTACAAGGGGTTACAGGGGGTTACAAGGGATTACATGGGGTTACAAGGAGTTACAAGGGATGATTTTGGGCATAGGGGACGCTTGGGCGTAGGCAGCAAACACTGCACCATTTTAAAAAAATAAAAAGGAATATGATGTTCAGTATCGGAATGCAAAATGTGACAAACTTTTAAAGAAGTCATAAATTAATTGGGTAAAAGTTTTACACTATACAGGTAATTTTACTCTGTATGTTGGTGTAAGTTTCAGGAGAATAATTACTATAAGTTTTAAACAATTTACTTACACATACAAATTAAAAGATCAGTCAGCGTTGTAGCAGAATGGAAAGAGCAAGATTGCTGTTAAATTCATAAAGCGAATGAATGTGTTTTGGAGCCGTTTTCAAAGTATTCTGCTGTTACGTTACACCTTACTCCTGCTACTAGAATTCTTAATGAAAACACTGTATAATGAACTTGTAATGACTTTACCCATAAAGTTTTGAATTTTTTGTGATTTATCTTTTAGTTGCTTTCCACAAGTATATTCCACAAGGACGAATTAACAGTAAGCAAAGTAAGTAACAGGCTGTTGCATGAAAATGAGGTTACAGGGGGGTTACAAGGGGTTATGGGGGATTGCAAGGGGTACATGGGGTTAACAAGGGTTGCAGGGGGTTACAAGGCGTTATGGAGACTTACAAGGGATTACAGGGGGATACAATGGGTTACAGGGGGTTGCAAGGGATTACAGGGGTTTACAAGGGGTTGAAAGGAGTTACAAGGGATTATTTCGGGCGCAGGGTTAACAATGGGTTACAGGGGATTACAAGGCGTTACGGGGACTTACAAGAGATTACAGGGGTATATAGGGGGTTACAGAGGGTTACATGAGCTCTCAAGGGGTTACAAGGGATTACAGGGGGTTACAGGGGCTTACGGAGTAAATACAGTCTTACTAACCAAGCGACTGATTAACTAAGGACCTATCAGCTTACTTGCTAAGTGACTTTTTGTGACTGTCGTACTGGTCTATAATAGTAATAATAATAATAATTTATTTGGTGCTATTACATTAATTACTCATAGCGCTTTATAACAGTAGTAATTACAATGGTATTTAACAAAAATTAAAAAGTAAAATCCATTTTACAACTCAGTGCACTAATTTGCACTTTTAAAACATTGAAAGGGAACTGTATTACATAACTAACTATAAAAGCGAAAAGAAATTTTTATTTCCAAAAAAACCATGCTCTCGATATAAATAAAGGTCGGCAATTATATGCTTGGTTAAAATAGATATGCCCAACGTCGTTAATGGGAGCACTTAGGATTTCCACCTATTTTGCTTCCTCTCTTAGCCACAGTGAGCGACCAGTTGCCCATCAGTTTCACTGCCTCATCTTGCAATATTGGTAGACTGCTTCTCTGCGCCTATGCTCATGTCATTAGTTTTTACTTGTAATGTGAAGGAAATGAGTGCATTTGGTACATGTATCTCTCCCTCTTATTGCCATGTACTGTATGTACCCTTTACAGATCTGTATGAGACAGCAGTCTGACAGTTCATTGCAAACTTTAGAAAGTAAGGGGAGGGGAGGGGAGGGGATAGTTATCCTAGTACCACTAAGGGGGTTGGTGTTTCCTAAATCATATGTGCTAAACTATTCAAACATTATATTGGGATTTGGTCTGTTCTGAAAATAATTATTCAAGAGCTTCATGAAATATTTTAAACTTTTTTTTCCACATCAGATGCCACAGAAAGACTGAACCAGGACTTTCACAAGCCAAGAGCCTTTGTTATCTTCAGTACTGTAAGTACTGAATGTTTTGCTTTCTAATCCAGCTCTTATAATTGAACCAAATAAATAGGACTGTTTCTCAGCTGGTTCAAAGTTTTATTAAGTTTAATCCTGAGAGAGCTGTTACATATCTACCTAATTCTTTCATTTTACAGTTATATATTTCACCATCAAGCGTAGGGGTGTAGCCAACCGATAGACCTGTTAAGGTCCGGGCCTTCAAATTTTTCGTTTGATCACTCTACCGCTTGTAATAAATTATCATATGCATTTTTGGGGTGAGGTAAAAAGCTAAAGAGCCGTTGTCTGTAAATATCGAGAATCCGGTGTTAGATCATCCTCGGAGACCCAGGGGCAGATAGTGGGGACGAGGAAAAGTCTAAACGGGCGGAAAAATATATGGCACGAAGAAAAGTAAAGAACGGCGAGAAGAGCCCCTGGGGACAATGTCTTACCAGACCAGTTCCAAACGGTTGTCGCCGTTCTGGCTTCTGATTGGTGCCAGAAAACTTGTGTCTTTCTGGCACCAATCAGAAGCCAGAACGGCGGCGACCATTTGGAACTGGTCTGGTAAGACATTGTCTGGTTACCCAAATTGGAAATCATGCATTGCACGTGCAACCTAGATATTAGTCAGTTATCTGCTAGCAGATAAGTAACCAATCTGTAGGTTGCGCTGATTTCCAAAATTAGCTGTATTAGGCTCTTAGCAAATGAAAAGACATAGTGAGTACAATGTATAATGAACTGATAAAAAGGCTGACTGACAGACAGCATCTGAATACCGGTAACTGGCTGGCTGATGGACTGACCAAGCGACATACTGACTAAGTGGCTGGCTACCAGATAGCCTGCAAGCAAGCTTTCCGGGGCTCTAGTGGCGGAGGAAGGAAAGGAAAGAGAGCTTGCAATTGTCTCTGGAATTCTAATTCCACCTCCAATCCCCTGTGGCGCCCCATCAGCTGAGCTGTTAGATTTCTACCAATCAGTGCATAGCGGAAACAAGCGTGAATGTCAACAAACGGTTAAAAAGACCTACCAAAGGTAATGACTTCATCACTAATGTCATCTCTGCCAATAAGCATTTTGCATCGACTTTTTCTATGCAGATATTCAAATTCCAGAGATGTAGTAGCAAGCTCTAATGCCCTCTCCTGCCCCACTACCAGACTGACAGACTGACAAATCAACTAATAATTGACTAGCTGAGCCGCTGACTTACTAATTGAAAAACTAGCTAAGTGACTGTCTGACATACAAATATTAACAGGTTGTCTGTATTGAGAAGGTTAAATTTAGAGAAAGTGTAAGGGCTTTCTTTCCCCAGGGAGAAAGCAAACTGTCCGTGATAATAAGCTTTCAGGGCCTAGTTGCTTGAAGCATGGTTAGCATTAACCAGCGTTAAATACCTTTACAACGTATTGGTTTTGATACTGCTTAACCAATGGTTAAAGCTAACCATGCTTTGAGCAACTCAGCCCAGAACTATAAGCAGGCAAGTGTAAAGCAAGGTTTGACTTCAATGGGAATAAGTCTGTTCTGAAAATAACTGATGAGCTTCACTGAATATTTTAAACTTTTGTTTCCAGATCAGATGCCACAGAAAGACTGGACAATTAGGACCTTCATGAGCTAAGAGCCTCTGTTATCTTCAGTACTGTAAGTGCTGTATGTTTTGTATTTTAATCCAGCTCTTAAGTGAACCAGATAAACAGGAATGTTTGCCAGCTGGTTCAAAGTTTCATTAAGTTAATCCAGGGAAAGCTGTTACATAATCATGTACCAGGTACCTTAACTTCTTTCATTTGACAGTTATGTTATTTTACCATCTAGTGTACCACAGTTGGGAGAAGAACCTCATCAATCTTACTGTTTCCAATAAAACAGAAAAATTAAAAACGAAATGTTTTGTAAATAAAATGTAAAAAAAAGAGAATAATACCAAAATGTATAAAATCAACCTGGACATAATTATTCCCAGTAACCCCTGTAACCAATTCTAGCCCCCTTTAACCAGCAATACCCACCTGTAACGTCTTGTATTCTTTTGTGACCCCCTGTAACCCCTCATAACCCCTTTTAACGTCCCTATAATTCCCTGTAACCCCTTCTAATCCTCCTTAATGAAACAGAAGAGTCAGACTGGTTTACAAATTGCAGAAACAAGGGTAAATAATGATCTTGATGCTCAACTGAATAAGTGACTGGCTGACAAGGAAACTGACCAAGTGACTGACTGAGCAACTGAATTACTGCCTGACTGAAGGTAGAGCAACTGAGTCACTGACTGGCTGACTAACTGACCAAGCAACATACTGACTAACTGGCTGATTATGTGACTGACGGACTGACAAATCAACCAAGTGACTGTTTACTGAGTGAGCAACTGACCTATATGTACCAACTAACTGACTGATTGACAAACTAAGTAACCGACCTTCTGACTGACTGACTCAGGACTATAAAAGAGCAGCTGACTTAATTACTAACCGAGGAACTAGCTAAGTGACTGACTTACTAACAGACCACTGATAGACTGATCAACTGATTAATTTGCTTAGGCTACTTCTAACTATAATCAACTAACCATTTTGACTGACTGACTGAGCAACTTAGTTACTGGCTGACTGTTTACTTGTAACTTATATTTGTAAAGTTGTATAAAATTGATGCCAGAAGGTTATTTGCTAGTACTGTCAAGGGGTGGGTGTTTTTTTATTTTATTTTTATCTTATGTGGTTAGTTAATCCAACAGGGTTGCTCACTGGCATTCATGAAAATGTGATGCAGTCAAACCTTTTTAATTATGGACACTGAGGGGGGCCATAGAGAGTGTCCATATTAACAGTTTGTCTGTATTGAGCAGGTTGAATTTAGAGAGGGCTTTCTTGCCCCTGGGACAAAGCAATAATAATGGCTTTCCAAACTAAGTGGGTGTCCGTCTGTAAACTTAAGCAAGGTTTTGAATGTAACGGTAAATTGGTCTGTTCTGAAAATAACTGATGAGCTTCATGAATTTTGTTTAATGTTTGTTTCCAGATCAGATGCCACAGAAAGACTGGACAAGGACTTTCTCGAGCAAAGAGCCTCTGTTATCTTCAGTACTGTATGTGCTCTATGCTTTGCTTTGTAATCCAGCTCTTGAGTGAACCAGATAAACAGGACTGTTGGCCAGGTGATTTCAAAGTTTGATTGAGCTAATCCAGGGAAAGCTGTTGTAACGTTATATTGTATCTAATTCTTTCATTTCACAGTTATTTCACCATCAAGTGTACCACTTTTTGTAGTAGAAGTTTATCAATCTTACATTTTCCAATAAAACAAAAACAACAATAAAGACTGAAAACATGTGCAAATTAAAATGCAACATAAAAGGGAAAAATTCCAAAATAAATTAAATCAAGTACAGTTGAACAGCTTGATCAACGTTATTGTGGTGCAAGTAAAATTTCAACCCAGGATCATCAGATATTATTATTGGTGAGAAAGTCGATTATGATCATCCAATTGAGTGTAGTCCTGAACAGCTACTTGTTGGTGATTCAGTGACTGGCACATCAAAAGAGTCTATAAAGGGCATCAACAGGGTCGAACAAGTGTTTTATTGTTGACTTCTGCATAAAATAATTCATACTTCAAGACCAAGCAAATAAAATAACTATTTTAAAGGGATGCATTCAGCATTTTTGTTGCCTCTGTATGAATTAGACATTTTGCATTAAATAATGCTTGCAATTGCCAGTTTTGTCTGCAGGAAATCACGGTGCAAAAACAGCTGAAACTTATTGAAATCTTTTTGGTTTCAAGGACAAAAATAACTTGAATGATTTAATTCAAAATTCCAAGAGACATGCACTTGTTGGTGAAGTACTCATGATCAGAAAACTTAAATGCAAAAACCATGGTCACAGGTTTTCTCCTGGATTAGCATTTATCGACTTTGTTCAACTGTGTCACAACATTTAAACCAATAGCCAAGTTCTGCTGATATAATAATAATAATAATAATTTATTATTATTATTGTTAGGTTGTTGTTATAGTACCTTTTAGTGCAGATATTCAGTCCATATTGTACCCTTCAAATTTTTTTTACAAGGTTGATCTATTCAAATGACTGTCTGATAATAATTGAATGGGATGACTGTGATGACAAGGAAAACTAGCATGACTACTATAAGTGGAATGACTGGAATTACTGGGATGAATAACATGACTGGGATGACTAGAATGACTATGACTGAGATGACTGGGATGATATGACTATGGTGACTCAGATGACTAGCGTGACTGAGATGACCAGGCTGACTGGAATGACTTGGATAACTACTATGACTGGGATAACTGGAATGACTGGGACGACTGAGATGACAAAGATGACTGGGATTTTTTGGATAACTAACAGGACCATTATGACTGGAATGACTAGGGTAACTAGAATGACTAAAATGACTGGGATTACTAGAGTAACTAGGATGACTGTAATGACAAGGGTGACTGGGATAACTAGGATAACTGGGACGGCTAGGGTGACGAGGTTGGCTGGGATGATTGGGATCACTAGGACGACTTGAATGTCTGAGATGACACCTGCTGACTGGGATGGCTGAGATGACTGGGATTTTTGGGATTACTAACATGACTGACATGGGATCGCTAGGATGACTAGTATGACTGGGATAAGTAGGATGACTGGGATGACTTAATGATGACTTAGTTGGCTACTATGACTGGAATAAATAGGATGACTGAGATAACTGGGATGACAAAGATGATGGGGATTTGTGGGGTTAAAAACATGACTGGAATGACTAAGAAAACTAGGACTAGGGTGACTGGGATGACTTAAATGACTGGGATCACTAGGATGACTGGGATGACTTGAATGACTACAATACCTGGGAAGACTGGAATGACAGAGATGACTGGGGTAACAAAGATGACTGGTATTTATGGAATTACAAACATCACTGGAATAACTAAGATGACTGGGATGACTAGGGTGACTAGAGTTACTAGGATGACTAATATGACTAGGATGACTGCCATGACTAGGGTGACTGGGATCACTAGGACGACTGGAATGACTGGGATCACTAGGATGCCTGGGACGACTAGGGTGACGGGGATGACTGAGATGACTAGGACAATTGGGTTGACTGTGATGACTGGGATGACTAGGATGACTTGGTTGAGTGCAATAACTTTTTAACAACAACAAAAAACAAATTAAATACAAGAAAAAAAGTGACAAAAGTAAAGGCAAAAACACACACACATCCAGAAACAAAGAAAGCATCAATTGAGAGGAGAGCAACAGGCTAAAAGCATATAGTGAAGTTAATACATCTTGTCCGTTTTTTCCTTTTCTCTCCCTGCTCTTTCGTTTCCTTTTTTTTCCTTGGGTAAAAGGGCACAGTCAAAGCAAAACAAACCAAAAATAGATGCAGAGGAGATATTTATATTTAATTAAGTTTGGAGACTCAGGTCAAAAGGCTTATACAAGGCAACAAGGGTTCCCATTTATTTTTGACAGTAGAGGCATTGTTTTCTATTTCATTGATAAATGTGTTTCAAATAAAGCAAAAAGTTGTTTAAATTGGGGGGATGTTCTTTTGAGCAACAAAGCCAGATATAGTGCTTGGCAATTAACCAACAAAATTTGATTTGGAGTTTGTGTTTAGATCTATCTGGCCACAGACCTAAAGCTGTATTTATGTGTAAAATAATTATGTTCACCCAAAGAAAGTTGGCAAGACTGCATCCACTTAAGAAGACTATCCCAAAGCCCTACTTTTCTCCTACTCTAAGTCCTACTTTTTTTAAGAAACAGTTAGTTGGTAACCGGCGATGTAACAATTTGAAGTTGAAGTTGAAATTGATAAGTTTACTGCTCTTTGTGTATTTAAAGGATGTTTGAGTGGAATAACTAGGATGACTAGGACGACTGGAATGACTAGGATGACTGGGATGTCTGAGATCCCCAGGACGACTAGGATTGCTAGGATGACTGGGATCACTAGGACGACTGGGATGACTGGGATTACCACTATGACTGAAATGATTGGAATGACATTGATTTTTGGGATGACTGAGGGGATGACAAAGATGACAAAGATGACTGGGATTTTTGGGATTACCAACATGACTGCGATTAACTAGGATGACTCGGATCACTGGGATGGTTATGCACCTATCAATGTTAAGCCCCAGGGTGGGGGGGGGGGGGGGGGGGCGGGCTACCCACGGGAAATTGACTGAGCATGCCTTCCCCTGGGTAGGGATTTTGACATTTTGAGCGTTGCCCCAGGGTCGGGAATTTGACGTGGCCGCCATCTTGGAAGACCGAGAGAAACTGGAAATGAGTGACCTGCCATCTTTGTAATACCCAGAAGTCACCAGAGGTAAATGACCTCTGCTTTTCTTGAAAGTAACAAGACAACATGAGGATCCTGATAATGCCCAAGAACAAGTCCTGTGGATACAGTGTGACACATGTGACATGTGGTACCATCAAGATTGTGTTTATAGTGCATCTTGGCCACCTTTATTATGCACTGCAGAGGATGACATTTTCTGGCACTGCCTCTTTTGTGTTGCGGTGAACACTGTGTGAGGTTGTAAAAGACATATCCTTTCCAACCTGTCAATTATTAAGTCCTGACTCTGTTAGAAAAAGTTACCCCAGAGGCGGGAAATTGACATTTAGTAGGTGCCTGGGGGTGGGGAATTTGACTCTGGCTGCCATTAAAATGCCAAATTCCCCTTGGTCTGCCCGCCCCCCCCCCCCCCCCCCCCCCACCCTGGGGCTTAACATTGATAGGTGCATTAGGGTAACTGGGGTGATTAGGGGGACTAGGATGACTAGGATGATACAGATGACTGTGACTTTTGGGAGGACTGGGATGGCTGGATTGACTTGGATGAGTACTATGACTGGGATAATTAGGGTTACTTGTATGACTCGAGTGACTGTGTTGACTGGGATGACTGTGGTGACTGGAATGATTAGGATGACTGGGAGGAGTTGGGTGACTGTAATGGATAGGGTGACTAGTATGACTAGGACGTTTAGTCACTTGCTTTGCTGATGGAAAAAAAATTCCAAAGTTGTTTCTGACTGACTTGTTTGAATACTGGCTGAACAAGGATTTGCCAAACTGAATAACTGACCGTCTGTTGATTTTTATTCTGACTGACCAGAATCAGTGCAGGATGGTCTGACGTTTAACCTAACTGTTTCAAAAGACATACCGTTGTTTGAACTGACTTGTATGACAGCTGGAGAGTTTAACCAATTCTCAGTGGCCTTGTGTTGGATTTTTATTTTAATGCTATAGTTGGTAGACTGCATATCTGTGCTTACTCGTATATTCGTTTTATGTGAACTTGATGAGTGCATTTCAAATCTATTCTCGCTTCAACCAGCAATTTCCAAGCGTGGAGGAGAGGAGAGGAGAGTTTCGTCTTAGGTAAAACTGCAGTCGTGGCAAATTGGCAAAATAATCTGTTGTTTTGTTTTAGAGCTTGCATTTCTGACTGACATTCATCACTGCAACAACTTACCTTCCTATTCTTGAAAGTGATTTTTCAGTTAAAGTGAATAAAATGCCTAAATTCTTAAATTCAATTCTGTTTTCATTTCCACGTACGGGGAAAATTTATTCCACAGTTTGTATCACAAGAAAATAAGATTTGGCATGGGTGAATTGGATTCTTCCTTTAATTTGTTTTAATTGATTGTGAATTTGGATTGCGTGCCTAACCTTCAAACTTCTTTGTGGAAAACAACAGCAAGTGCTTTGAGTATGAATCTTGTGGCTCTCATTCTGACATTCGTTGAATTAATTTTACCAATATAACCAGTCTACTGCTTGCAAAATGGAACAAGAATTACACAGCAACAACAACAGCAACAATGAAATGATTAAAATGGAGTCGCCACTGAAAATTTCTGCCGCAGTGTTACTGGGCGTGGAAAATTTAGTGAACTTCTGAGGAGGTTAAGTGAAGAGATTTTGAAAACTTGCACTCATCTTTTTCAATTCCAAAGTGATCAACATGTTATTTCTCTTTACTCCTTTGAGTAAATTACCAAGCAGAATCGAAGGGTGTTGAAAATAAACATGATTATGATGAGTGGGGAGGCTTTGTCTTGATCAACTCTCAAATTCTCAGAACTGATGGTAAAGAAAATCTGCAGCAGTTAGTAAAGAGAATAACATGTTAAAACTTTGGACTGAAAGTTCACAGTAACCTAAAGGCCTTCAGATAAGCAGTTTGTTTTGCGGAAACAATGCAATCCTTAAATACATGTCCAAATAAAATTCTTATTAACAGCAACTGGTATCAAACTTGGAGTCTTCTTCTGCGGCCGTTCTTTTTGGTCGTCACGTAAAGTCGTGAAGCCAAAAAACGGCCGCGAAGAAGATTACACGCAAGTTTGACTTCGGATTTAGAGCATACTGATGTTTTTTCTGTTAGATTTTTTTTTCTATGTGCATGTATTTTGTGGGATGCCGTTTAAGGAAAAACAAACCGCTAACTGAAAAAGTCTGAAATTTGTTCCCTTTTGTTTTTTCCAACTTTTGGAGCACAAGCAATCACAAATGAAGACGGCAACAACAATCTCACCTAACAAAAGGCTTCATATGGACACTCGCTTTAATTTTTTGCACATTTATTCGCTTTTGTTTGCTAATCTGACAATAAGAAGTTGAAGGTTTTGAGAACACAAACATTTAGCCATGTAATATCAAATTCAAACCGCGCGCGTACAAAGTTCAATTTAATAGGTAAATTTAAAATGCAGAGAAAATTAAAACAACAGAAGGCTTTCCCAGCTGGCTCGCTTTCATTTTTCTGCACATTTATTCGCTTTTGCACCCAAAGCAACAAGAAAGGTAAATCAATTAAAATGCTGAGAAAATTTATACAATAAATGATGTTCGCATAACTGCTAATTATTTTTTCAAGTGCCGATCTTGCTGCCGTCTCTTTGTTGATTGCTTAAAGCTTTATGATATTCGAAGCAGAACTTGGCTTATTGTAAGGCTTGGACAAACAGTGAAACATTACGCGCAGTAACTTTGCACTGTGTTTCCACTTCCATAAAGAGTTATAAAGCAAAATGACAACGCAGTATTTTTTATTTTTTTTGTTTTGAAACATTTCGGACAAGGTCTTCAGGGGTGGAAATACAGTGTAATTTTAAGGCTGGTTTTTGCTAGCTGCGTACCACAGACTTACGTTTAGCGAGGTCATCAACAACTGAAGTGTATTAAAATACAAAACTGAAGGTGTGAGCACAAAGATATTTCTTGTTTTCTCGTCGTAAAGGATTAACACAACACGAGCTGAGCACAACAAAACAAACTTTGTTTTGGTTAATGTTGCTTGTGCTTATGTTGTGTTAATTCTTAGCGCGGAGAAAGTATTATGACAAGTGCGTGGGTTTCCCAAAGTTGTGCTTATCTTTTTGTTGTTGATGTCTTCACTAAACTGACGGTTGTGTTCATGTCGTTAGTAAAAACCAGCCTTTACTGCGTTTAATGTTTTACTGTGTCTAAGCTTTAAGGGGGTTTATCTCGTTCACTCAAGTAGTTGGATTACAAAGTAAACAGCACAGGTACTGAGGATAACAGTATTTTATTTGAACGAATAAAACTTGTCTCTGTTGTCCATTTATTTACAATAAAAAAAATACAAAAAAAAAATAATCTAGCCTCCCCCTTCCCTGCCGGGCTGCTTCCACTCTGTGTTCATTCTTCTGTCCTCATTTGATATTCCAACTTTAAAATCCTGGTCTGTTTTATCTGATCCCTTCATTCAAGCTGGGGGCAGTTGGACACTTAGATAATTTGGCCGTTTGTCCCTAAGTAGGGAGGGCAGCGTAAAGGAAAGTGAGAGTTTGCTCCTCATGCCCTCAGGATCTCCTTCAACTTTGTCACAATACCACACCACATTAATTTGGAATTAAAATTAGCCAAAACAATTTGTAGTGAAAACTATAACTTTGGTTTGAAAGTGCGTGTCTGCAAAGTCAATATATCTTGAAAAATATCCAGAGTCGTGGACAGAAAAAAGAGGGCGCAAGACAGTGAGCTCAGTTTTCAGTGGGTCTCCGTCATCGATGCCCAGAAAATTGAACAAAGAATCGCGCTGGTCTGACCGACCTTCATTCCACAAACTTAACCAAAGAGCACAAGTCAATAATAATCTCTCCTCTGCGAAGCTACTGATTTTGGATTTCTCTCGCCCTAGTTATTGTTTAGTGTTTAGTGTTTAGACCTACATTTAAGGAAATTTGGAAGTGAAAATTACGCGGATTGTTAATCGTCGTTTATTACTGCTGTTATTCTAAAGAGTCGAAATTATTTGAAAGTAATAAAGCGAAACATTAAGAAACACAATTTACGCAGTACTGCTACAGTGCCGCGTAAATTGTGCTTTAAATATTTCGTTTTATATCTTAAAATTGGTTGCCCTTATAATCTAATGTTGAATTCGTTTAAATCAGTGCCGCGTAGGTTCGCCGTCAAATTTCGCCAAACTAAAGGGATTAAAGCGACCTTGCAGATGATTTAAATATTTGCTTGTTTTGCTTCCCGTAGAAATAATTCGATTAATTCTCTCATTGGAATAATGGTTTATTTCTACCTTAAGAAATTAGTGCGAAAGAAATGTGAAGCTAGTAATATTTAATGTTTCAGTTCCTAAAAGAATTTTGGATCCGATAACACGTCTTTAAACCTTTAAATCTTTATGTTTTTCTGCATAGTAATTATTTAAATTGTCCTATCTTTAAGTTCCCACGAGATTTGAAGCTTAGTCACGATGGTCACGCTAACCGACTGTACCAGCATTGCGTGACGATCGTGACAATAGCCCAAATAACGTGGAAATACGGCCGTGATTGGAATGGATACTTCAAATCAGGATTCCGATAAATGACTGGAACCATGGATAATAGAATCCATGCTGGAACTAGCCAAATACATAATTTTTAATATCAAAAAATGATCTTAAGTATATGGTTCCAGACCTATATCCGAAACCCTAATTTGAAGCATCAATTGAAGTGACCACCGAGAAATTGCCTTACAGCGTGAAAAGTTAGTGTTTATTCTAGCTGTTTACATAAGGTTATCCGAAATTTAGGTCAAGTTAACCTGATTTTTCACACAGGCCGTGGAAATCTATTCTAAGTCCTTCTTAAAAATAAGGATATAGAGCAGATTCCCACAGCTGTATGATTAATCAAGTATTTCCTTATTTTGAAAATGGTTTTGTATCTAAAGGTGATATTATTAGTCTAACATCAACAGCCATGTTTGTTTGCCTATTGTTTTCAGTTGACCAAAAAACAACAGGTAAAAAAACAGATGTTGATGTAACCTAAACTTAGTTTTGATAAATTTGTGATAATCTGGTCAATCTGACGTAGGAAAAAGATGAAAATGAACTAAATTTGGACCTATTTATGAGCGTTGTTTTGTTTTTATGGTTTTAGTTAAATTTTCAGCTAATCAGGTAGGAAAAAGATGGAAATGAAATAAATTTGGACCTATTTATGATCGTTTTTTCGTTTTTACGGTTTTAGTCAAATTTTCAGGTAGTCGAAATGGCAATTATGGGAGTGATTTATATGCTAATTTTGTTTTTGTGCAATACCTTAGGAAGCTATCTATTGTTAGGAAATGAAAAGCTTTAGGTTTAGAAGAGAAATCCTTAACCAGTTGCCCCCATTAGAGAGATTCTTAGCGACTATCAGCTCAATTTGATGTCAGTTATGAAAATCCACCCAAGCCAGACCAATGCCATTCAGTGCTCAGTTCTCTAGGCCTCGAATCATCCGTCGACACACCTACTGCGTGAGCTGGGGGAGCACGTTCTTGCACCCCCGTTTTTCATCCTCAACAGTGAAACATTCCCAGCAATATTGTTTGTAGACAAGCAACTTTCTCGATCGAGATGGTTATCTATTTATTTTTTTGGGAAAAGGTGTGGTATTATAACAAAATGAATGAAACTCTAAGAACATGAGAAGCAAACTCTCACCTTCCTTCACGCTGTCCTCCACTTGGGAACAAACGGCCAAATCTTCCAAGTGTCCAACTGCCCCCAGCATGAATTTCAGGATCAGACAAAGTTTCCCAGGATTTCTCAGTTGGAATATCTCAGAGGACATCAGAATTCACACCTTCTCAGAGGCAGAGCTTCCACATCCCAGCAGAGACGAGGCTGGCTAGATTTAAACATGACCTTTCCCAAGTGATGGGTTCCTAATCTGGTGCGTGTGCCACCTGAGGCCTGAAATTAAATAAGAACTTTAAAAAATAACGAAAAGCTAATGGCCTAAGAAAACAACCAACAATTCTTGACGACACCACTGGTTTCCCCATGAAATTACTCAAAAATGAAGAATAAGTGAAGAAATTCTATACTAACGATATGTCACTAGCCATATCTGGGTAGTGCTTCAAATCGTCGTGCCACAAGGATAATGTGTCTCAACCAATCAGAAGCCATACCCAGATATTGCTAGTGACATGTCATCCATCAGCCATCATTTTGCAGGAAAACCAGTGATAGCATCTGGAAAACTCAGCTGTTTTCAAAGGCTTAGCTAAAGCAAGCCTAACAAAAAAATTGATAATATTAAGATAACTAATGCAAGCTCATTAGCATATTAAACAAAACTAGATACTTCTTGGTGCTACAAGTGCCCTCGTAATGTAACATCTATTCACCTAATGGTTTGATTATGTGCAGAAAAATGGAAAAAAAGAATGCCACGGAGTAAATTCCTACAACTAACATGCCAGACCTTTTGAAAACCTATGGAATTTGAAAAATATAAAAAATATTCCAGAGAGCAAATGTAACACCAAGAAAATTAATCTATTTATAGAATATAAATACAATCAATAGTCTGCAGTCTGTGAAACCTGTGTAAAAGAATAAGTTCTCAAAAGTTAATTAAAAATTGTTGAAGTTCTAAAAAAAATCAGCAACTTGGAAAAAAATTCTTACTACTTCAAGTTGCCTAGAAAAAAAAATTAAGCAGAGGCAGACTGGAGATTGCCTTAGACGTAATGTTCAAGTAAGCTTATGAATAATCTACTTTGCGTTATAATACTTAAGATCCTAATTTTCCTAAGATTTTTCCCAGGCTCACTGTTTCTTAAGAATTTCCAGCTGCGTTTGCGTTTTTTAAAATTAACCTGAAGATGGCAAAATCCTTCTGTATTGCCATGATGTTGTCCTGAAAATTTAAAGATGTATACCCGTATAGTACTACTATTTCTTGCAGCCTGTATAGTCCCTGACTGAGGTAATATATTACTTAGGAGTTTTAGAGCTGATATTTTGCTAATGAGCTTGCTGTAGACTGATTAATTATAGAAATAAATTAACACTAATGCTGTGTAAGTGGAATCCTGGTTCTTTGAACCTCTTGATTATTCAAATTAAAACTTGTTTTCCTTCCCCTGAAGTCACTGTATTTTTTATATTTCGCCTTGGGTTTTCTCAAACAGAAAATGGCAAGAAAGCCTAAAGCCCAAAACAAAGCTTAATATCTCTCTAATTCTTTGAACTCCTAGTTTTCTAAAACCAATTTCCATTTTCACAGGAGGTTCAAAAAAACATAGTTCTGCTGTGTTAAGATAACACAGGAAGCACAACAACTCCTATAATAAAGACGAGTCGCAATAGAAGGTGGACCTATAAAAAGAATTGAGTGAGTGGTGAACTTCAACAAAAGGAATAATAATTAAAGCAAAGTTTAAAAAGTCTGCCTGCATGATTAATGTTTGCTGTGATAAGGTTGTAATGCTTCCCATGCCTCTAAAGATACAGGCAACATTGTGCTTCCTACTGGTCTAAGAAAATGAAAGTCAGTGAATGGGTAATGTATTGTGACTGGTAGTCCCAGACAATTACACGGAAAACAAGGCCAATCCCACCTACACTGGCAGCACAATGTCATCAACTGTATATGTGGCAAAAGCTCTATAAGCCCCAGTCTACCCCCCTACCTATCAATGATAACAGCCTCTATTTCTTTAAGACTCGATTGTTAACCTGATCCCCTCAGTATTTATTACATCCTCCACAACTTACCTTGAAAGCCATTCCTTTTGCAGAAAATGTCAGGAACTGATTCCCATCAAACCAATGCAAGATGATTTTGCCAGTTTGCAAGATTATTGATCAAAAAGACCACCTTTTCCCTAATTTTCCCTTCCCTATTGAGATAAAAAATATCCTTTCTCCCCCCCTGATCGGTTACCCCCCCCCCCACCTCCCTCACATCTAACTCCTCCAACCCTCCTTAAAAGGCAGATAGGAGCTTAATTGAGCTTTTACCCACCCAACAACTATAACTTTACATTAAATACTATAATAATATCATTATCACTATTATTTTAGCAAGATTTCCTTTGAGCAGTGAAGCACTAGGCCCGGAGGTGGTACTTTATGAATTTTTGGGTGAGGATGTGTCACTGGGACCCTGAACCCTTAGCCCATAACAAAACTAGTTCAGCTCAATTTTGCTATTCTTTACCAGATCAAACTGGTCTTAAATTATTTTTTGAAACAATTTCTCTGTATCTAGTTAGCAGATAAAATACTGTCTTTCATATTTGATAAAATTGCCAAATCCCAAAAAAATATCATTTATAATCATTAATATTATTAATTTAATTTATTATTCTTAGCCACAGAGTTTCATTCATTTATTGTCTTGCAAGAATGAACCCTTTTCCCTTTTCTTAATCCCAGCGGTGAATCTCCTTTGCAAAATTGAATGATGTATGTACTGCTCAAAGGAATCTTATGTTTGAACTTAATTTGTAAGTGGCACAAATAAGCTACTAGATGTTTTTCAAAATATGAATTCTTTTGGAACAAAATAATCCAGATGGAAAACTTTGCCTAATTGATAAGTCTCTGTCCAGTTGCTAAATTGAACTGGATGGTGACTAATTTACTTCAAGAACTAAAGAAGCCTTTGATAAAATTTTCTCAGTGACACTTATTTTTGTACAAACATGGTGGCACACACACTGTATAATATATCATTATTCTTGTAATACAGATACCTTAAGTATTCCCTCCAATAGTGAATTACAAAATTCCTAACTAAAATTTGATCTCACTACATATTCAGTAATCTACTCTTATGGCTGAAATGTGCGAAAGATCCTACTGAATTTTGATTGGATAAATGAAGTACGTTTTCTTTGAATTTGGAAAGCTGTAAACTACAGGTAGAAATCAAAGAAAAAAATATTGCAAGCGAATCAATTCACTCCTGTTGGGAATACCATGGACCTGCTTTGAACAATGCATGAAGTCCTATTTGTTGAAATAGTCAATATTCTTTGGTTTTTGGTTTTGGTTTTGGTGTTTTTTTTTTCACTGCCAAATGAAATGAATTTGCCTATTGTTGTTGAATGGGGGTTGTGGAACAACAGCTGGATGAAAAACCTCCCCGTACGTCCACTCGCTCCTAGGAGGAAAACCCCGGGCCAGCTGAACCCGCATTCAATGACCTCCCGGGCTGGGTCATAAATATTCTAAAACCCAGTACCTACGTTGAGGCATGGTACTGGTTGTAACTGTAAGTAATAAATTATATGATTATATAAATACTAAACTGGGTATTAATACAACATGTAATGTGTTGACTTTGATGATACCAGCCTTTCCACGGTTGGCTTTTGAACTCCTGCTATTGATGAATTGCTGACCAGTTTGCCAAATCTGCTCTTCTTTTCAGCCTGAGAAAAAAAAAAGAATTCATTTTCACTCAATTGTTAACTCATTTATGACTCCTTGCTGACTTTTGGCTTGCAGGTTTTTTTTGAAACAGAGTTAAGCAAGGGATGTACCAATAGTTCAATGTCTAAGATTGAGTTACAAATGTAAATGACTTCATAGGATGGGAGTAGCTACCTGAACACATGGTGCACATGTGCATCCCTAAAAAAGACTGCAAGACTGACTGCAATGATTAAGATGACTAATGAGGTAACTAGGGTGACATGAATGACTGGGATAACTGGGTTGAATAAGATGATTGGAGTAAATGGGATGAATGAGATGACTAAGATGACTAAGGTGACTGGGATGACTAGGGATACTGAGATGAGTGGAGTAACTAGGATGATTAGGATGGCAAGGGTGAAGGGGATAATTATTGTGATGACTAGGATATCTAGGATGAATGGGTTGACTGGGATGATCTGGAATGACTAGGAGGACTAAGATTACTGAGATGACTAGGAGGACTGGGGTGACTGGGATGATCTAGAATGACTAGGGAAACTAAGATTACTGAGATGACTAGGAGGACTGGGGTGACTGGGATGATCTAGAATGACTAGGGGAACTAAGATTACTGAGATGACTAGGAGGACTGGGGTGACTGGGATGATCTAGAATGACTAGGAGGACTAAGATTACTGAGATGACTAGGAGGACTGGGGTGACTGGGATGATCTAGAATGACTAGGGGAACTAAGATTACTGAGATGACTAGGAGGACTGGGGTGACTGGGATGATCTAGAATGACTAGGGGAACTAAGATTACTGAGATGACTAGGAGGACTGGGGTGACTGGGATGATCTAGAATGACTAGGGGAACTAAGATTACTGAGATGACTAGGAGGACTGGGGTGACTGGGATGATCTAGAATGACTAGGAGGACTAAGATTACTGAGATGACTAGGAGGACTGGGGTGACTGGGATGATCTAGAATGACTAGGGGAACTAAGATTACTGAGATGACTAGGAGGACTGGGGTGACTGGGATGATCTAGAATGACTAGGGGAACTAAGATTACTGAGATGACTAGGAGGACTGGGGTGACTGGGATGATCTAGAATGACTAGGGGAACTAAGATTACTGAGATGACTAGGAGGACTGGGGTGACTGGGATGATCTAGAATGACTAGGGGAACTAAGATTACTGAGATGACTAGGAGGACTGGGGTGACTGGGATGATCTAGAATGACTAGGGGAACTAAGATTACTGAGATGACTAGGAGGACTGGGGTGACTGGGATGATCTAGAATGACTAGGGGAACTAAGATTACTGAGATGACTAGGAGGACTGGGGTGACTGGGATGATCTAGAATGACTAGGGGAACTAAGATTACTGAGATGACTAGGAGGACTGGGGTGACTGGGATGATCTAGAATGACTAGGGGAACTAAGATTACTGAGATGACTAGGAGGACTGGGGTGACTGGGATGATCTAGAATGACTAGGGGAACTAAGATTACTGAGATGACTAGGAGGACTGGGGTGACTGGGATGATCTAGAATGACTAGGGAAACTAAGATTACTGAGATGACTAGGAGGACTGGGGTGACTGGGATGATCTAGAATGACTAGGGGAACTAAGATTACTGAGATGACTAGGAGGACTGGGGTGACTGGGATGATCTAGAATGACTAGGGAAACTAAGATTACTGAGATGACTAGGAGAACCTGGTTGACTGGGGTGACTGGGATGACTAAGATGATTAGGATGACTTAGGTAACTGGGATAACTGTGATGACAGGGATAATTAGAAAAACTGTGATGACTAGGAGGACTGGCTTCACTGTGGTGACATGAATGATTGAGATGACTAGGGTGACTAGGGTGACAGGGAAAACTAGAAAAACTGTGATGACTAGGATACTGTAAGATTACCAGGGTTACTGGGATAACTGAGATAACCAGGATGACTGGAATCTAGGAAACTAGGTAGAATAACTGTGATGACTAGGGTGACTGGGATGATTGGGATAAGTGACTATAGGATCAATAGAATGAGTAGTATTACTGGGATGACTTTGATAACTGGGATGACTGGAATGGTGTGCATAATGACTAAAAACGAGATGACTTGGATGACTAAGATGATCGGGATGACTGGGATGATTTGGATGACTGGAATGACTTACATGTTTGGGATGAATAGGATGAGTAATAATGAGATGACTGGAATAACTTGGATGATTTGGATGACTGGAATGGTTTGCATGATTAGCATGAATAGGATGAGTAAGATCATTGGGATGACTGGAATGGTTTGGATGACTTGCATGATTAGGATAAATAGGATGTATATTAATGATCATGAGATGACTGGGATGACTAGGTTGATTGGGATGACTGGAATAACTTGCATGAATAGGATGAATAGGATGACTACTTGTGACATGACTTGGATAACTAAGATGATTGGTATGACACTAGACAGGGATGCCTAGCATGACTGGCATGAAGAGGACAACCAGGATAACTGGCATGACTAACGTGAATACGTGTAGTCGGATTTATCGTGAGGTCAGTGTTTACACTTTTGCTTATTCACATACGGGTTAACCTATAGAAGGTTCAAAATTTTAAAGGGCTGATTCAGTTACACAGTTTGTGCAAGTTTCAGCTTTTTGTAATCAGTAACAAAGCAAATAGCAGCAATTAAAAAAACTGCAAATTACTGGGTGGCAAAATGTTAACAAGCTCATACATTCTTTGTAAACTTTGGGGTTTTTTCAAAGAGAATTTCTCTGTTACTATTTGGTATATTGCGCTCAATTTTTCAGAGGGCATCAGATAATGAGAAGCTTATGCTAATGAGCCAATAATATTGTAAAGAAAGATTCCTCTTTTGGATAACTTGGTTCACTCAGTGATAACAGGGGTGAGAGGGATGATTGTGATGAAAAGGAAAAGTAGAATAACTGGGGTGACTAGGATGAATGGGGTGATGAGATAACTGAGATGACAAGGGTGACTGGGATAACTGTGATGACAGGGATACCTGGGATGACTGAAATGACTAGGGTGACTAGGATGACTAGGGTGACTAGGATGACTAGGGTGACTTGGATGACTTGGATGACTTGGATGACTAGGGGGACTAGGATGACTAAATTGGCCAGGATGAATGCCTGAGGGGGGTACTCCTAGGAATTCTTGGTGGGGTCAATGGGATGACAGGAGTGACTAGGGTGACTTGGATGACTAAAATGACTGGGATGACTGGGTTGACAAGGACGACTGGGTTGGCTTGGATAACTTGGATGAATAGGATCACTGGAATAAGTTCGATGGGTAGGATGAGTGGGATGACCTCCTCTTTAATGAAGGAGGTTTGAAGAAGATTTGATTTGTTAAAGGGGGAAGACTGTGGGATTTGGAAAATTCTGTGTTCCTCTAGAAAAATCCTCAACAAAATGTACTAGCCTTATACCAGTTTAAAACGTTATAAAAAAGGAGAAAAAAATGATACCTGAAATGCCTGAAGTCAGCAATGGGGGACCATCTGTTCCTTGAGATGTCATCCTGTAGTTGGAGAAATGATTTTTGATATCCAACTTGTGATGGGCAAAGAATCTTCCAGAACATCACCAAATGGGAGATTTCTGTTAAATGGCCAGAGATAATACAGGTAAATTTAACTGTCAGGTAGAAAGGAAGAATAACATTATAGTCTCCCTACTTATAATATGGACATCCATCTTTCTGCAAAAAGGATTCCTACCAGAATAAATAAAGGACGTCTTAATTGTTTCTTTTCAAAAAGATTTGCTTGCAATATGAACTTTGATCTAAACTATAGTATAATTATTTTAAATTTTGTGATCTGACAACAGCTTTACCTTGGCTTGTGAAGACTATCTCTGAGTCAAGAAACGTTATTTTTTAAGTATGAGATAATCGATTACTAAAACAAATGGGTGTACGACAACAGCTGGGTGGTTATAACCACCCAAAATGTCCACTTTCTTATCAGAGAAAAACCCTAAGCCAGCTAAACCCGAGACTCAGGGCGCTTTCCAAAAGTCTGCCAGCTGGACCATGGCTGGAGTGGTCATTTTGACAATGAAATAGGCTTTTACCAAGGAATTGTTTGCTGAAAAAACTCCTCTGTGCATACTATTTAGGATACGTCTGACTGAATAGTTCTGATTAAAAGTGAAATTCTCATTGGGACGGGAACAGTCTGGTCAGTCAGTTCTTAAAATCAAGTCTCTGTAATGAAGTAGGGTAACTATTAATTATAAAATTTTTCCTCACAGCATACATTACAAACCTAATCAGTTGCAATTCCTAGACTATGATGATGTTGTCCTCTAAATCCAGGCTCCCCTCATAAGAATGCAGTCCATTTCTATTAACCTCTGACCATTTTGCCTCATATATTGTATTTTTTTTGCCTGAAAAAATAAACAAACTATTTTTATCAGCACGTAAACCCACTTCTTGATATTCTTCTCCTCACATTCCATAAAAACACCTTATGAACATGAATAAAGCATAGTAACATTTCCTAGATGGAGAAAATCAACCATTTAAATTTAAGAAGTGGGAACACTTTCACAATAAATGAGCTTGAAAAATGGTGTTTGAAATAAGGTCAGGACTTAAGTGTGATCCATTCAATAGCACGTACAATAGCTTAAAAACTAATGGCTGTCACTCATTTCTTAAACCCACTTAAAGATGTTTGGATATCATATATAATATCTACTTTATGTCTAATGACCAAATCTAAACAGCGCTTATTCTTAAACCATTAACTCTATGGTAGAGAATTAACTCTCATCTCAAGTATGGTAATAAAAATTAATACCCTTCAGCAACACAGGGGTATAGCAAGGATTTTTGAAGAAAGAGGTACACACACATTTCCAAATCACCCTCCCCACATCATTAAATCCCAAATCTCTTTCAGGTTTCTTGATTAAAGGAGAAGTTACGTTGCAAGCTGAAACATTATTAAACTGTATATGAAATGACATAACAGGAAGTTGTAAAAAATCATAAATTGGTTGTCATTTATATTACACCAACAAGCTACTATCTCGTTTAGTTTTATACTAACAAAAGCACCCTACATTTGAGTAATAATATTATGCCCTACTTCATCTACTGCATTTCAGTCATCTTTGTAATCCCAGTAATCCCAGTCACCACAGTCATCCCAGTCATCCTAGCCATCCCAGTTGTCCCAGTCATCCTTGTCATCCCATTCATCTCAGTCATCCCAGTAATCCTAATCATTCTAGTTATCCCTGTCATCCTAGTCATCCAATTCATCTCACTCATCCCAGTAATCCTACTCATCCCAGTTGTCCCAGTCATCCTTGTCATCCAATTCATTAACAATTAGACCCGTAGCCTGCAAGGGCTACGGGTCAATAGAGGGTGGAGGGTCTAATAATTGTTTTAGTATCACCCAACTAGTCGGACAAAAAAGGTAATAATAAAGTTAGCAAATGCAAGTTGAAGAAATATTTATTTGGGAATAAAATGAAAGAAAGCGTCACGCCCGATTGTGCCAAATTTGCATAAATTTACATAACTGTCACATTTTTGAAACACGTGATACAAAAGCATAGCTTGTGAAAATTCATTCATTCATTCAGCTGTGAAGTTGGTGAAAATCCAACCAAAACTGTTCATAGAAAAAAAAATCTTTAAAATAGTGCAGTGACCCACAGTACTTTTATGAATTGCAAGGAAAGCTGAAGTGAACTAGATCAAGTTGGCGATTGAAAATTGGGCCAAGTTTTCAACAGTTTGTCAATTTTTATTTCATCACATGTAGTTGTTGTTTACAATGGAAACAAAGCAGCCTTGAAAGCTAAAAGACTGTGGCATTCCACAAAATGCGAAGCGGTCGCCATCATTTTGGTAGATTTTCAAAACCGGCGAATTTCGCTACTAGAGGACTATTAGTCCTCTAGTAGCGTAGCCAATTAAAATGCAGGATTTGCATTAGTCCACTAGTTGGGTGATACTAATCCCAGTTATCCCACATATCCACATCACACTATTAATCAAAGCCATATTGGTCATATCATCCCAGTCAACTGAGTTATATCAGACACCCTTGTCAGCCAATTCATTCCAGTCATCCTAGCAGTCCCAGTCATCCAGTAATCCTAGTAATCAGTCATCCTAACCATGTCATCCTAACAAATGTTCCAATTGCTACCTGTGTAATACTTGAGCCTCCATGTCTTAATTTTAGCACTCGCTTACTTTTGGATTAATTTGATTTTATACTTTTTTAATGCTATAAATGTAATTTTAAACATAGTTTATTTAATCTTTTTTACATTGTAAATATTCATGGTAAATATTATCAATTAGTAGGCTACCTGTAGCCAGCTAGAAGATTGACACATTAATAAAGTTGTTCATTCATTCATCCCATTCATCCCATTCATTCCAGTCATCTCCATCATCCAAGTCATCACAGGTGTCCAACTGTCACCCTAGTTATTGTGATCATCCCAGTCAGCACAGTCATCTCAGTCAACAAAGTCATCCAAGTCATCCTAGTTTTCCCAGTCATTACAGCCATCACAGTCATCCCAGTCACCTTAGTCATCCTAGTTAACCCAGTCACCTTAGTCATTCTTAGACTAGTAATCACAGTTATCTTTGTCATCTTAGTCATCACTAAGTAATCCCTGTTATACTAGTCATCCTAGTCATCCCAGTGATCCCAGTCATTCTAGTTATCCCAGTCACCCCATGCATCCTAGTCATCTTATTTTTAAGTCATGCAAGTAATCCAGGTTGTCCAAGTCATCCCAGTTATCCTAGTCATCCTAATCAAACAACTCATCCTAGTACCCAGTACTCAAGTCATCCTATACATCACAGTCACCCCAATTATCAAAGTCATCTTAAGTCACTTCAGTCAACCAAATTATATTAGTCACCCTAGTCATCTGAGTCATCCCTGTCATCACTGTGATCCAAGTGATAACAGTCATCCTAGTCATCCCAGTTTAAAGTTACCGGAGTCATCCAAGTCATGCTTGTCATCCTAGTTATCCCAGTCCCCCTTGTTGTCCTAATCATCCCATGCATGCAGTCATCGCAGTCATGACAGTCATCCCAATCATCTTAGCTATTTTAGTTATCACAGTCAACCTAGTCATCTCAGTCATCCTAGTCATCAAAGTCATCCCAGTTATCCTAGTCGCAGTCATCTTCTGGTAATTCCTGTTATAATAGGTCATGGTAGTCATCCCATTCATTCAAGATATCCCAGTCATCCCAGTCAACCTTGAAAATCAAGTCATCCTTGGTCATCCTTGAACCAACCCATCCTAGTACCCAGTACTTAGATGTAAGTTATCCTACACAGTCATCCTATTCATTAAAGTCATCTTACTAGTTATTTTAGTCACCCTATTGGCTAGTTATCCTAATCATCCTAGTCATCCTACAGTAGTCTTTCTTATTGATCAGTATAAAACACGGACCAAGGAATGTGGACCAAGGACTGCGCACTAGGCATGGACTATGTATCAAATGTGGGCTGCAGACTACATTGCTAGTTGTTTCTAGGTAAGTTAAAATAAGATCAAAAGACCATTAAATAGCACAACACATGAGTTTAAGTTATAAATACTCCTAGAAATTCTTGTTGGAGGTGTACAGCCCAGTTCTCCAAACCACTAGCCCGACCAAAATGCTATTAACTGGATGAATAGGGATGACCGAGATAAGGGGGGATGACTAGGATGACAAGGGTGACTGGGAAAACTAGGGTGACTGGTATGACTAGGGTGAGTGGGATGACTGGGAGAACTAAGGATGACGTAGGGATAACTGGGAGGGATGGGAATAACTGGGATGACTTGAATGACTGGGATGAATAGGGATGACTAGGAATGACTGGGATACCTGGGATGACTGAGATGACTAGGAACAACAGGGATGACTGGAATGATGAGGATGATGAGGGATAACTCTGATGACAGGGATAACTGAGATGACTAGAGAAGACTGGGATGACTAGGGATGACTGGTATGAGTAAGATGTCTAGGGATGACTCCGATAACTGTAATGACTAGAAATAACTGGGATAACTGGGATGACTAGGAAGACTGGGATGACTAAGGATGACTAGGAATGACTAGGGATGACTGGGAATAATAACAATAATATTTATTACTTGATATTGCACAAATTAACATATATAAAATGATCAGATGTATGTGCATTACAAACTATTAAAACTAACTAAAAATATAATAAATGTTGAATACAAGACATCACAAGACATATACAAGACATCTGTAAATTACCCCTTGCTTACTTATTTACACTAAAGCTATAACTAAAATAATTACAGCTAAAAGAAATTGTGTATTTTTCATTAAAATCAATAAAAAAGAGAGCAAAATTTTTAGCCACCTATACTCTGTATGTTTAGTTAAAAATTGTATGCAAGTTTAAAATAATAAGTCTTGAACTGTTTCAAACATATGTAATAATTGTCCAGTTTCCTAATGTCCTTTGGTAAAGTGTTCCAGTTTCCAGGGGTGGCTTAATTTTGAAAGCCCTGCAATTGTCCCCTAGTGTCTTTTTTGATCTTGCACTATAGTCGTCAAGTAACAACTCCCTGACCAGTCTGAGATTATATCTAGTTGTACTCTTAACTTTTATTAGATCCTTAAGGTACTCAGGTGCATTGCCATAGATACAAAGCTTATGAGCAAGCATTGTTATCTTAAAATTTACCCTAAACATTACTGGAAGCCAATGTAACTAAACAAGTGTAGGAGTAATGCGATCATAAAATTTAATTTATTATTTTGCAACATTACTAAGAAGGCAAGCTGCTGCACTTTGTAAATGCTGTAGCTTACAGCCTGTACTTAGCTGTGTAGCTGAGGCTATTACAATAATCTACATGTATAAGTGACATTATAACTGATTGAACTATAAATTTCCCGTCATCATACCTCAAATACTTGCTATTGCATTTAATATTATACATATGATAAATAAGAGCTTGGCACGTATTATTTTTATGTGCAGACATGCTGAGGTTTCTAACAATCATTATAGCTAGCACCTTTGCTTGGCCGACCACAATTTCAGATACATTAACCTTGTCTAATTGAGTGCGTGAGCCAATAATCGTAAATTCCGTCTTATCATCATTCAGTTTTAGCCTATCTGCAATCATCCAATTTCTAATATCTGTAATGCATTCTTGAGGAGCAGTGATACCATCTTGCTCCCCTGCAGTTGTATCTGGGTGTCGTTGGCATAAGCATAAACATTTGGGAACACTAGTGATTACTGGGATGCCTGGGATGACTACAAATGACTGGGATGAAAGGGATGTCTGGGATGGGTAGGAATGACTGAGATGAGTGGACTGACTACAGGGCTCGACTTTCAGAAAAAATCTTGGAGCCACCTGGCCTCCAAGTTTTCATTTTTGGTCGCCAGGACAAGTATTCTAGTCGCCAAAAATTATCTTCAAGAAAAAAATTAATAGAATATAATACACTAAAGGTCTGAACACTGATACAAGGAGGAAGGCAGTGCGAACACAAGGCAAAATTCCCGCTTATTTCGCTTGTAATGCTATCATATATCAAGCTATTTAAAGGCCCTCAGTTTACCGCGCTTGGCTACTTCAGTTTTACACAGCGGAACAGTGGAATGGCTACGGAAAGTTTCATATCCATAATACAACCGTGTTTGTGTTAAAAAAGCTAACTTACTTTTCCATAAATGACCACTGAAGAATACTTTTGGAGAAAATTTCATAACTTTTAATACATGTCGGGTATGTGTCAATGATGCGTCGCGTTTTCGGTGCGTGTGAAATACTGAATTTCCCTTTCACATACCATGCCGTGAGAATTTTAAATATCACAAACTCTGGACTTTTATCAGGTTGTCATAAAATTCGATAGATTTGTTGTGCAGACATTTTTAAATAGGCCATTTCCGAGTTCCAAAAAATCTCACTTTCAAAACGAGGCTAAGTGCGAAGCCATTGATATGAAAATGATTTTCAATTATTATGCAAATAAAACTCATTTTCACAACAAAGGTTTCACACTTAGCCTCGTTTTGAAAGTAAGATTTTTTGGAACTCAGAAATGGCCTATTCTGTACATTCTGTTGATATTTAAATGTCAATATAAAATATATAGGCAGATGTCTGACATCAGAAATCAGACGTCTAATATCAAACATCAGATGTCTGATAACAGATGTCTGAATTCAGATATCAGATGTCTGATAACAGATGTCTGACATCAGACGTCTGATAACAGATGTCATACATTAGAAATCAGACGTCTGATAGCAGATGTCTGAATTCAGAAATCAGACGTCTGATAACAGATGTCTGAATTCAGATGTATGATAACAGATGCCTTACATTAGAAATCAGACATCTAATATTAAACATCAGATGTCTGATAACAGATGTTTGAATTCAGAAATCAGACGTCTGATAACAGATGTCTGAATTCAGATATCAGACGTCTAATAACAGATCTCTGAAATCAGACGTCTGATAACAGATGTCTTACATTAGAAATCAGACGTCTAATATCAAACATCAGACGTCTGATAACAGATGTCTGAATTCAGAAATCAGACGTCTGACATCAAACATCAGACGTCTGATAACAGATGTCTTACATTAGAAATCAGACATCTGATAACAGATGTCTGACATCAGAAATCAAACGTCTGATAACAGATGTCTGAAATTAGAAATCAGACGTCTGATATCAAACATCAGACGTCTGATAACAGATGTCTGAAATCAGATATCAGACATCTGATAATAGATGTCTGAAATCAGAAATCAGACGTCTGATAGCAAACAGATGTCTGATAACAGATGTCTGAATTTAGAAATCAGACGTCTGATAACAGATGTCTGAAATCAGATATCAGATGTCTCATAACAAACATCAGACGTCTGATAACAGATGTCTGAATTTAGAAATCAGATGTCTGATATGAAACATCAGATCTCTGATAAAAGATGTCTGAAATCAGAAATCAGACGTCTGTTATGAAACATCAGACATCTGATACTGATGTCTGACATCTGAAATCAGACATTTGATATCAAACATCAGACGTCTGATAACAGATATCTGACATGAGATATCAGACATCTGATATCAAACATCTGACGTCTGATAACAGACATGAAACATCAGACATCTGATATAAGATAACAAACACGTTTGATGTTTGTCTGATGTCAGACAACAAGCATCAGAGATCAGACAATATACATCATACATCAGACATCATTCAACAGAAATCAGGCACCAGACATCAGTCATCAGAAATCAAACACCAGACATAAGACATTTGACATCTGCCATCACACAACAAACTTTAGACATCAGACATCAGACACAGAAGCCCAAGAAAACCTAGTACTCAGCTCCATGATTTTGACAGTGTAGGCTAAGTAAATGTTGCACATCACCAGGTGTCAGTGACGGCAGTTTACCTGTCTACAGACAGATAAACTGCCGTCATATGGAAAATTCTGGTATCACCTATAACCCATTGTGCCAAGAAGAACAGATTCTAATTTCAGGTTTTTAAAATCGAAAAAGACAAGTAACTAAGCCAAACCTACTTCTGATGCCCTGCCAGGGTAAATTCCGACAAGTGACATGACCCAAAAAGTAGCGACAGAACGTAAAATGAATTGGAAGCAATTTACAGCAGGAAAAGCCATTGTAAATGCATTGCAATACATCAAAATGTAAGTAGCCGAAGTTTGAGCCAAAACTGCTGAGGGATATCTTAAAAATGTTGAGGAACAAAGCATTCAACATCAGAGCAAGGTTTGGATCAATTTATAGTGCTTCTTAAACTAAAAAGTACCGTTTAAAGAACAGCACGATAGGCAATCGGTTTTTGTTTTCAAAATTAGCAAACATTGAATTTACTTGTCCCAAAAATTTAAACTGGTGGCTCCTTCTACCTGATAGCAATTTATTTTTGAAATTCCAAAACAATTTCAAAACTGAATTTTGAGCGACTTTTAGTTACGGACTTCTGCTCCGAGGATTTTTCTGAAATTTCGCTGGCATGTTTATTTTATCAATAAAAGCTGATACCACCAATTTCAGTGAAAATATCGGCAAAAGTTTTTACTAGACGTGATTTTCTTGGTCCCAAGCTATTACCTGACAACACATTCTGCCTGGATCTGGGTATCACGAGGTGTCATAGATACCCAATATGTCATCATAGACATGTATGTGTACCGCGAGACTAATAATACAGGACTTTGTATTTAGAAATGTTCAGTTAAACAGTTCCAACGTGCAAAGAAAGTAATGTCTGATAGCCCGGGGCTAGTGGATTTTGCCATCGGCCTAGTGAATTCTGTTTTTAACTTGCCTGACGGGCAAGTAATGTTTTTTGAGGAATTAGAACAACAGGAGAACTGTGACATCCATTCTGCTTGCCTGGGTTAGTAAATGCCAGCTTCAGCTTGCCCGAATGGCAAGGTGTAAAAATGATTTTCTTTGCATCCTGAGTTCGCAGGCTGGATTTGGATTTGTGGACCTTTGGTTCTGCTTGCGTGAAAAATCACTAGGAGGGATGACTAAGGATGACTAGAGAAGACTAGAGATAACTGGAATGAATTGGATAACTAACTGCGATGAAAAGGGATCACTGGGATGACTAGGGATGAGTGGGATGACTATGCATGGTTGGGATGACTGGGATAACAGGGAATGATTGGAATGAGTAGAGATGACTGGGATGATTGGCATGACAAGGAATGAATAGGACGACTAGGGAGGACTGAAATTACTGGGATAACTAGGGAAGAATGGGATGACTGGCATGACAAAGATGAATGGGATGATAGGGATGACTAGGAGTGACTTGGATGACTAGGGTGACTGTGATGACTGGGGTGACTAAGAATAACTGCGATGATTGGCACGTTTGAGAAGAATGGGATGACTAGGATGACTAAGGATGACTAGGGATGACTGGGATAATTGGAATGACTAGGATTGAATGGCACACCTGGGTGCATGGGAAGACTAGGAATGAATGAGATGACTAGAGATGACTGGGATGACTGGGATGACTATGGATGACAGGGGACTGGGATGACTTAAATTACTCGGAGGACTGGGAGGAACTAAGACCTGAAATTCTCCATAGGCAAGGAGACTATTGATATTGTATGTCAATGTCCAAACTTTAGAACTGTTATGTCGTATCTTAATGCTGTCGTCACAAATATTTAACGTACATTGTCACCCAAAGTTATTGCTCCTTTTATAAGTACTTTATTGTAATTTTATTGATAAGTGTTTATGTCACATGTTTTTTGTAATTGGTTTTTAATAATACTTTTTACAATAGCTTTTAGATAATTTTATCATTTAATTAATTCTTTATATCTAATTATGATGTATTAATAGGTGGCTTATTTTTAAGGAGTCTTGTATTCTGTTTTAAGCCTACCTCAGATTGATCGATCGATTGATGTAGTTGTCATTCTATATGTAAATCTGAAACTTGATTAAATTATGCAACTATTAAAATTTTGACCAGATGGCAGAATTTCTATTGTACTCACTTTAATTTAGATAAGATTTAAATTAAGTGACACTAAGTTTTGTTGCATGTTAATTTAGCACTTTTGTAATTGACCACTCCAGAAAATACCATAACATACCATAATGCTCTTTGTTTGTCACCCCCACATTTTGCATAAGTATTATTTTCAGTTTCTCTTGGGAGTTAAAATGGCCCCAAGGGAAACTGAAAACAATGCTTATTCAAATTTTTGGAGTGACAAACAAAGAGCATTATGGTATGTTATGGTATTTCTGGAGTGGTCAATTAAAGTGTCACCAAAATTTCATGTAATAAGATGCATTTAACATTTCAGTAATTAAATTGCACTAAATGCAACAAGGTTTGAAAAAAATGACATTTTAAAATTTGTTCCCATGACCGTTGTTGATGCTAAAGCTCCCTTGCTGTACCTCACAAGTGGATAAGGTGGAAAAAGCCTTTCAACAGAGGCCACAGAAATCATAAATAAACTTTATACTTACAGTCATTTTGTTCTTGTCTTCTAGATCTGTGTTCCTTAGCTTGGGTCCCAACATTGCTTTTTCTTTAGTGGCAGATCCATGGCAGTTCTCTCCTGTACACTTGACTATCAAATAAACATTAAAATGAAGTCATTAACTAACCAAGAATACCTGAAGCACTGCATTACCAGTTTCTGGACAAAATACAGCTTTTAGGGCAATAAAGACTAAAGGGACTTGATTTGAATGCTGCCAATAAGGAAGTCATGTTTTGGTTCAAACGAGAACAGCAGAATCGGCAGCAAGGACACATGGCCCCCCTTTCAAAATCAAAATAATTATTGTACAGAGACATTTTTTTCTTTTCGAGAACATTTTCGTACCACTTGCTTTAAAATTTTCTATTATTATTGAGTTTAGACCTCCCTTCCTTTAAAATTTAGGAAGGTGAAAAAAAAAACCAGATAGAAGCAGTTAGATCATAATAGGGGCCATATCTCCTAGTCTTCAGATAAGAGTATGAAATCTCTCAGATAATCACCAAAATTTGCCATGTCCTCAATAGACTTGACTTTCCAACAATGAAATTTCAACTACACTGTATTTTGCATTGCTTGAGCTAAAAACTCTGGTTGCTATTGTCATATAATAATGTGATTGGTGGGAAGTAAACCAATCAAGTCAAATGTTACAATGCCAACAATATCGTTTTCACACATTTTACATCTTCGCAAAGTTGTGACAATTTATCTCATGCCCAGATCCCTTGTTTGCACAACAGACGTCATGTACCATGTGCTATAACGTCATCATCCCTTCCCTATCAATTCTCAATAGTGAACTTACCCGACAAGAGGCGAAACAAAAGATGACAGCAAACCTTGTGTGACAAGTGTGACAATAATTTTGTTTTAAAAAACTTTCCGCCAAACTTAACCCTCGTTTAAATTGATCTTCTCGTAAAAGACCAGAAAGCATTAACGGTAAGTGAAGATCACAACAAAACATGCAAATAATGACCATGTCAAGTTTCTCACACACAAGTGTTAAGCCATCCTCCTCTTTCTGCCATCCTGTTGTGTAAACTCACTAATATTTGAAGACATGAGGGGTTGACAGCCCTGATACTCAGCGCTGTCAACTCTCCCAGATAAATCAGGGAGGCTCCAGTTTTTATCCGATGTCCGATGTCTGATATCTGATGTCTGATTTCTGATGTCTGATCTCCAATGTCTAATGTCTGATGAATGATGTTCAATGTCTAATGTCTGATATCATCTGTCCAATATCTAATATCTGATGTCTTACAGCTGTATGTCTGACGTCTAATGTCTTATGTCTGATATCTAGTCTGATACCGAATGTCTGATGTCTGATGTCTGATTTCTTGCCTGATGTCACATATCTGATGCTTGCAGTCCAATGTCTGATGTTCAATGTTTGATGTCTTTTGTCCAATATCTGATGTCTTACGTCTGATTTCTGTTGTCTTATGGCTGATGTGTGATGTTTGACTTCTGATTTCTTCTGTCCAATATTTGATGTGTGATATCTTATCTCTCATGTCTGATGTCTGATGTCCAATCTCTGATGTCGTATGTCCGATGTCTTACATCTTATGTTAAGTCTTAGGGGGTGTTTACATGACACTGGGGCGACTTTCACCCCGGAGCAAGTTCACTCCAGTTCCCTCTCATGGCTCTATATTTGATTACATGATACCACCACAAAAGGTCATGCCAGTGCGAGTCACCCCGGCGTGAGTAGTTCTTGTACCGGGGTGAGAATTTCACTCCGGTACGAAATCTCGCAACGGTATCATGTAAACATCAAACGACCACTTGTTTCAGTGTGAAATCAGTCTGCTGGTAGACTGGAACAGGTAGCGCATGCGTATTGTTTGCAATTTTGAATCACATGTGCATTTTATCAACATGAAGTGTACCTTTAAATAACAAGATATGAAATGGCCCAGTCATCATGTAAACGCGATATGAAATCAAAAAGTCATCCTGGTATGAAATTCATGCCAGTGCGAGTTTTCTCATGTAAACACCCCCTTATGCCTGATGTGTGATGTCTGATTTCTGACATCTGATATCATTCTTATCTCTCACGTCTGATGTCCGATGTCCAATCTCTGATGTTTAATGTCTGATTTCTATCTTATGTGTTATGTCTGTGTCTTATAATTAAGTGATTTCTGATAACTGATTTCTGATATCTGAGGTCTGATCTCCGATGTCTGACATCTGATGTCTCAAGTCCGAAGTCTGACGTTTAATTTCTGATTTCTGATGTCTTCTGTCCGATATCTGATGTCTGATATCTTATCGCCTACATCTGATGTCTTATGCCTGATGTCTCATGTCCGATGTCTCATGTCTGATCTTAAGTAAAATGTCTGAAGTCTGATGTTTAGGATGACTAGAGTGACCATGGTGACTTGGGAGATTTTGACTAGGGTGACTAGGGTGACTAAGGTGAGTTGGGTGACTAGGGTGACTAAGGTGACTTGGGTGACTTGGTGACTAGGGTGACTAGGGTGACTTGGGTGACTAAGGTGACTTGGTTGACAAGGGCGACTTGGGTGGCTAGGGTGATTTGGGTGACTAGGGTGACTTGATTAAGTAGGGTGACTTGGGTGACTGTTTAGAATGACTAAAAGCATTGAAAAATTGTCAATGAATAAGAACAGTCATACCCCACATAATGTAACCTTATGTACCCTAAAATTACGAGAACCTTTAAACAACATTGAGATCATGTAAGATCATCGCCCTGGACGTTCGCAGAGGAGATAATACATAAAATTATGCCATAACGCCAAACCTATATAAGAATATTTACCAAATTGAACGTGTGCAAACCAACAAACCTCCGGGTGCAGCATTTGATCCGACGTCACTGAAATCCTTTTTCGCCGACAAGATAACATTTTCTTTACAACCAAAGGGATCACACTTGAATTCTACATCATGTCCTTAAAGACCAATACAATCCTGCAGCTTCAAACATATTCATAAGTAAAAGTCAAGTCTCAATCTCAGAGGCGCCATCTTGATTTCTTCTTAGTCCCCAGATTTCACTCGATCACAATTCAGTTAAGGACGGGGAGGGGGTGGTGGGGAATTTACCTTGGTTTGTGCTTCTTGTAGCAATATGGTAACATAGTGACAGATATAACCAGAGACGAAGACCAAGAAACGAGCGAAAAACTATTTTTCTCAGCACAATTAATATTTACCAAATTGTATGCTGCATTTCGTATGTGAATGCATATCACAGGGACCCACGCTCAAATTTGTAAACTGCAAATGGAAATTAAATAAGAGATAAAATCTTACCTGTTTTGTTTTATTCTTGAGTCTGCTGTGGTGCGAAGTGGAATGGAAGTTGTTTTACGATGCGAAAACTATGTTCAAGTCGCGGTCAGTATAAAACATGGACTGCGGACTGGGTATAAAATACGGACTACAATTGTAGGTATAAAACGCGGACTGGAAAACACGGACTGTGTATAAAACACGGACTAGGTATAAAACGCGGACTGCAGACTGCGGACTGGGTATAAAATAGAAATTCTTGGTGGAGGTTCCTTGAATCAAGAACCTGACAAAAACGCTATCTTCTTTACCCATTTTAGACATGGTCTCTGTCTCTAACAACTATGAAAGGGGTCAGGACCCGGGGGGTGCTCTCTTATATAAGCCATATACGTATTTGCCGCCCTAAAGGGTAGGGTATATGGGCCGTTTTGGTGGTCTGAAAACACTTTGCCTATTTTGATTTGGAATCGGGTATCGTGTTCGAGGAAACTACAGGAGCGTACATGTGTGAATGTATTTATCGTTTTCAATTCTAGATTTAAGAATTTTTTGTTTGCGCTCTAGAGAGAATGATCTACTGTTGCGCTCTAATCTATAAATTTATAACGATGACATAATTTCTGCCTAATTAGGCCTAGCCTGTTCCAGGGTCTGAGATAGTTGGGTCCGCTAAATTGAGAAAGTGCGAAAATACAACGAGAGGAAACTGGGTAGTCTCCTCTTTATTTGAGAGCCTGGAACAGGCTAAATTAGGCCAGGTCTGAAAATGGGTATGGATTTTAGAGATCAGGTCTGAAAACGGGTGTGGAAAATGA
Source organism: Porites divaricata (assembly GCA_038088405.1). NCBI lineage: Eukaryota > Metazoa > Cnidaria > Anthozoa > Scleractinia > Poritidae > Porites > Porites divaricata. The sequence continues at coordinate 3,954,351 of JBBMOI010000009.1, forward strand.
CATTTTTTATTCTGAAACAGCGTAAGGATTTAGAGAACCAGGGGGCGTAACCCCACCAAAAAATTTCCTAGCAGTACCCCTTCCGGGGTTCAGGAGCAGGGTGTAAATCATGTCATCATAATCATCGCGTAGAATATAACGTTGGGTTGGATGATTCATTTCGGTTATTATTCACGTATAGGTGAGTAATCCCTCCCGCCTAAATACTGCTTTTTACCTCGCGGAATGCCCCTATATTGACCTTCTCGTCTGAGTTTTTCATTTCTTCGTATTCCCAAAGATGTATTTGAAACGGAATAGAGGCATCTTTAGGAATTTTACTCTGACTCGGCTAACACCAATACTTTTCCTTTTATTCGGTGCTTCTCTGATTCATTCAGAGTTTAATTTCAGTTGCCTTGAATAGCGGCATAACCTTCCTTGTCCGTTTAGTATGCTTTCCTTCTCCTTATGAGGAGAATATAGACTGCGTGACCGGCTTACAGGATGTTTTTGTGTGAGGCAAGGAGCTGGAACTACTGTTTTATGCAGGCCCGCTTTCCGTTTCTCTCATTTTTACCTTTCTAAGGCTGTTAATTTTTATGTACATAGCTCGTAGTCCGCATTTTATACCTAGTCCGTGTCAGGAGCCCATCACTCCTGTCCGTGTTTTATACTCAGTCCGTAGTCCGCGTTTTATACCTAGTCCGTATTTTATACCCAGTCCGCAGTCCGTGGTCCGCAGTCCGTGTTTTATACTGACCGGTTCAAGTCGACGCTTTAACCGTTGTTGATTTCACAATGCTTTATATGGTCACGCGCCGGTTGTTATTATCGTCTCGCGTTTCATCGTTGGTTATTGTTAATAAATTAATAACCAACAGTAAAATGCGAGACAATAATAACAAAGGAATTTCTACAAAATGTCTGATATATCGGGATCAAATTTTCAGAGATAATAGTATTTTCCTGCGTTTGACTTTGTAATTAGCAACCCGGGTTATTTTTGGTTGTTTTTGACGTTTTGTTATATGGGTTTGTTTTTTTTTTCTTTATTTTGCAGATGTTTTTAACTCTACTATGTGGTTGGACCTTCGGACTGCTGTTTCCCAGGGATCTGGTGTTTTACTCTCCCTTGCTAGTTCTCTCTAGGTGATCTGTGACGTCACTGCGGGGGCCTGGGAAAAGAAATTTTAATGCCGTATCCCATAAACCAAAGCTGACGGGAACAGATTGAATTGAATTGAATTGGTGCGCGCGTTGGTTTATGGGATACGGCATTAAAATTTCTCTCCCCAGGCCCCCGCAATGACGTCACAGATCACCTGGCTTTGGCTAGCAGAGCAACCAGTACTTTCTTCAAGTATTTCTCTACCTACAACAGATGAAAGTCTTGGGCTCAAGATCATGACTTGCCAGCTTTTCCTGCTTCTGCGTTTCATTTTGCGTCATTTAATGACTGAGGCGAAGACGGCATCTCCCCTGGAGTCAGCTGTTCAGAGCATTTCCTGGTTTTACCAGTTGGGTGGCGAGCCGTCTCCTGCTGAACATCCGTTGGGGAAGAGTGTTCTTGCCGGCGCGCAGCGTTTGCTGGCCCAGCATCACACATCCAAGAAGGAGCCTATCACAGTCTCTCAGTTATTAACAGTTAGTTGCCTGCAAGGTGGACTCGATGGCCTCTTTGTATAATATTTGTTCTGTAGTTATTTTCGTGCTAGCTTTTGCTGCCTTTCTCAGATTGGATGAGCTTGCTAAGCTTGTTCGTTGCGATTTTACGATCGAAAGTGACATGTTGAAGTTATTTATTCAATAAAGTAAAACTGATTAGTACAAGGATGAGGCTTAGATTGTTTTAGTTTCTTCTAGGAAAGCAACTTGTCCGGTTACTATGATGAGAAGGTATTTAGAAAGGACTGGGATTTCCTACGACAGCCCTAATTTTTGGCCAGCTTTCAAAAACTAAATGTGGCTATAAGCCTAGATCTAAAGGTTTAAACTATTCGCATTTAAGGGAGTTAGTTTTAGAGGCATTTAAAGACATTGTGCCAGATCTTTGCACTATAAGTACGCATAGCCTGTTTAAGGAGTGGTGGGGGGTACTGCTGCCGCCAATGCTGGTTTTCCAGATCGCCTTTTTTAAAAGCGGCATTGCCGTTGGTGAATTCAATCAGCTAGGATAGTTATGTCAAAGATTCCACTTCCTCGCATTGCCTATATCTAAGGCATTAGGTAGTTAGTTTTCGCCTATGTAGTTTTTCTTTTATTCTAGAATCTCTTTGGTTGGTCTAGCCTGGGGGACCGTTGTTTATGGGATACAGCTGGCCTGGGGTTTTCTCCTAGGTGCAAGTGGACTTACGGGGAGGTTTCTTACCCAGCTGTTGTTCCACGACCCCATTGCAGTTAGCTTGCGATTGAGAGCTTATGTTATGGATTGTTCCCTTTCCCTCTAAAATTAGTATTTTTGAATGAGTATGTCATGTTTGCTTTAGTCTTTAAGGACAATATCGAACGAACGCTTGACTTGAAGCGAGCCACACCCAGGGTTCTTGTTGGTTCAAACTGAGATTTAGAGGAGAGCTGAAATCGTTATACTCTTTCAATATTCAGAAATTTCATTTTATAGACCCAATGCAAAATTGGCTGCTAGATCAATGTTCTTTTGTTTGTATTAAAATTAGCCTGACTAGCCTCGTTCTTCAGTATAAAATTCAAAAGAACACATTATCCCAAGCGAATATTAATCCGGCGGCCATTTTTGCATTGGGTCCATTAGCTTCATCAGATAATGATAATGATTATGCTGACAAGGCAAAAAAAATGTAAACAAGGATTCGCTTTTGCCTGGTGAGAGGGGTAAGAGAAGATTGTGATTATCTATCAAATGAGGGACACCTCTGTATTGTGGACACTTGGCTCTGTCCTTTTATAGCGTCTGTATAGAGACGAGAAATGTGACGTCATGTTACCATGGTAGCACTATAACGGGGACGGACAACAACCAATGATTACAGCGTTGTACATTTCTTTGCCGTCGTTGCACCACTGCGACATGAAACTTCCAAATTTCACACGCTCGCTTTATGGAGTAGCTAAACACAACACAAAAATGGCCTTTTTCTTTTTTTACACTTAGATACGGTCCTTTCGGATTCAACCCCAGAAGATTTCGCCAACTTTTGACAAAGTAAATGGAACTGAATGAGATCGATGAAGTTTGAAACGGTGCGAATTCTCTTTTTAACTGAATTTTCGGTTTTTTGTTATCCAAACATTTTGCTACCATGGCAAAATGACGTAACGACTTCTCCTCTCAATTTTAAAAGGAGGATTCTTGGCCTTACACTCCCAAAATTCCTCTAAAACATTTAACCGGCACCTGGTTTGTTAAATTGGTGGGGACACTATAACGAAGAGGGGTAGGCCTGTGCTGGTCCTGACAAAACTGATCTGTGAATACTTAGATAATTGATCTCAGTATAATGACAAAAAACTGTCGGCTGTTCCTCACAATACTTCTATGGGGCGCCAAATGTATTTTTATTATTTAGAGTGGTTATTTGTATATAACCAAAACAAGGCTGGTTATTTACAAATAACCACATTACGGTTTCATTATTTCTAAATAACCAAAATATGATAACCAAAACTGAAATTTGGTTATTTAGCAAATAACCAAAAATTAAAAAGTGGTTATTTCCAAATAACCAAAATGAAAATTGGTTATTTAACAAATAACCAAAATCCGAGATTGGTTATTTATTAAATAACCACAATGCAAAATTGGTTATTTATTAAATAACCAAAATGTGAAATTGGTTATTTAATAAATAACCAAAATACGAAATTGGTTATTTAATAAATAACCAAAATGCGAGATTGGTTATTTATTAAATAACCACAATGCAAAATTGGTTATTTATTAAATAACCAAAATGTGAAATTGGTTATTTAATAAATAACCAAAATACGAAATTGGTTATTTAATAAATAACCACAATGGTTAAATAACCAAAATGCGAAATTAGTTATTTATTAAATAACCACTTTCGCATTTTGGTTATTTAATAAATAACCAATTTCGCATTTTGGTTATTTGTTAAATAACCAATTTTCATTTTGGTTTTTGGAAATAACCACTTTTTAATTTTTGGTTATTTGCTAAATAACCAAATTTCAGTTTTGGTTATTTGTAAATAACCAATTTTATATTTTGGTTATTTAGAAATAATAAAACCGTAATGTGGTTATTTGTAAATAACCAGCCTTGTTTTGGTTATATACAAATAACCATTCTAAATAATAAAAATACATTTGGCGCCCCATATACTTCCACTTGATTTGACGCTATAGGATTTACAAAAACGGGAGCATTCATGATGAGAGCTTTCATGATCATTCATAACTCACCATGTCACTAATGGCAAAGTCTCCAATATTGTGGCTCTCAGTGGCTCATCCCTAGAGAGAGGAGATATTTACATTAAATGCAAACAATCGTTGGGCAGAAAGCCAAGAAGCTAAGCAAACTGAGAAAGTTCCACCTGCGCTTTTAATCAATTTTGTGTCAAAGGACGTTTGAGGTGTTGAACAATTACACGTACAAGAAACCCTACTCAAATTGCAAAATGGAGGTAACAAATTTATATCGAGAAGGAATCTACAAAACGATAGAACAATTTTATTGTTCCGAGGAACTGACGTCCGGAAAGGTGAACAGACATTTAATATTTCTGTCTGTGATAAGTATCTTTCTGTCCATTTCCGCATCTCTGGGGAACATTCTGATTCTAGCTGCGTTGCGCAAGGAATCTGCACTTCATCGGCCGTCCAAACTCCTGTATCGTAACCTAGCTATAACTGATTTTTGTGTTGGTGTCATCTTGGAACCTCTTATGGTTACTTATTGGATATCCGAGGCGACAGAAAGATGGGATATTTGTCGCTACGTCTTCGTAACAGCATATGTCACAGGATATGTTCTTTGTTCAGTGTCCTTACTAACGATAACTTTAGTAAGCTTAGACAGACTTCTTGCCTTGTTGCTAGGGCTCAGATACAGACAAGTTGTAACTATGAAGAGAACATATTTAGCGATAATAATCCTTTGGGCTATCGCCATCGTTGCTGCAACAATGTACTTTGTGAATTCATTTGTAACTTCCTGGATTGGAAATATAGGTATAATACTTTGCTTGATCACATCAATTTTGTCTTATACCAAAATTTTCCTTACTCTGCGTAAAAACCAAATTCAGTCACTGGAACACGACTCACAAGCACAGTCAACCCAACCAACGTCAATGAACATGGCTCGGTACAGAAAGGCAGTATCCAGTGCATTGTGGATACAAGTAACATTAGTTGTTTGTTATCTGCCGTATGTTGTTGCGGTACTCTTAACGCCTAAAAGAGAATTACCTTTGCCGTATTACCTTGCTCGACAATTTGGGGTTTCTGTTATTTACTTAAACTCAACATTAAACCCATTCCTATATTGCTGGAAAATCAAAGAAGTCAGACAAGCGGTGAAAGACACACTCAGACAAGTTTCCTGTTCGTCGGTTTAATTCATATGGCAGAAAGACATGAGACTGTTAATATATTATTGTTGCTATAAGGGAAGAATTTGTAAGCGAGTTAGTTCGAAAAGCCACACCAAAAAATGGCCTAGAGAATTCACAACAATTTTACGCCGTATACAACTACGGATACGGAAAAACGCGGTGTGAGCAAAATACAGTCAAAATGTATAAATGAAAACTTGTCAAACCTGTTACGTAGTTAATTTTTTTTCTTTTGATTGGTTAGCGGTTCTATCAAAGATTTAAAAAAACACGCCTAATTGCTTCAAAAGAAGGTGACCCTGGCTTTCTCGCTGGCAATGAAGAAACCTTACTGTTATGACTGTTGGGAACTATCCGGCTTCAAATATCTCTTGATAATCCTCTGTCTTAAAAAAGGCTCCTGTTGCCAGGCATGTTTTGAAAATTGATGCTGCTGATGAACTTGTGCTACCTTTAATGTTTCATGTTTGTCAAAACTACATCCCAAAAGAGTTGAAATCCGTGTAATCATAGTACCCAACGAAAGATCAAGCGACGAGAGTTAGTTACAAGCATTTCAGTAGACAATAAGAAAATTAACATGGTTAACAAAATGATTTAAGATAATTTCTTAACCAGCTAAAAAAACACATCAAGAAATTTCCATAACGACATAGTTAACAAGGATGAATTGTGGGAAACTGCACGAGATATTGTTCTTGTGAGTAATCTTATAATGCAGTTAACAACGGCTTTGACAAACCACATAATCCATTGGACCAGAAAAAACCACATAACGCCTTTGTTCGGTAGAATGAGGAAGATTTTACAATGAACTGACTTAACAAAGCCTGAGAGATTCTTTAGAATTTTAAAAAGCCCGTAGTAAAACACATTCAGGCTAAGACGTCAAGTAGTCATGACGACGACGATGTTTGGTAAACATAAAGATGAGAGTTTATTCAGAACAAAGTGGGCTTTCTACAGACGTCTCCAAAGACAGGTGCAGACTTGAGTTACATTCCCAGGGAAAGTACTCCGGTTTTCAAGCGACGGAGATGATCGAACCTTTTTTTAGAGAGGGTTGTTAATTTTCGAATACTGGATTTTTTTTGTAGGAAATTTTTGGGTGGCTTGATTTAAGTAGGGATTTTTTATGGTACAAAGTACAACCAAACTTCTTAAAAAAACTTCATTTTTCGTGTTATATCATTTAATGCTCTCCAGAAATTTTTAAGGCTCGGAAGTTCGGCATGGGACTTTTCGGGGTTAATTTTTGGTCCAGGGATTTTTTTTTTGGTTTTGTTGGAAGGCCTAGAGATTTTTTGGGTTTTGACAGATCGAAGAGGAGTCCGAGAAGTCGGAGCGAAAGGCCTGGGCGTCGTTTGGCTTGTTTACGTTCGCACGTATTGCGTGCCTATTGCAACTTTGAATCAAAACAAGCAAGCTGGTCGACGCCCAAGTAACAAGCGATTACTAGACATAATGTAAATATCTTATTATCCACTAAATGCCCTCAAGGCGTTACTTCAAAACAGTGCCCGACCGCTTGTGGCGTAGTTTACATGTTAATTACCTGCATGGGGTTTCCCTAATGGAAAAGGGTCACTTTTTATAATTAAAAATTATTAAGACAGAAATAATGGTAGAAAAACGATAAAAAAGATAATGAAAATTAGAGAAAAAGGCATGATGATTCAGTATGGAAGACACAGAAATTAAACCAAGGGACAGCAAAGTTGTCTGAGTGTTTCTTTCACCGCTTGTCTGACTTCTCTGATCTTCCAGCAGTATAAGAACGGGTTTAACGACGAATTTAAGTAAAGAAAAATACTCCCATACTGTCTAGCAAGGTAATAAGGGAAAGAGTCTCCATGGGGTGTCATAACTACCGCAACAGCATACGACAGATAACAAGAAGCTAATGCCGCTTGTATCCATAAAGCACTTGATACTGCCTTTCTGTATCGAGCCATGTTCAGTGGAGTTGCTTGGGTTGACTGTGCTTGCGAGTCATGTTCCAGTGGCTGGATTTGGTTTTGACGCAGAGTAAAAAAAATTTTCGTATAAGACAAGGTTGAGGTGACGACAAACAATAATGTACCGATGTTGCCCCACCAGGAAGTTGCAAGAGGGTTCAGGGAGTGCACCGTTCCAAGGATAATTGAGCTAACCCAGAAAATTATTAATGTGGCATATATTTTCTTTAAGGTTACAACTTGTCTGTATCTGAGGCTTAGCAACAGGGCGAGAAGTCTATCAATGCTAACTGCAGTTACTGTCATCAAAGACACTGAGCATAGTACATAGCCCGTGACAGATGATAAGTCAAAGACGTACCAACAAATACCCCACCATTCTGTGGCCTCAGATATCCAATACAAACCAGCGGCAGGCTCCACGATGATACCAACGCAGAGATCAGTTATCGCTAAATTACGATACAGGAGTTTGGACGGCGGATGAAGTGAAGATTCCTTGCGCAAAGCAACTAGAATCAGAATATTTCCAAGAGCTGCGGAAATGGACAGAAATATATTTAGCACTGAAAGAAACATCAAATGGCTATGTGCTTCGTCAGGTAATATTTTCAAGCAATCCATGTATTTCCCTCCTGTATCGTATTCTGCAACCATTCTTTTTGTATAACCAATGTTTAACAAACTGCTTTGTTATGTAAGTGGCATCTGTCTACAATCCAACCTTGTATCGTCTTTTTCCAAGCTCTCATCGGAAGAGCACTGAAAAATCTGTTTATGGAAGACGAAAACGAGGTGATTAGTTTTTGTGTTTAGTTAAATCTGCCAAGCAAAACACTTCTTTATTTGTCCTTTTCCATCCTTTCCTTTGATATTCCACATCGCCGTTTTATTACAAAGCACACTAAAAACTTTCGCAATATTATCAGGCCAATCTTTTTAAGTATCAGATTGGCAACATTTTTGTATGTTTAAGTAAAGAATGCAACTTTGTACGATTAAAATTAATAAATACGTTCGGCCATTCGTGTTGGGCTGCCAAGAGCTGGAATCATTCCCTACTGAAGAAGGAAGCAGTCAGTTTCACTTGGAATGTAATTCAGTGGTAAATTTTGAACTGGGACGATGTAAAAATAAATTTTCCAATTTTTTTGCATGGAGAGAAACTAATTGCTTTCTTTTTTGTCTCTTTACTTTTTCTAACTAGCGGACAGTGGGCGGTCTATATTCTATATATGATAGTCCTCTTTATCACTTATTTGTAAGCTTAAAAAAAGGCATCTTTTTAATCTTCTTTTTTGCCAACTAAGAACAGGTGGCCGTTCATTACTTCCATGTAAATGCATTCTTTTGTTCCAAAAGATTAGCATAGATGCTGGCCACGTGAGTGAAAACGCTCTATTGGGATGGCCGAGCAAGAGCACTCCTCGATTCAGCACGCCTCTTCCAGGTCTCCCTATCCAAAATAGCTGTTCTCAGCTCTTCCGTGCTCTCCAAGCTAGTATCGCTTTTAAGTAACAGCTGGCCTTCCTATGTTCATGCGTCACAAGGAAAAGCGTTACCTTTGCTAGTAAACAGGTAAGGTTTGACAACGAAAGCATCTTCTTTTATGGAATACAGCGCCGTTGCACTTAGTACCTAGACTCTTGTGTGATGGCGGGATGTTACTAAACGGGAAACGAGCAGCGGGGACGGGAAAATAGAACATGAGAACAAAACCTAACATAATCGCCTGTTTTTCGTTCCTCGCGTTTTAGTAACAGCCGTGACGGCGGGTGTGCCGTTCACCTCTGCTAAGATAATAGGGAACTGAAGCAGCGACGACGAGGACGGCTACATAAACGACACTTAAAAACTGAATTCGCGCTGCTTCAAACTTTATCGCGTTTATTCCATGGCCGTTGAATTCGTCAAATATTGCGCTGAAGCGCAGCGCAACAATGTTGGATCCGTTTGCACAGCTTTTCCAACGTTGTTGGGGCCACGCATTACACATGGTTTGCAAAGGCTTATGGGTTGTTTCTTTCTCACGATGCACTGCCAACACGGACATAACAAGTCCCAACATTGTTGGCCAACAATGTTGGGAATTGTTGCGTTTGTTTGCACGTAGCTTGAGATGGGGCCTATGGTTCCTTAGACTTATCCGAAAAGTTTAGAATGTCTAATGTCTAACCATTTGTTGCAGAAATCAAACAAATGTAGGAATTTCTCCTCAGTTATTTTATACCCTTGGGAATCAAGCCCAAGCCTAGCTCGCTTCACATTCTAATGACTCAACCAACTAACCAGATGAGTGTTAAATTTGTAAGGGAAACATTATTGTAAGCATACAGTTAAACCCTCTTTACACGGCACCAAAGGAACAGAACCAAGCGAGCAAATACAAAGGTGTCCACCATTGCTTCATCTTTCATTTGACGCCGGCTATTATTAAACTTTCAGCTTCTTGGGAAGATAATTTTCACAAACGAAACAAAATTAAAAGTAGAACAAATTCTACGCAATTAGGAGACTTGACTGGCAACTAAAGATGTTTAAGGATAATTATCATCAGCTATCTGAACGGATAGTTCCCAGCAGCTATAACTTGACAGGTTTCCCCCGGAGTAATTTAGAGCTGATTTTTAATTTATATGGAAACTAAGTAATTAGTGGAATTAAAAAAAAGCAAAAATAATTAGCGCTTCACAGTTTAAAGACGGACCAAAATTGTCATTTTTGTCACTTTTCTAACTCACTTGCAAATTCTCTTCTTTTTAGTAATAAAAGACCTATTAACAGAAGTCGTTTCGCCTAAATGTTTTGCAAAAAGGATTATCTGTTGACGCCTGTTTTATAACGGAAAGAAAACTTAGTATTGTGGATAGTTACTAAAAACGCTTCAAATATGTACATTTGCGGAAAGAATCGACGTAAACGTCGTTTTTAATCATTTTGTCCAGACGGTTTGACAGCTGATGCTAATAAAAAAACAGGTAATGCAAAGCAATAACAGTAGTAAAAGTGAAACAAAATGACAAGAAAATGAACAAAGACAGGAGAGGACAAGCTTTACCGAATAATAACTTTATATTCGCCACGAAATATACTGAAATTAAACAAACGAACAGTAAACCTGTCTGAGTGTTTCTTTCACCGCTTGTCTGACTTCTTTGATCTTCCAGCAGTACAACAACGGGTTTAATGACGAGTTTAGGAATACAATAGTAACCCCAAATTGTCGAGCAAGGTAATTTGGAAATGGTAACTCTCCATGAGGCGTCAGAGCTACTGCAACAAAATACGGCAGATAACAAACAACTAATGTTACTTGTACCCACAATGCACTTGATGCTGCCTTTCTGTATCGAGCCATATTCAGTGGAGTTGCTCGGGTTGACTGTGCTTGGGAGATGGTTTCCTGTGGCTGAATTTGGTTGTGACGCAGAGTAAGGAACATTTTAGTATAAGACAAGGTGGAGGTGACGAGACACAGGGATTTAACTGTGTTCCACCACCAAAAGGCTACAAAGGAGTTCACATTGTAAATTGTCCCAGAGACAATGGAGATAGCCCAAATGATGGTTATAACTACGTAACTATGTTCTTTTCAAAGTTACAACTTGTCTGTATCTAAGCCCCAGCAACAAGGCGAGAAGTCTGTCGATGCTTATTGCAGTTATTGTCAACAAAGACAATAAAAACAGAACATGACCTGTTACATATGTTAAGTATATGGCGTATCGACAAATATCCGACCGTTGCATCGCCTGAGATACCCAATATGTAACAGCAATTGGCTCCACGATGATACCAACACATTTTAGAAGAAAAGTTAGACAAAAATATAACCCATAACTTGTATTATTTTGTAACGACATTATTTCAAATTCAGTCTCAGCTGGAAGGACAGGTGAAAAAAAGACCGAGTTGGGATATACGATATTTTGCATGGTAGTAGTCAATTTGAAAACATGACTAACAACTGAGGATGTTTTGAAGTAGGGAGCAAATATTGAATGGATTGTTGTGTCTCTTCAGTGTCACCTGCTACTGAGGTAATTAGAGCTGCTTTTTTATTTTTATGGAAATTAAGTAATCAACGGCAAAAAAGCAATTAAAACCACCCTTCTTTTGCTCACACTGCCGCTTTACATCATTTTCATTTTTTAAATATTGAAATAAACTCTGGACTAAATTTGTCACTTGTGCATTCTTCGGTTCCTTCGTGGGTTTTGCTTTTCTTAGTTACTTACTTGCAAATTTGCCGTTGAGTAACAGAATATAAATTTAAAAAAAATCCTAAAAAACATTTCTTAAATAAGGATTACTCATTCTCGCTCCTCCTTACGGACTGAAAAATTCCTCTTTGTGGATAACGTGAATGAAGAAGACATAACCGAGGGAACCTGTTATATTTTAAAGGCTTTTTAAAATCTCTAGTTTTCATACACAAACAGCACAAATTATTGAATTTTTTAAACTAAATAACTCGTACTTCTGACATCAATAAGCATAAGAAACTTAAGAGAGAATCGATATGAGCACCGTTTTAATTCATGTCAGTGTAAAAACATTTTTAAAAATTGGAAAGGACTACAATTGTATGTTAATAATAATAATAATAACTTTTTTTCTATAGCGCTCTTATCCTATGTTCAAGGCGCTTTACAGTCATGTAAACAACATTATTGAAAAATATTTACATATTTACAACCATATCCTATTATATTTACAATGAGTAAAAAAAAGGAAAAAATTAAAACTAAAGCAACTATTAAACCATCTAACGGAATATGTACAAATCTATAAAAACAATGATCCGTTATTACTGAATTTAGTAAACAAGTACGTCTTAAGTGATCTTTTAAAACTCGAGATGGTGTTGGACTTCCGAATTTCATAGGGTATTAAGTCCCATTCTCTTGGTGCATAAATAGCAAATTCTCTATCTCCGTAGGTCTTAGTATACGATCTAGGTTGCATTAAAAGTTCATTACTAACAGACCTCAATGATCTAGTAAGAGAACGATAATACAGTTTCTGAGCTAAATAGCTGGGCGATATCCCATTCAGTGATTTATACACAAGGAGCAGAATCTTGAAAATGATACGATATTGAATCGGTAGCCAGTGAAGCTCACACAAAACAGGTGTGATATGCCGAAACTTACTCACTTCCAACACAACTCTAGCCGCCGTGTTTTAAGTAATGATAAGAACATATGTAGAATGAAAAGTAACCAAAGAAATCAACCAAAGAACAGCAATCTTGTCTGAGTGTGAAAAACTCTGCTTTTTAATTGTTGCAAAGAAGGGGACATAATCGAGGGACACTGTCTTTTTTTATTACTGGCGTTATTCAGTGCTTCAACTTTAACACAAACTTAAGGCACACATTATTGAATCTTTATCTTAAAAACACTAAATTCTTACTTCGATAAACCGAACAAAGCTAAAATACAGTCGGAAGAAAGAATCGACTAAAGCATCGTGTATTTTTTTTACCATTTTGTTCCAAATGTCTATTGTAAATCAAAATAGATATTATAAGTTTCACGCACAGCATAAATAAAGAGATAAATAAATAAATAAAAGTACAAAAGCTCATGCAAAACAAAAATAAAAAAGACAAGAGAGGAAAATATTTTCCCTCTAATAAGTTTAAATTGAATATGATTGTATAGAAATTAAACCAACGAACGGCAAATTTGTCTGAGAGTGTCTTTCACCTGTTTCACCGCTTGTCTGACTTCTCTGATCTTCCAGCAGTACAAAAACGGGTTTAATGTCGAGTTTAAGCAAATGACTGTAAACCCAAATTGTCGTGAAAGGTAATTATGTAAAGTTAATTTCCCTTGAGGTGTTAGAAATACCGCGACAGCATACGGCAGATAACAAACAACTAATGTTACTTGTATCCACAATGCACTGGATACTGCCTTTCTGTATCGAGCCATGTTCAGTGGAGTTGCTTGGGTTGACTGTGCTTGCGAGGTTTGTTCCTGTTGCTGAATTGTATTGTAACGCAGAGTAAGGAAAATTTTGGTATAAGAAAAAATCGAGGTGATGAGACATAGAAATGTAACCATGTTGGCCCACCAGGAAGTTACAAGCGAGTTCACAATATACATAGTTGAAGCGACAATGGAGCAAACCCAGAGGATTAGCATGAAAACACACGTTTTCTTCAAAGTTACGATTTGTCTGTATCTGAGCCCTAGTAACAGGACGAGAAGTCTATCAATGCTTATTGCTGTTAATGTCAGTAAAGACACTGAGCACAGAACACTGCTTATGATAGATGGTAAGTGTAGGGCGTAGAAACAAATATCCCATCGTTCCATCACCTCAGATATCCAATAAGCAGCGCTAAGAGATCCCACGATGATGCCAACACAGAGATCAGTTATCGCTAGGTTACGATACAGGAGTTTGGACGGCCGATGAAGTGAAGATTCCTTACGCAGAGCAACTAGAATCAGAGTGTTTCCCAGGAATGCGGTAATGGACAGGAATATATTTATCACAGCAAGAAATATTAAATGGATGTGTACCCTTCCAGTTAACTTTACTGAGCAATATAGTTGTTCATTCGTTTTGGGGTTTTCTTCTCCAGTGGAGTTTGTTAACATCCTGTTGTTGCGTTTTGAGAAACCCGTGTGGTTTTCTAATAACAGCAGCTGTTTTATTTTCTAATATTTCGAGCCTATTTGGCCGCAATGCAAAATCTCAAGGCGCATGCCCCGGCTTCGAGCAGGTTGTTGGTCTTTTTCAATTGGTTTTTCTATTAAACAAGCGATTAGCAGGTATAATATGCTAGTATCTTATTATTTAGTCCCTGAGGGTCTTTCAGGGATCATCTACAACAATAAGTGGACTAGAGACTTTTGGCGCAGTTTCTAGAATTAGTGGACTGATGAGTTATTAATCTACTATCAAATGTCTTTACGTAATTTTCATTTAATATTCATACAAAGGCGTATAAAGATGGACTAACATTGTCACTTGATTCTTCGGGGCTTTCTCGGATTTCGCTTTTCTAGCAGATTTCACCCTTTGAGTTGCAGAAAATAATATTGCAAACAGAAGTCTTTCAACCTAACTTTTTCGAAAAAGGATTACGCATTCTCGCACCTGCCAACGGATTAAAAAAGTTCCGCTTTGTAGATGCTAAGGAAGTAAGAGACATAATCGAGGGAAACTGTAAAATCTTTACTTGTACTACACATACCGAACAAAAATTATGAAATGTTTTACTAAATAGCACTTATTTCTAGCCTCAATAAACCTAAAAATAATAAAACCCTACATATAAAGGAGAGAATCTACATGGCATCGTTTTCTCATTAATAAAAGGTCACTGTTTATGTCAGTATTAACAGATATAACGCTCGGAAAAAATAATTAATATAAATAAATAAGGAATGATAAGAATATGAAAAGCACAGAAATTAAACAAACCAACAGAAAATATGTCTGAGTGTGCCTTTCACCACTTGTCTAACTTCTTTGATCTTCCAACAGTACAACGGGTTTAACGACGAGTTTAAGTAGATGACGGTAACCCCAAATTGTCTAGCAAGGTAATGTGGCAAAGGTAACTCTCCTTTAGGCGTTCAGAGTACCTAACAACATACGGCAGATAACAAACAACTAATGTTACTTGTATCCACAATGCACTGGATACTGCCTTTCTGTATCGAGCCATGTTCATTGACTTTGGTTGGGTTGACTGGGCTTGTGAGTCGTGTTCCAGTGGCTGAATTTCGTTTTTACGCAGAGTAAGGAAAATTTTGGTATAAGACAAGATTGATGTGATCAAACAGAGTATTATACCTATATTTCCGATCCAGGAAGTTATAACGTGGTTCACAAAGCGCATTGTTGCAGCGACGATGGCGATAGCCCAAAGGATTGTTATAATTGCGTATGCTCTTTTCAAAGTTTCAACCTGTCTATATCTGAGACCCAGCAACAAGGCGAGAAGTCTGTCCACGCTTAATGCAGTGACTGTCATCAAAGATGCTGACCACAGAATAAAACCGATCACATAATTTGAAACAAAGACGTAGCGACAAATATCCAATCGTTCCATCGCCTCAGATGTCCAGTAAGAAACGGAAACAGGCTCCGCGATGATACCAAAACGAAGATCACTTATCGCTAAATTACAATACAGGAGTTTGGACGGCGGATGAAGTGAAGTTTCCTTGTTTAGAGCAGCTAGAATCAGAGTATTCTCCAGAAATGCAGAAATGAACAGGAAGATATTTATCACAGGCAAAATTATTAACTGATTGTTCACCTTTCCAGCCGCCAGTTCTTTGGAACAATAAAGTTGTTCGATCGTTTTGCAGTTCCTTTCTCCAGTTAAGTTTGTTACCACCATTTTTCCACAGTTTGAGTAGGTTTTCTTGAACGAGCAACTGCTCAAACGCGTCCTTTGACATAAAATTGACTAACAGCGCAGATGGTACGTTCTCGGTTTGTTAAGTTTCCTGTTTAGCGATTGTTTGATATAGTGTAAATTCATGCCATGGCCAACACCATTGGATAGAGCGATTTTCGTATGACCTTGAAAAAAGGTTTCGGTAAGTGTTCGTTCTTTGTTTCATCAGCCAATGGATGAAAAGATCAAAACATGGCCTCTTTGTTTTCCCGCCAAAGAAACCCTTATATGGAGAAGGCATTGTTCGATTGGCCAATCGTGTTGTAGTATGACGTCAAAGCGAAGTATCGGTTGATTTCTAGAAAGTTCTCGGGCATGAAGTTTTTTCACCTGAGCGTTCGCTTAACCAATGAAAAGCCAGACGCGTTTGTCTGTCCGTTCGATAAACCAATCAAATCGCTCTATTTCCGTTCGTTTGTCGTTTCTGTTTTGTTCACGCGCTTTCATTTCAAGGTCATACGAAAATCGCTCTATAGACATAGAAATAGGGCCAACAGAGTTTGCAAGCCGCTATAATTGACGCACGATGAAGCGCCTTTGAGGATTCGCTTTGCGAGCTGAATAAGTCACAACGGTAGCTTAGAGACTGCCATTATTGAAATGATTAGTGCATGAATGCTCTGTAATTTGAATGAAGAGAGGCGAAGCGCTCTGAACCTCTTAAAAGAAAGGGCTACCATTTGTCAATAGAAAGTACACAAAAGGGGTGCCTTTCCTGCCACAAATCGTGCATAAAGGGTCAGGGACCTCGGGGCGGAGACTCCCCGTCTAAAACTTTGTTGAGTATCCCCACCCCCGCTTCGGGCCCTTGTCCCTCAGCTAAGTCGTTTCTCCGGCTAAGATTCCAGCCCCGGCATGCCGATCCACATTCTAAGGCCCAACCGACGGAACGTACCAGGTCGCGGTCAAACTTTTGAAGAGAATTTTATTCTGAACATACAGTCAAACCGTCTTCATAGGGACACTAAATGGACCGAGCCAAGTGTCCCTAGCTTAATCGTTCATTTGTCTTCGTTAGACACTATTGTGTTTCAATCGCCTAAACAAGGTAACAATTTTCACTAAACAGAGAACATTATCAAGGGGGTAGCGAGCCTATAGGCCCGTAGGCCCGCGCCTACAATTTCTTCTGCCCGCTTGGCTTATTTATATTATTCTTATAAAGTCGAAAATTAAACTTTCTTAAGTGATATACTTTCGAGTTCAGAAGGTATTCGACGACTCCAGAAAAGTGAATAGTCTTGTGATGGAAAACGCATGGAAAGTACATGATCCGTCAGCCACCACTGAATCGTTGAAAAACCACTATATTGTCGTCCACAGGAGTTCCCAAATTCAGTGTGGGCATTCACAGCACTTCTAACTTTGTCAATCATCTGCAGAGAGTTCTTACAGTGAGACTGCATTGAGAAGACTGAAAACTCACTTGAAGTCAACTATGAAAGAAGACCGCCCGGGTGGACATAAGGATGATGATTGAACCCAACCCCAACCATCGCATTGTCGTGATGGAAGCGTGGTCTTCGAGGAAGACCGAGTGCACTTTTGCCAAGAAACTAGTATCTACTAGAGTCTACTAGCCACTGAGCTGACTAACTGAGATGTTATACGGTATTTTTATCGCAGAGATGATGCGCAAACACGGGTCATAATGCTAAACTTGATCAGCTCATGGCATCTGAACCAAGCTCTTAGAACAAATTATGGAATATCTAATTAATATTCGCTTTAAAGTACCAAATGTATGCCACCCCCCAACCCATTTGAAAAAAATGTAAAGTCAACGTCTTTTAGAAATTAAAAAATATTAATGTCACTTTGGTTTCTGATTTCCTTTGATTGACGTGTCAGTAATTTGTTTGGGAACATGACTGACATTTGTAGATGTTTTTGGATAGAGGATTATCGTCAGGTATTTAATGACGAGTTTAGGACTAGAATAGAAACCCCAAATTGTCGAGCAACGAAATTTGGTAAGGGCAATTCTTCTCGAGGCATTAGAGCTACTGCAACAAAATACGGCAGATAACAAACAGCTAATGTTACTTGCATCCACAATGCACTGGCTACTGCCTTTTAGTGTATTCGCTTGGGTTGACTGTGCTTGTGAAACGTGCTCCTGTGGCTGAATTTGGTTGTGACGCAAAGTAAGAAAAATTTTCGTATAAGAGAAAGTTGAAGTGACGAGACACAGTAATATACTTATGTTACCCCACCAGGAAGTCACAAGGAGGTTTACATAGTATACTACAATTCCTAGGACAATGTAGAAAACCCAAAGGATTGTTATAGCTACGTATGTTCGTTTCAAAGTTACAACTTGTCTGTATCTGAGTCCCAGCAACAAGGCAAGAAGTCTGTCGATGCTTTTGTTGCAGTTATTCTCAAGAAAGGCACTGAACACAGAATATGGCCTGTTATATATGTCAAGTCTGGCTTATCCACAAGTACCCTTTCTATAGCCTCAGATATCCTATACAAAGCAGCAATAGGTTGTATCGTAACTTATGTTGATATCATCGTGTAGGAGTTTGGACGGCGAATGAAGCTTTTGAGCCTGTAAAAAACTACATCCAATTAAAAGCTCGCTCAACAAGCTCGAAACAAGACCCCCATGGCATGACAGTATAGCGTGACGTATTTGATCTAACCCGAAAATACAAGAAATTATTGTCGTTCTGCTCTTATAAAACGTGACAGGGTCAACCTGTGATTATTTAAATGCTGTTATGTAACAGAAAATATTCTGTTTCTAAAAACTCGCAGTGCAAATTAAGTTTCAGTTTTGTTTCTGTTGGATATTACGTTTAAAATCCTTCTAACTACCCAAGTGAACTATGTTTCTATTTGTTGAGGCGATCTACAAATAGCATATTTCTTTCTTGTAAGAAAGAGTTTTCACACCCATAGACATGTACAAGTTGAAGCTTTTCCCGTGGGGACCGTGGGAGGGCATTGTTGCTGCAGCCCCCGCGCATACTAACTGTATTTAGATGGGCATTCGGGGTAGATATAAGGCCAATAACTCCACTCAATAATTTTGTCTTCGTTCCAAATCGACCATTAAATCTGTCCGCTAGACGACCTGGAGTGACCTGTCCCCTTACCTCAAAAATCAGCCTCATTAAAAGGGGAGTGGGATACGCAAAGCATTCTGGGAGTTCCGTCTACCCTTATTTTACGATGTTTCGAGACTTAAAGTACCCTGGGTACCAGAGGTTTTTCTCGCGTGTAGCGGGAATTTTCGGTGTTGGCTGAAGGCCGACTAGCCTGCTAGCTTGACAGAAACCGGAAACCGCGCTAGAAAAGTCTCTGGCACCCAGGGTAGACTTAAAGCGAGTAAATTCAAAACGTAATTTGATCAGCCTTGTTATGTAGATTGTTTTAAAACGCTTTTTTCAGTCCGGTTATAAGTCCCTTCGTTTATAAGCCCTGATCCTAAAACCGCTCACGAAGTTGTATAAGCCCAGGGCTTATCAGCGGAAGTTTACGGTATTTGAACGGATAGTTCATAATTATAGTCATAACTGTCTCTTCAGCGTCACATGCTACTAGGTTAATTTTAATTTATGTAAAAGCTAAGTAAGTAAGTAAGTAAGTAAAAAAAACAATTTTAACGTCACAGTTTTAACCAGTCTCCGTTTATACATTTTACTCAGAACTCCGTTTTACGTAATTTGCATTTAATATTAAAATATACAGGAGCTAAAATTGTCACCTGTGTATTCTTAGGGGCTTTCTAATTAGGTTTCGCTTTTCTTGTAAATTTACCTCTTTGAGTGGCAGAAAATAAAATTGCAGACAAATATCTTTCAACTTAACTTTTCTGAGAAAGGATTACGCATTCTCGCACCTGATAACTGATCATGCTAAAGAAGTAAGAGACACAATCGAGGGAAACTGTAAAATCTTTACTTGGAATACGCATACAGTACAAATCATGGGATTTTTTTTTACTAAATAACACTTATTTCTAGCTTCAAAAAACCTGAAAATAAAAAAGACCTAAGATACATACATATAAAGGAGAGAATCGACATGACATCGCTTTCTCATTAATATAACGCTCAGAAAAATATAAATAAATAAAAATAATAGAGTGAAGATAAGCTTCGAGAAATGATAAGAATATGAAAAGCACAGAAATTAAACCATCAAACAAAAAATATGTCTGAGTGTGCCTTTCACGGCTTGTCTGACTTCTTTGATCTTCCAACAGTACAACAACGGGTTTAATGAAGAGTTTAGGTATATAACAGTGACTCCGAATCGTCTAGGGAGGTAATATGGTAAAAATAATTTTCCTTGAGGTGTTACAATTACCACAACAGCATACGGCAGATAACAAACAACTAACGTTACTTTTACCCACAGTGCACTTGATACTGCCTTCCTGTATCGAGCCAAGTTCAATGGAGTTGTTTGGGTTGCCTGAGCTTGCGAGACGTGTTCCTGTGGCTGAATATGGTTGTGACGCAAATTAAGAAAAATCTTCGTATAAGAAAAGATTGAGACGGCTAAACAGAGTGATATACCTATGTTGCCGAGCCAGGACGTAACGTAGGGGTTCACAAAGTAGATTGTTGCAGAGACAATGGAGATAGCCCAAAGGATTGTTATAGTTATGTATGTTCTTTTCAAAGTTACAACTTGTCTGTATCTGAGCCCTAGAAACAAGGCGAGAAGTCTGTCCACGCTTATTGAAGTCATTGTCATCAAAGACGCTGAGCACAGAACAAAGCTGGTAACGTATCTTACGTCTAAGGCATAGCGACAAATACTCCAGCGCTCAGTTTCCTCAGATATCCAATAAGTAACACTAAGAGGTTCCACGATGATACCAACAAAGAGATCAGTTATCGCTAGGTTACGATACAGGAGTTTGGACGGCGGATGAAGGGAAGATTCTTTGCGCAGGGCAACTAGAATCAACGTGTTCCCCAGAAATGCGGTAATGGACAGAAAGATATTAATCACAGACAGAAATATTAAGTGGCTGTGTACTTTTTCTCTTAAATCTGCTGAGCAATATAGTTGTTCAATTGTTTTTGGGTTTTCTTCTCCAGTTAAGTTTGTGATCATCATGTTGCTTCCTTTTGAGTAAACTGTCTGGTTTTCTGATCAGAGCAGCTGCCCGGCAATGTTGCACAACTATCTGACGCATTGCAGCGGAGATGGTTTTCAGTTTGTTTTTCTAGTTCAGTAACAAGTGATTGGCTGACATAATTTAAATATCTTGTTATCTATCCCCCCCCCCCCCCCCCAGAGCTTTTCAGGGATAATTTGCAACAGTTGGTGGTGGACTCTGTGGGGAAGTTTACAATTAGTAGACTGATGAGTTATAAATGCTGTCTGATGTGAAATGAGATACACACCAGAGTTGGTCAAAGCCAGAAAAATTTCCTTTCCTTTTTGTTCATTACGGCCTACAGATAACGCACCACAAACAAATCGGCAATATAAATCAAGCGTAAAGAAAAAAAAGGTACACTGAGTAAAACAAATTATTAAAAAATTCAAATTAAAAAGACGTAAAACCTGCTCGGCGCCATTTACAGATATTGCATTCACCACATTAGAAACAAGAAGGAAACTGGAACCGAGATGCGTCCCGCAATCGTTTCTGGGATCGTTACTAGTGACGCCGCGCCGGACAGCTCGGGCCTTTCCCTCTCCCAGTCCGAAGTAAGTCCCAGAAGTCTTTGTGAAAGTTAACTTGACCCAGTCAAACGAGCTTGCGACTCATAATAGTCAGCTGTCCTTATAAGAAAACAACACAGCTTACTCAAATTGCAGCAAAGTCAGGATGATTACAAATAATATAACCAGAGAAGAAAATCAAACAACGATCCAACAAGTATACTGCTCAGCAATATTAGGTGCAAAAGTACACGGGTATTAATGTCTGTGATAGACACCTTCCTGTCAATTACCGCATTTCTGGAGAACATTCTGATTCTAGTTGCTCTGCGCAGGGAATCTTCACTTCATTTGCCGTCCAAACTCCTATTACGTAACTTAACGATAACTGATCTCTGTGTTGGTATCATCGTGCAACCAGTTTCTGCTACTTATTGGATAACTGAGGCGATAGGACGATCGAATATTTGTCACCGCGCCTCAGACTTTGGATATGTCACAGGCTTTGTTCTGTGCGCATTGTCTTTGATGACAATGACTTCAATAAGCGTGGACAGACTTCTCGCCTTGCTTCTAGGGCTCAGGTACACACAAGAAATGTAACTTTGAAAAGAACATACATAACTATAACAATCTTTTGGGTTGGTTCTATCCTCGCTGGGTCAATGTACTTTGTAAACCCCCCTGTAATATAAAAGAGAAAGACATTACGTCGATTCCATTTCAATCTCAATGTTCTTCATATCATACAAAATCCGAATCGTATTGATATGAAAAAGGTATTTAGAAAACTCTTTATTATAACCCGAGACTTAAGCCTCAGACCCAACAAAAAGATATAACAACCAGCAAGCCTACAGAGTGTTTTTGGTCCCTGACCTGCTGCCATCTTGGTATTCTTAAAAAGGAAACAGAAAAAAAAAATGGAAATAAATTTTAAAAATGTCATGCGAAATCCGAATCGTATTGATAGAAAAAAATGGGTATTTAGACCTAAAGCTAACAATACACATTGGAAACAGCCAAGCTCTTATTATAACCCAAGACTAAAGCCTCAGACCCAACAAAAAGATATAACAACCAGCAAGGCTAGAGTGTTTTTGGTGCCTGACCTGCGGCCATCTTGGTCTTCTTAAAAAAAGGAAACAGTTGCACAAAAATACAGTTCAGTACAGTTTAGTTTCCAGTGGACTGCTTTGCTTCTCCAACATGGCCGCCATCTGTTTGTTTACTCCTCCAACATGCCCGCCTTGATAAACAAAATTATTTTTTAAGAAGAAATTCAGGATGTAAAAATTTAAACTTTTGCATCTGACTTGCAACCACTTTTTTAGCATAGGGATATTAAAGGCCAAACAAAAACAATAGACGACAAAGCCACACATCTTGTTCAACTCCGTTCAACTCTAAATTAAGCTTTCAAATCTCGCGCTTCACTGATTTATTTGAATAACTTATAGATGCACTAAGTGGGTTATTAAGTTCAAAGTGTTAAATTCAGCATTCAAAACGCGCACTTCGTCGATTCATTTGAATAAATTCGCACCCGGCTACCCGGAGAAAAATCTTTCATTTAAGACTCCTGCAAAGTGTTTCATCGAAAAGTGCGGGACATATTGTCGGTTGTATTCATACCGAAACGCAGTAGACTTGAATTGCCATTTCTATGTTATATAGAAAGCAAACGTATGCATTTTCAAAACTATGATTATGCAGTTCGAAGGGGGCCGAAAAGATGCATCAAGCGTTGCCGTCCTCATCGACCTCGAAAATATCAAAATCAAACAGAAGCAACAGGAAGAGAGAATACGTCACCCGGACTCAGTTTGATTGTTCAAATGAAAAGAGGTAAACAGAATCTTGGAAGAGTATATTTATATCCAACGGCTCTGTGTTGCATTTTTGTCGTCGTTTAAAATTAACAGGATAGCCGGAAGATTTTTTGTTAAAAAAATATGGCTTGGACGACTGCCAACCGTTTATTGTTCTTTGTTTAATTTTCTGGTGATAGTTTTGTTTAGGCAGGAATTTCCAGAATTTCAGTTACAGTTGGAGGCCTAGCAAATCTATCTTGCCCTTTCGATCATTGTGTGAACGATGAAAACGAACCAGACAAAAAAATTGAGACACAAAGGACTCCTCCCTCGGAATTATATTTTGTTCTGGGACCACGTGACCAGACCCAACCAGGGTGTCTCTCTCTCTCGCTCCGTAGGGACGGGTAGGAGAGAACCCTGGGAACGAGATTGGATCGAGAGTTCATTGCCCTCACCGATACTAACAACAATAAGCGAGCAACAATGATCTCAAAAATCTCACCTTTGTAAAGTTCCGCTCACAGGCTAACAAAGCATTTCGTCCTTCACGATTCGGAATGTTCGTAAAAGTGAACTAAAGACTACAATCTTTCTTCTTTTCTTTTCTCGGAAGAATGAAGTTGCGCACATAAAAAAGTCGAATAATTTTTCAGCAGGAAAAGTTTGTGGATTTCAATCTAGGCCGCTTGGGTGAGAATAAGAATGAATGTCGCTTAATCTTTTGTAGAACTCACTTGTCAATTTTATTTTGTTAAGAGAATTATGCATGGGACGTATTTTGAGCGCACCAAAATTAGAAAAAGGTCTGGATTAAAAATTCAAAGATCGCACCTTTGAATATAGGACGAGCAAATAATAAGCTTGTTTTTTAAATAACAGTTTAAGAACGTTCTCTTTAAAGTATTTCTGAAATCATATTTTTTTGTTCAGAGTGCTCAGTAAAAAAGCACGATCCGATTAAAAGTGAAAAGGTTTTCCCGCTAAACCCTCAAAATATACACTCCTGCGTTGTGTGCCGCAATAAATCTCACTTGTAAATTGGTATTAGTAGTTACATGTAAGATGAGCAAACAGAAAACGTTTACGCCCTTATGTTTTACTTGACAATGAGCGCCTTGTGGCGAAAATTTCCCCTCAATACCCCAATTAAAATAGCATCGCGTCAAGGCAAAAAACCTCTCTCCTCCCCCCTAGCATTACAAATTTGTCACGCCGAAGATTGAACGATTATTCACAGACTGTTCGGTCTGTTTTCGGCAGCATCACCTAAGACAAAAGGCTATTGTTTTGGTGAATTGGACCCGGTACAATAGACCATTTCTTCATATGATTAAAAATGGATATTTAGACCTGAAGCTAACTACATACATAGAAAACAGCCATACTCTTTATCATAACCCCAGACTAAAGCTCCAGACCCAAGAAAAAGACATAACAACCGGTAAGTCTTTAGAGTGGTCCACTGACCTGTGGCCATCTTGGTCTTCTTAAAAAAAGAAAGGAACAGTTGCATAAAGATAGAGTTCAGTTTCCAGTGGACTTTTCTTCTCCAACATGGCCGCCTGATCGGTTTGTTTACTCCTCCAACATGCCGGTTAAAAAATAATAACCTTTTACAAAGAAATTTAAGATACAAAACCCAGACGTTTTGCACCCGACTTCCAAACACTTTTTTAACATAGTTTTCTTTGTATTTTCTTTAAAAATTATTATTGACTTTGGGAATAACAAGAAATTATACAGTATGTAATATTTAATTGCCTATAGGAAAGGCAGGAAACGGGACTAATTAGGGTTAACCAGGGAAACTCTCCTGAGTCATACTTTACTTTCATAGATGATCTCATACTAACTCAGGTATAGAGCAGATTTAAGAAAAGACTTGAACTACTCTTTAGATCAGTCAAAGTAGTTGTATGATCACCGATTTAAGGACATCTCAGGAAACTGCACCACAAGCAGTCGAGCCCTTCTGTAAAGTGTAACTGAAGCAACTTCAGGGCATGAAGTGGATCAGTAATAAGATATTTACGTTATGACAACCAGTTCAACCAATAGATTGGTCAGTAGAAAAACATACTGAAAAGGAGGTAAAACTTGCTCTGTGCGTTTTACAGGTATTGCATCGCGGTAAAGCGAATCTGCGATAAAAGATCCATATTCGACAGCTGCCCTTGCTACAATTTCAGTACGCTGTGTCTTATAACATGATAGCAAACTTTACAGGAAAGGAAAGCCAGATAACGATCGAACAACTATACTGCGCAGCACAATTAGGTGGAAAAGTTCACCGCTATTTAATATTACTCAGTGTGATAAATATATTCCTGTCCATTACCGCATTTCTGGGGAATATTCTGATTCTAGTTGCTCTGCGCAAGGAAACTTCACTTCATCCGCCGTCCAAACTCCTCTATCGCAACTTAGCGATAACTGATCTTTGTGTTGGTATCATCGTGGAACCAGCAGCTGTTTCTTATTGGATATCTGAGGTGATAGAACGATCGGATATTTGTCTATACGCATTAGAATTAGCATATGTCACAGCCTATGTTTTGTGTTCTTTGTCTTTGGGGACAACAACTTTCATAAGCCTGGACAGACTTCTCGCCCTGTTGCTAGGGCTCAGATACAGACAAGTTGTAACTTTGAAAAGAATATATTTAACCATAGCATTCCTTTGGGCTATCGCCAGTTTCGCTGCAACAACGTACTTGGTAAGCCCCGTTGCACATCCCTGGTTTGGAAACATAGGTCTATCACTCTGTTTAGCCATCTCTTTTTTTTTCTTATACGAAAATTTTCCTTACCCTGCGTTACAATCACATTCAGCCACAGCAAAACGTCTCGCAAGCACGGTCAAACCAAGCATCTCCACTGAACATGGCTATATACAAGAAAGCAGTAGTCACTGCATTGTGGATACAAATAACATTAGTTGTTTGTTGTCTGCCGTTTTTTTTCGCCTTAGTTATAACACCTCAAGGAGACCCTTTACCATATTACATTGCTAGACAATTTGGGGCTGTATTTCTTTACCTAAACTCTTCATTAAACCCGCTGTTGTACTGCTGAAAAATCAAAGAAGTCAGAAAAGCCGTGAAAGATACACTTAGACAAGTTCCCTGTTGGTTACTGTAATTATATAATATCCTTTTCATGCTGAACATTTCCTTATTATTAGTTAAACTCCATCTTTTCTTTGTTGCGTTATAGCTGTTTCAAAACAATGTTAACATAGAACGACGTAAATATTGATTCTCTCCAATCTTATTGTTCTTCATATCATACAAAATCAGAATCGTATTAGTATTAAAAATATATATTTAGACTTAAGGCGAGGTGATGATACATCACATAAAAGACAAACGTAGGACGTTCCGCCCAATCAAATTCTTTATCTTAACCGAGACTAAAGCCCCAGACCGCAAAAACGATATAACAACCAGGGGTCAATTTAATAAAACTTTTACAAGTGTAATTTGCAAGTGAAGCTATTGCTTTCAGAGTCTAAAACAATGGCTACACTTGTAAACTACACTTGTCACCGTTCTATTAAATTGACCCCAACAAGCCCTTTTGGTTCTGTGACCTGTGGCCATCTTAGTTTTCTTAAAAATGGAAACAGTTGCATAAAAATAGAGTTCAGTTCCCAATGGACTGCTTTGCTTCTTTCCTGCTTTCTTTACTCCTCCAACATGCCCGCCGTGGCGTCAAGCGGACATTTTTTGCATCTCTGTTTGAAACTTCCTCCCTTACACTGTTGTTTGTATACCCACAACTATGCTCTACTTCAATGAGACAATTTATGATTCTTTTCACTCTATTTTTTTTCAAAAGCACATTTACCTTTTCTTCTTTGATTTCATGAAACTCTGTTGCTACCGTCAATGCCTGGATTAGCAAAAGCCAATTTTAACCTGATTTCATTAGAACAGAAAAAATAATTCATTGCTTAGAAAAATTGGATAGATTTTGGTTAACTTGATTTGTTTCTCTCCGGGGAGGGACAAAAATTGAGCGACAAACAAACAAAACCACAAAAAAATAACAATTTAGAAGGTATTAATTTAAATATTAAATAAAAAGTGCTGAAAACGAGGTCCAATTGTAAGCGTAACGCATGTACGAAAGTTTCTTTGTGTCACACACATTACAGTTAGATTAAAAAAAACCAGAAAATTAATGTATTATTATTTGCTAACGGGAAAGCCTGAGATAAAAGACTGCCGTTTTGTCGTCACGCGTGACGACACAAAGAACATCTGCAGAGCAGTCTAACCGCGGTTCCATCGCTTGCCTGTAAATGGTGGTCTCTTAAATAAGTTTTCATCAAAGCAGGGTGTTCCTCATGATCCCTCGGCCCGATAGTTTTCAGAATGTACACGCCCAAATACTTTTAGATTGTTGAGCGTCACCTACCGCAATAAAGGACAGTCTGAGAGATCTGTCCTTACAATTCTTGGTTTTTAAACACGTGACAAGGCGGTCATGTTGGTGGTCGATACAACAAAATTCCTTTTCGAAGAAGTTACATGAAATCAGCAGAAACAAAAAGGTTTTACTTTTGATAACTAACATGGCCGCTGTGACGTCACATGTAAACCAGCAATATCTGAAAGGTCATTATTACGCTTAATGGCAAAATAAAAATAGACCACCTGTTTTCAGTTGGAATAAGTGAAAATAAGGAAAAAATAATCAACGCATTTAACTTCCAGAACACTGATGAACGGATAATACACCGTCCGCTGTCTGGCATATTGGAGACAACAATGAAAAGGAAAGTAACTGAAATAATTGTTCGTTCTACTTACAAATAATTATGACATATAAAAAAGTCCCACGTCCAAATTTACAACCGTATTTAATTCTCACTGAAAGCCGATTTCTTTCTACTATTCAGGTCAACAAGAATGGCCCTTTTTTTTAATTTTGATCATACAAAGTTGCTGTTCATACTCAATCATACAAAGGAAACTTTGATACGTCACAAGCTTTGTTCTGTGCTCAGTGTTTTTTATGACAATAACTTCAATAAGCGTTGACAGACTTCTTGCCTTGTTGCTGGGGCTTAGGTACAGACAAGCTGTAACGTTGAAAAAGAACATGTGCAACTATAATATTCTTTTGGGTTGGCTCTACTGTCTCTGGGACAATCTACTTGTGAACCCCTTCGTAACCCTTCGGCTCGGCAACATAGCTATACTACTCTGCATAGTCGTCGCAATCTTTTCCTATTAGAAAATATTTCTTACTTTGCGTTACAACCAAATTCAGCCACAGGCACACGTCTCGCAAGCACAGTCAACCCAAGCAACTTCACTAAACATGGCTCGATACAGAAAGGCAGTATCAAGTGCATTGTGGATACAACCAACACTAGTTGTTTGTTATCTGCCGTATGGTGTTGCGGGAAAAGTAACACCAAGGAGAAACTTTGCCATGTTACCTTGCTTGACAGCTGGAGTTGTTGAGCTGCGACAAGTAGTCCCTCTGTTTCTCCTTTCAGATTACTTGACAACCATTTGTTGGTAGTGACTGTGTAATTATCATTATTATTATTATTATTATTATTAATAATTTTGTTATATCAACAACAACTGTTATGTTTTGTTATGTCAACAACAACAATGTTAAAGATGGAATCTTTTGACTTCTGGACACACTTCCTTTGCAAACCATGCACACGAATTACTCTACTTTCTCCTTTCAACCCACCTTACTCCCAGTTCCAAGAGCAGAAAATTCAAACTGATAATTTAGTAGTGGTCCCGCAACGTTAACGCACTGCAGAAGATTAGTCAGGCATAACATAAATTCAGGTCGTTAAGTTTTCAAAACAAGCTTTGAAATTAATTCAATCGTTAAATCTTTGGCGAGGTATTCAGTAAGATAAGGTACTATATAAGGCTTCATTAAGACACACCTTTAAACGACACACTTAATGATCCTTAACTGGGATGGCGAATTACGATAGAGAAAATCAAAAAACATTAGATCTGTATCACCAAGCATTGAGACCTTACGCCCTCAAGACCAAGCATTACAAGAAAGAAGTCATGCAAATCGGACACTATGCCAGAAATTCAAGACAGACCTTTGGCTACCTACCCCGACGGGCTTTACGTCTTATCTTTGAAGTACGTGCATCGCTTACTTCCGAATATTTCGAAAAGTGCCTATCAGAAATAGTTTGGAGCTTCTCAATTGTTCTGAACCCACTCCAGGTAGGCAAACTTATTCTGTCGAGTTTGAGTTCTGTGATTGGTTCATATACCGCTAATCGCTACGGATGAATAATCAATAGCACAAAGAGAAACTCGTGGAAAACACGAGGAAGTAAAAAGACTTACTTCAACATGGCCACAAGAAGTGGTAATACAGATGTGTTCGATTGTCAAGTGAAAGCTTGCGAGGGATTTTTTCAAGAACTACTCCCTAAAGTTCAAAACTTAGAGCCATTAAAAAACGACGATATACCAGAAAATGCCAAAAGCTTCACGGGACCAATCTATGATATAACAAGCTTTGATGCGCGTGAAGTCGTCGCATTGCTGTCTCGGATTGTGAACGACAGAGAGGCGTTTACCTCAGGTAAGACCTTCTACTTGTTGTTACGCAACGGCCACGATAACGAAACTTGCCCAATTGACGAACTGTTCAGGCTGAAAGCAAGACCTACAATAGATCATCCCGGCAATGCGATCGTGTTTTTACGTCCAAGAGGAAGGAAGACGTTTAAAACTTCAGCCAAATCATATGTAGAACTGAAAGGTGCCTTAGAGGCCCATTATGAAGAGGATACAGCATCCTTCGCGAGGGATATCAGGAACTTGTTTAAGAACAACGCAGTGATCATTGAGGACTCTCCTCAAGCCACTTTTGAAGCCTACACGATTTTATTGTTTGAAATTGCCCGACGCTTGGTTGCGTTAGAAGACCCGAGCGAAATGAAGCAGTTGTATGACGTCCTTCCCATTGGAAGCGCCACTGCCAGGATCGTGAAATTGCTGGCGCTTGGCAGAAAGGATATATGCACCTTTGATGACGTGTTTTTTCCGGGACACAAATTCCACTGCTTCACAGGAAACCCTAAGGTTAGGAGAAAAGCAATTGATAAAATCAACGAAACCACTTTAGAAATTGCCAAGGAGACCTCTCATACCCCAACCTACGGAGTATGTATGAATGTAGCAAGCGGTCCCAGGCGTGTTTCGGCACCAACAAACCCGAGAGAAGTGAATGCTTTGAAGGTCGATCGTCATCTTGAAGAGCTTGACCAAATGTTTTGTTCCGGAGAACAACAAGAAGCTATGCTGGCAAAACAACTCAAGGATCTAAGAATGAGGGTTGTAGATAGTGTGGCTTGGCCAATGAAGACGAAGAAGTCTACGCTCAATACAGAAATTGATTCAGCATTCGATTACACCTGATCAACAAGGTGTATGGACTAATTTTTTTAACAGACCTGAGGAATCGTAGAGACACCAAAGTTAAAACATACCTTGATGGATTTCAGTTTATACCTGGATGAAATACGAGTTCAAGGTAAAATAGTTTTCTAGGCTACAGCAAACGCTTATGGTTCCGTTTTAAGGGAACTTTTCTTACACCGCACTTTCGGTTTCACGCGATGCTGGGAAAGTACTTCCGTTAGTTAGGAGGTGGCTTTCGTTTTGTAGGTGGTCACACATCACTTGTTGACTACATTCTTAAACATTAAAGTAGTCGATCGTCGTTCTTTTTAGCTTTCACTCATACCCATATATCTTTTTTATCCTGTCCTCGATTAAATGGAAATGGTTTTGTGATAGTGCATGTCCTTACAGTCACTGTAGCCGGTACCCTCGAAATTAGCGAATTAAATCGAAAGAACATGACTTCTTTGCATCAGTGAACAAAACTTAAGGTTTCATTCGAGCAAATCATTACATTTGTTGAGTTCAGAGCACGCAAAAATATGAGAAGAATTCTTGAAAGTCTGCACGTGTCTATTCAATGTATCTTTTGAAATGCCTTAAATTGTGGAAGGTGTTGGATCAATAACTAACATTTTGAATAGTGCAAAGCTTGTTCAATTTATAAATAGCTGCCCCTTCACCCATGTCAGCTACAAACCGTAATATCATTAACTAATGTTATTGTGCAAAACCGTATTCTTAATTTCTGGTCTAATAAACAGTATTACTAGCCAGGGCTTTTGTTTTCACTATTTCGATATAGTAAGCGCGGGTTTCTAGGCTAAATTTCCTTAGCTCTCCCAGGTCCTGTCTTGTTCCACCCCAGGGAATGAGCGCGAGCTCATTTCGGTCATTTACTGGTTGGCGAGCAAACCTAGAAGGTTTGTAGTTGAACTTTGTCGTTGTGTTCAAAAAAGTGCAATGTTTGAGATTCATATGAATGTTGCATGTTTAGCAAATACACTCTGTTTTTATAAGAATGCATGTTCTTGAAGTATTGATGTTCAGGATCATCCTTAAAGCATAAGAAAATGCAAACAGTACAAACACAACTACTTGTTGTGATATGCTAGTAGGTAACTAGAAAGTTTAAAGCCTTCAGAACTAGCCTCCAGGTTACTCAACAGTAACATTCATTTACTCAACTTGTAGCAACTTTAGATCACAGAATAGAGATATATCATGAGTTACACTTTTGAAAGATAAGTTGTGTAAGCCATTTATTTTGCCAAAAACCTAACTATTAAAAGTAGGTTGTTGATGCCCTGATTTTTTTCAGGCTTCTTCTTTCCAATTGCTTAAATTGGAAAATTTACTGCGATGATCATTCTTCACTTTCATCTACAACCGCAGTTCAAAATGAATTATTTCATTATTTCACATCATTTCACTCCTCACGGGAGATATGAACTCAATAAATTGACCTCGCTCCCAATGTGTGGCTTCATAGCTCAGTTGGTAGAGCAACGCACCGGCAACGCGAAGGTCACGGGTTCGAATCCCGTTGATGCCCTGATTTTTTTTTTTTTTTTTCAGGCTTCTTCTTTCCAATTGCTTAAATTGGAAAATTTACTGCGATGTTCTTCACTTTCAAAAGTAGGTTAATTGCATGCAAACACTGTCTCATGGATTTTCCTACCTGCAGTTTTTACTTTTAATCCGTTTTTTTCTGAGAATTCCACCAAATGCGATAGAGAACTTGCATCTATGCCCATGGGTTTCTCGGTTTCTGAATTGTATTTAGACGGGTATGGCCTCACTGGCAGTGACCAGCTTTAGCGTCTGAGCCGGCAACGTAGTACTGAATATTAGGACCTGTCGAAAACGATTAAAAAGCGGCAAAAGATAAGGAGCTGTTGGTTGCATTTCGATCACAGTTCTACCCTACCCTTAATGGCCACGTATCTACCATGCGTTAAAGACACTAAACCTGACATTCTATATCGTTAGAACGTTACTAGTCACTAGATCCTTGACTCAGCTAACTTTTTACACACTCAAAGCAACGTTTACCACAAGAGAAAAACGAAGCCACTTTGCAGGGCGTACTAATCGATCGAAATCGATCACCGAAAACGTTATATCAACAACAACTTTAACAATGTTAACGATGGAATCACAGGCATGGGCATCATTGTCGTTCTTCTCCCCTGGATGAGGTGCGAATTCTTCGCAGAACCGCCACTCGTACTCATTTTGTAGTCATAAACAAAGCTGCTGGACAGTTCTGTCTGAGCTCTGATACGAGGTAGCGTCCAATCTCAATGCCTTTTTCCTGAGTTGGAAGCAACGAACAGCAGTAAAAGCCGTTGAAGATGCATTGCAGTACAACAAAATGTATGTGGCATGAGTTTGAGCCAAAACTGCTAAGGGATATTGTAAAAATGTCAAGGAACAAAGTCATTCTACTTCAGAGCAAGGTTTGGAGCAATTTATAGTGCTTCTAAAACTAAAAAGTACCTTTTAAAGAATAGCACGATAGGCAATCGGCTTTTGTTTTAAGAATTAGCAAACACTGAATTTACTTGTCCCAACAAATTCGAACTGGTGCCGGGCTCCTTCTACCTGATAGTAATTTATGTTTGAAATTCCAAAACAATTTCAAAGCTTAATTGTGACCGACTTTTAGGTACGAACTTCTGCTTCAACGATTTTTCTGAAATTCCCCTGGCATATCTATTATATCAATTAAAGCCGATACCAGAAATTCCAGCAAAAAATATCAGCAAAATTTTACTAGACGCGATTTTGTTTGAGCAGTTGGGTCCTTTCAAGCGCTAATTTAGCAAAATATATTTACCATCAATGAAATCGGAATATTTAGTACTATTGCCGAATGATATCTGTTGTTCTTTGCAAAGTTTCGCAGCCATCGCGTTGAAAACGAAAAAGCTATGACCAAAACTTCGTCACAGCTAAATGCGCCTGCATTAATGAAGGAGCCACCTTAAGGTGGCTCGACTGGGTTTTTTAGGAGGGATACCTCCCAATTTTGAGCATTAATTACGTCGCCATGAGTAAAGATATGGAAAAAAGATTACCACAACTGTATTATATAAAGATGAAAATTTCTTATGATCTGGGTTTTATTGCAATCGGAGTCGCCATGGCAACGTAACGACGCCATTACGTTTTTTTTTATCTTTCTGTTTCTCTGTACCAGGAGTTATTTTAAAAAACTGCTTGAGGGAGTTTGTACCTGCCATAATTGCCTCAATTATGGCAAGGTTTGAACAAATTCTATGAGAGCGTTTTCGAAATATTTTGAAACAAAGTTTTAAGCATCATAAAAATAGTGAAATAGCATGCTATCCATACAATTAGCTAATTTTTAAAGAAAATGATAAGCTTTGGAAACGCGGCTTCATCTTATAGTGGTTTGATTCCATTGTAAACTGTGTACAAAAAAAGAGGGGAATTGTTCGGCGCGATCGCGAGTAAGAAGAATTTTATTAACTTACATTCAACTGCTTTTGTTACAGTTTTTGCACGTAGTTTTTGCACGTAGGTTTTTGCACGTAGGTTCTCTCCTACCCGCTCCATGGGGCGGGTAGGAGAGAAACCTGGGAACGAGGTTGTTTTTTTGTCTGGACAAACTTCCGTTACCGATCATGTAGGCTTGTTTATTTTGCACGCACGCAGACTACTCTCCTTTTTTTGTTTTACTACCCATTCCAAGAGGAAACAATTCAAACTGGTAATTTTGTAGTGGTCCTGCAACGTTAACGCACTACTGAAGATTAGTCAGGCAAAACATAAATTCAGGTCGTTAAGTTTTAGAACGCATTAATTAACAAGCCTTGAAAATAATTCAATCGTTCAATCTTTGGCTAGGTATTATTCAATAAGATCTGTAAGATCTCTATCACCAAGCATTGAGTCCTTATGCCTTCAAGACCAAGTATTACAAGAAAGAAGTCAAATCGGTCTTGAACACTATTCCAGACTGACCTTTGGCTACCTAACCCGACGGGCTTTATGTCTTATCTTTGAAGCACCTGCATCGCTCACTTCCGCTGAATATTTCGAAATGTACCCACAAAAAATAATTTAATAAATAATTAATAGCACAAAAAGAAGCTCGTGGAAAACACAAGGAAGTAAAAAGACTTACTTCGACATGGCCGCAAGTAGTGGTAACACAGATGTGTTCGATTGTCAAGTGAAAGCTTGACAAGCTTGAAAGCTCTGGTATATCGTCTTTTTCTAAAGCCATTAGAAAAAGACGATATACCAGAAAATGCCAAAAGATTCAAGGGACCAATCTATGATATAACAAGCTTTGATGCGCGTGAAGTCTTCGCATTGCTGTCTCGCATTGTGAACGACAGAGAGAACAGCCAAGAGAACAAACCTGACTAAATTCATCAGGAACTGTTCAAACTGAAAGCAAGACCTACAAAACATCAACCCGGAAATACGATGGTGTTTTAACGTCCAAGGGGAAAAAAGGTGTTTAATGCTTCAGCCAAAAAGTACACATACCTGCACCATCCTTCGCGAGTGATATCATGAAACTGTTTAAGAAAGGCGCAGTGGTCATTAACGACTTTCCTCAAGCCACGCTTGAAGCCTACACGATTTTATTGTTTGAAATTGCCCGACGCTTGGCTGCATTAGAAGACCCGAGCGACGAGAAAGTGCAGTATGAAGTTCTTCCGATTGGAAGCGCCCATGGCAAGGATCGTGAAATTGCTGGGGCTTGGCAGTAAGGATACACGCACCTTTGATGACGTGTTTCTTCCGGGACACCAATTCGACTGCTCAGTTCACAGGAAAGGTTGAGAAAAGGAAAAAAGCGATTGATAACATCAACAACACTACTCTGGAAAAATATGGAGCAAGCGTTCTCAAAAAAGATTCTGTAGAAAGTCATCTTGAAGAGCTTTCGAGGCTCTATCAATGAGTATTGAAGATAGTAAGGCCCTTTCGATGAAGACGAAGAAGTCTGCAGTTAATACAAAAATATATACAGCATTCGATTACGTGGACTAACTTTTTTAACAGAGGTGAGGAATCGTAATTACATCAAACCTCTAAAACATACCTTGATGGATGTCAGTTTATACCAGGATGAAATACTTGTTCAATGTAAAATCGTTTTCTAGGCTACAGCAAACACTTTCGGTTTCACGATGCTGTGAAAGTACTTGCGTTGGTTAAGTTGTTTTCGTTTTGTAGGTGGTGACACTTCACTTGTTGACTACATTTTTAAACATTAAAGGTAATCGACCTTCGTACTTTTTAGCTTTCAATCACACCTATCTTTTTTTCGATTAAATGGAAATGGTTTTGATAATCTAGGCTGATAGTGTTGTTACAGTACCCGCTGAAAAAAATGAAATCGTAAGAAACTTCTTTGCATCTGTGAACAAAGGTTTCATTTGAGCACATCATTACATTTGTTAAGTTCAGAGCGCCCAAAAGTACAAGACAAGAATTCTAGAATGTCTACAGGGGCCTACATAATGTATCTTTTGAAATTCCTTAAATTTGAAATGTGCTGGATCAATAACTAACATTTTGAATAGGGCAAAGTCTATTCGAAGTATTATAAATAGCTCAGTGCCACTTCACCACTGTCAGCTATAAACCGTAATATCATTAAATAATGTTATTGTGCAAAACTGTATTCTTAATTTCCGGTTTAATAAACACGATTACTAGCCACGATTTTGTTTTCACTATTTCACGGATATAGTAAGCGGTTTTCTAGGCTCAAATGCCTTGCTCTCCAGGGTCCAATCTTGTTCCACCCCAGGGAATGAGCGAGGGCTCACTTCATTTTTGGTTTGTTACCAAACCTAGGAAGTTTGTAATAGAACTTTGTCGGTGTGTTTAAAAAAGTGTAACCTTTGAGATTCATATGAATTTTGTTACCGAATGCACTCTGTTTTCATAAGAATGTATGTTTTTGAAGTACTGATGCCCATGATCATCCACCAAGCTTTAAAAAGAAATTAAAACAGTACAAACACAACTACTTGTCGTGATATGCTTTTAGGGAACTAGACAGTTTGAAATATTTCAGAAAAAACCTCTAGGTTACTCAACAGTCACAGGACCCCGACAGGTGAAACTTCGAAGTACCTCTAGTGCTTCTCACTTTCGTTTATGTCGAAAACTAGCGACCAAAACTAGTTTAGAGATTCTCCATTGTTTTGAGCCCAATCCACGTAAGCAACTGAGTCCGTCTAGTTGGGTGTCTGTGATTGGTTCATATACCGCTATACGTCACGGATAAATGATCAACAGCACAGAAAGAAGCTCGTGGAAAACACGAGGAAGTAAAAAGACTTACTTCAACATGGCCGCAAGTAACACAGATGTGTTCGATTGTCAAGCGAAAGCTTGCGAGAAATTTTTTCAAGAACAGCTCCCAAAAGTTCAAAAAATGAAGCTATTGGCAGAAGACGATATACCAAAACATGCCAAATTATTCAAGGAGCCAAAAATCTATGATATAACAAGCTTTGACGCGCAGGAGGTCGTCCAAGTGCTGTCTTGCATTGTAAACGACAGAGACCAGTTTACGACAAATAAGACCTTCTACTTGTTGTTACGCAACGACCACGAGAATAAAACTGACAAAACTGGGGAACTGTTTAGGCTGAATGCAAGACCAAAAAAAGATCAACCCGGAAATGCGATGGTGTTTTTACGTCCAAGAGGAAAGGAGAGGTTTACAGAACCAGCCAAAAACTACGACCAACTGAACGGTGCCTTAAAGGCATATTACGATAAGGATACAGCACGCTTCGCGAGGGATATCAGGAAATTGTTCAAGAACAACGCAGAGGCCAATAACAGCTTTCCTCAAGCCATGTTTGAAGCCTACTTGTTTTTATTATTTGAAGTAGCCCGACGCCTGGTTGAGTTAGAAGAGCCGAGCGAGAAGAAGAAGCAGTTTGACGTTCTTCCGATTGGAAGCGCCATTGCAAGGATCGTGAGATTGCTGGAAAGTGGCATATGCACCTTTGAGGACGTGTTCTTTTCGAAGAGCAAATTCCACTGCTTCACAGGACAACCTAAGGATAGGAGAAAAGCAATTGAAAACATCAACGAGACGATAGAGGCGATAGATACGGCAGGAGTTCAACCAAGCACAAGTGCAGCAACTTTGCGCTTTCTTGAAGAGCTTAAAGAAATGTTTTGCTCAGAAGAACCAGAAGCGATGCCACGAAAAGAAGAAAAGCCAGAAGCCATGCTACAAAAAGAATTCGAGGCTCTATCAATGAGTATTGAAGATAGTAAGGCCCTTTCGATGAAGACGAAGAAGTCTGCAGTTAACACAGAAACATTTTCAGTATTCGATCACGCTTGATGACAAACTGTATGGACTATTTTTTTTTCCGGAGCTGAGAAATCGTTCAAGGTAAAATCATTTTCTAGGCTACAGCAAACACTTTCGGTTTCACTATGTTGTTAAAGTACTTCCGTTGGTTAAGTTGCTTTCGTTTTGTAGGTGGTCACACTCCACTTGTTGACTACATTTTTAAACATTAAAGGTAATCGACCTTCATACGTTTTAGCTTTCAATCATACCTATCGTTTTTTATTCTGTTTTTGATAAAATGGAAATGGTTTTGATCATCTAGAATGATAGTGTTCTTACAGTACCCGAGAAATTGGCGAATTAAATCGCAAGAAACTTCTTTGCATTTGTGAACAAAAGGTTTCATTCGAACACATCATCACATTTGTTAAGGGGTGTTACTAAACAGAGTAACGCAGTAACGAGAAAACGAGTAACGGGATAAAAATTCAAGAGGTTAAATAAATAAATAAATAAATCCTAATGAAAGAAAAAATATAAATGGTTGTCATATCCTAATAATGACCTTTACCAATCTCAAAAAAATATGTGTATTCCAAAAAGTGCTTAAAACAACGACGTCAACCCCCCCCCCCCCCCCCCCCCACCTCTACCTCCAGCAATTAAAGTCGAAGGTATTTTTAAACTTCTTGAGATGTGTCATGTTGATCGAGAGTGTAGTGTAGTCTACCCAGGGTTTATACGCAGATGTCAAAAGATTCGAAACGGTGTTTTCGTGCCTCTATAGTTGCTGATTAACTAAAGCAGCTTAAAAGTCACGGTTTATCTCATGGCGGTAAAACGCGAACAAGAAGTTTCTTTAAAACTCC
The DNA here is from genome assembly GCA_038088405.1 of Porites divaricata. Lineage (NCBI taxonomy): Eukaryota > Metazoa > Cnidaria > Anthozoa > Scleractinia > Poritidae > Porites > Porites divaricata. The sequence continues at coordinate 3,993,351 of JBBMOI010000009.1, forward strand.
TATTATGTATTCAAATTGTGCACACTTCATTGCAAAAGCAAGTGAAAAGGAAAGATAACACAATATTAAAATTATCCTTTTACGTTTTACGGAACGGTCGCTCTTGCGTTGCAGGCAATTAACACGCGTAAAGCAGCCAATAAGCTTCCACAATATTGACACAGAGCACGAAGTTTGAATATAATCTACTTTCACTTTTTATACACTGTTTTGTAGTTGAATTATTTTCGTCGTCAATGAGAAAGTGCCACTCAAGCCTCCAAGCAGCTTATCCTGTACCTGAGATTAGCCAGGTATAAATATCTCCTAACGCCGAGTTCAGTTTGATCTGTTAACTACAGTTACCTGCACATCACTTGAACGAATGATTATTTTTAACATCGACAGTGAGGTTATTTGCTTTAATTTCTTCCCACCTGCTTACATAAATTACAAATACACCTCAGTTATCCATTGGTATCAGGTACTAGTATTACGTTCTCATCTTCCCTTTTAATATGTAACAATTGCACCTGTCCATCAAAGTACCTGTTGGGGGCCCTAGCCTATTCGGCTCGTAACCGAATAACTATTAAAGAAAAGGCAAAGAGCATCTTGAATTCAAATAAAACAACTATATTACGTTTTACTTTATCTTTAAGATTTGTTCGTTTAGAGGGGATTGTAAAATTCAATTTATAACTTACAGAGTGTCCTAAGTTCGTGTCACTCATTTACCGGCCCTGGTTCATTTTAGGTCATTAGAAAAGAGGCTTTTCAAGTAATATCTACATAAATCAGGTGGAAATGTTCGTAATGTTTATGTTCTTTAAATTGTATATCATGTTTTTGTTTGCTTTCTTATTTTGCCCCCAAATTATTGTGGTCTTTACCAATTTTTGCGACCAGTGGTAGTCGAGCGTTCCCCTCGTTTGACAGTTATAATTTCGAGAAGATGAATCCTGTTACAGAGAACGAGTTAGCTCATTTTAGCTGTGGCACTTGCACTTGCAGATCTTTCAAGCCGTCTTCTATGGAATTTTAGGAACTACTCGGACAAGAAGAACGTTGGGCGATGACAGATGTAAACGACAAGGAATAGGAATAGCCCAAACTATCTTAAATCAAGCCAGGTCATATCGGCTATCGGTAAATTCTTAGCAAAAACAGTGAACATATTAGATTCGAAATACCAACAAATCAAAACGAAACGCTTGTTGTTCAAAGTCGATGTAATGTAGCCTCTGGATCCCTCTCTTCTTACCCTCGCTTTTAACTCCTTCGCTGTTTTCGGTAGAACAACAGGCATCTTGAATAAGCGGGAAAGATATGTTTTATCATAATTTACGAAAATGAATGATTCTTTGTTCGCCGAAATTCCCTGTCTTTGAAAACAGACTTCAGACTTCCATCTTCGTTACTTTTCCTCGGGGATCACGGACATTTATATATCAGACTTCGTTTGGGGTGGTCTTGGTTTAACCCATAGGTCCCAATAGTGACCAACATCAATTTTCTCCAAACACCATCAGCAGATAATCAAGAGTAAAGGTTATGAGAATTACTAAATTGATTACCAAAAGGGAGAACACCTTGATCTTCAACCAAATTCTCTCAACTATTCTTAAAAGAAATGTATGGAGACCGGACTGGAGAATTTAAATGTGGATCTTAGGGCTTAAAGGGTTAATTCATCTCCAAAGTATACCCAATCTGATTGCCACCATCTCATTTTATCTTATGGCAGAGATCTCTGGCAAACTTCCATCCATAAGCTCACTCGAAGCTGTCTTTTAATTACAGTATGAGCAATAAACTTCCGTTTGCAACTCCAAGTTGATGGGCGACTCAGACGTAGTTTACTATGGAGCTACTGGAGCCCACGGTTTAAGAAGAAATAAGGCTCCATCTTCTTTCTTGGCTCCATCAACTTCCTTGATAAAATTCAATGACTATGGTAAGTCTTCACCTGGGCTCAGTGACGTAATCAAATCCTTGCGTCTATCTGTGTTATGGATCATGGTTCCTGCCCCGGGGGAAGACTCCCATATAAAAGTGACGGGGATGCTCGTCGTCTCGCTTAGGGGTGTAAATTGCAGACATTGGTCTCACTGTGTTTGGGACGGAACGTCACTATATTTGCTCATTCAGGTATCGCTTAGCGCTGTTTATTAAGAAAGTTGCAAAAAACTAGAGATTTATGACAACGCTTTTGAAATCTTATTATAGATGAACGCATTCTATTTTAATTCAACATCTTTAACACAACAAAAAACACTCTAGCTCTTATTAAGATGTCTGTTTTAGTATGGTCTCCTTTAGGGGTCAGTTTAAGGTTGAGCCAAACCCACAGTGGTCTTCCTTATCTCCATCTCTTATATATGGGAGTCGCCACGGGGTTCCTGCCTTTTGCATTAAGACGAGAGAAAAAGCACTTTCACAGTAACACATTATACAGAAAGCATGAACTGCTCCAAAAATATATGGCCGAAGACAAAGTCCTTGAAAAACTTTTGTATTGGAGGTAGCCATAACCAGGGCGTTGTAATTTTAAGATAGGTAAAGATAGGCAACCTTAAGAAATGTAACCCCAAAGGCTATAAATTTATGCATTGTAAAACGTACATTTCGTTACAGAAATGATAACAAGCGTTGTGCACTTGTGACGGAACAGTTTGCACTTACTGCTCAGTGTCTTAAACAACCTTCAGACAAGCAGCTCTGACCAGCATCACAACCGCACCCAACATGTCATTGACTCAGGCGACTCGGGAAAAAAATCCAAGTTCTCACAATAGAAGTTGAATTTATAGACTATATATACCTTCTGATTACTAGTTCAAGCCCAGATGGATAAAAGGTCGGCGAAATTAGTCTGCTTCCCAGAAATGAGCTCAATTTTAAAAATAGAATTGCAAAACAAATATCTCGATTCGATACAGCTAACTAGCGTTTATTTCCTTTTCAGTTTTAGAAGCTAACCTCCCTCGCCAATCGCCTTTCGTGGTACGTAATTAAGGCAAAGTTTAGTATACATAACGGCCGGGGGCTGTGTGCCCACTACTGACAAATGGTGGTCCTTGGAGTGCCTTAAAGAACAGCTCTCCGTTGTTCAAACGTTGGGTGGCCCTACCCACCAGATATATTACTCAGCGGATAAGTTTTAAAGGAACCTATTGTGTTCTCCACCGGATTTTAACCAGTGGATAGCGTTATTTATCTACTGAACAACTTGAGCCGGATTTGGAGCGAATAGTCAAAAGTAAGAGCTCGGGGGAGTAACGTGACGTCTATACCATATTGACATTAATACCCAACAGGAGATGGTAGAATACTCGGACTCCCTGACACTGCACATTACAACAACAGTAAGTGCGCATGTCTGAGCACATTGAAGTAGCACTACTAAACGTGTACACCCACGGTTAAGTACCATCGTAGTCTAACTAATAAAAAGCATCATTTGATAAAAATAAAATTCCTGAGTAAATTTTGCTTTCTACTTGATCTTCTTGGCACTTTCCAATACGATATCAAAAATTTAGTATAGGATACAAAAATATCAAATAAGCCGGAACTAAAGACTTTTTGTTATAACAGTAACAGGACTATTGTTTAAGATTTAAAATTTTAAACCTTCCCGTCTACAGAAGACTGTTACCGGTTTGCGTTTCTAAGGTAGAGTTGTTGCCTTGTTACCGTAATGTGACGGCTATCTGCAGATTCCCAACGATACCATCAAATTTAGTTAACAGTAGTTCTGACAAAACAAATCCAAATATACTACTGTTTGTTCTTTTTATATCCAAATGCTATATCTGAAACCCCTCAGCGCAAAAAAAGTAGTCGCCGTTTGGGGTACCTTAAATATGAGGAGAAACTCGCGCTGAAAAGGAAAATTTTAAAGGAAAAAAAAATCCACACATACCAAAAACTAAAATAGCTGATATTGACGTAATAGTTCCCCATGCGCGTGGATAAACGTCTATTTTTGAATCAGTCCATTAATTATTAAGAACAAATCTAATGTTAAAGATTCCTTAAAGTTTTAAAATACAATCAGTTTTTCGGTGTTATTAAAATTACTGACTGCTAGAGGTTTTCATTTCAGGAGGCTTTTTAAGAGTAAAGGTTACAAGGAAGCCTTCCACGTTTATACCGTTATGACAACCTTTGGAACGTGAAAAGGGCACGTAGGGATGATATGTCCAACTAGAGCAGGTGTGCAACTGGATTAGTTGCCAGGGCTAAAAATAGGAGAATACTGATTTTAACTTCCGTCCATAGTTCTGTTCCGTTCCGGACGATTTTCCTTACTGAATTAATAAGCTGAGAAAGCATATAAAAACTGGCCTAGGATGCCTGCTGAAAGCAGCGAGTTCAAGATATCCAAGTGAAATCCTTGGCTTGTGACTGAATTTAAGGTAAGCCACAATAGTAGAAAGAATAGGTTATGCCTGTTAATCTCTTGCATAGAGAACACGGTCAATTTTCATGGTACACCCTTCCTGATATTGTCCTCCAGCAGTGTCCGCCAAAAGACGTTCTTAAAATTCGGTTCTAAGAGCTCGGCATTAAAACGTTCGACTCCTCAACTATTTGGCATCATGGAAGAAGGTTAATGAGTTGGGACAAATTTTGGAAAGTCACATTCTCCCTTAAACTATATACTCAACTGCTTTTAAAGCTGATTACGAAACTGAGCTTTTACGACTTGCCGTTAAGATGTTTTGGTTGATTAGATCAGGGGAAAAAATATATGTCGGTAAAGGCGATCTTGTTTCTGAAGCTGCCCTTGTAGGGCTCGCGTCTGTCCGAAAATCCTCGCTGCATGCGTTAATTTCGTTCCCATGAGCTGACAATAACACATGCTATACTTCTCCTTTCATAAAAGGATTCAATTTCCTTACGATACAAAAGCTTAAGCGTTATTTTATCAATAAAACCCCGTATCTACGCCACTGAAACGAATAAGTTACCAAACAATTCTAGTGGTTTCCATGCTGCTTTTAAGTGATACTACAAAGGCTCCTTTAGTTGCAAACAAGTTTTAAAAAAGAAGCAACCTTAGTTTTGTCGAGTCAATCAGATGTTAGATCAGTACTTAGAAAAGAGTGAAGACCAGTGAACTTGGGAAACGACAGTTTTCCTTGTAATCTTTCACGGCCGATCTACTGCAGACGATCGTTTCGATGTTGTGGGTACCCTATACTAATAAGGTACCTAGTATATTCTTATAGAAGCAAAGAGTAAGGAAATTTAGCGCCGGGATAAATTTTCTCTCTGTAAAACATTCTGCGAGTAACAAGTATTCAGACAGCTAGAACATTTGAAATAACTACACTTTAGCTTACACAGTCTTTTCAGAATCACCTCACGTACTGTTTATGGACACAGTTAATGTACGTATTTTTTAACTTTTGAGTCTATGGACAAAATCGTATCAGGCTGCGACCAGCTTTAAAACGCTAAAAGCAGTACTTTTACAAAACCCCCTTCTCTCCTCAATGTTTAGCAAAATAAGTTCTTGTGTTTTCCATAGTCAAGGCGACCCTGCATGCTCTCTGCGCTAACTTGGGTATTCTACCGCACATGAATCCTTATGAAAAAAAAATGTGAACTGCAGGAGAATAAGCTGGTTTTGTTTTCTTATTATTTTTCCAACAATATTGCAGGTCTAGAAACTATCAACCTGAGCTGAATCCTTCAAAGAAATTATCTTTCATAAACCGTGAATAAAAATGAATCTCTGCGCAAAAGTAAGATCAATAAATTTTTACAAACGACTTTCATCATGCGTGCATCAGTATGTCAGTCGGAAGAAGCAGCATAATTATAATTAAGTATGATTAAGTACAATTGATTATAAGCGTCAACTTTTTTATCAATCAAGATGCCGGTTCTAGATGACTTACACAGTGACGTAGGGTACAGTACAGTCGTTCGCTTTAAATTGAATTTGTATTTCTTATATAATGATAAATAGCTTTTGCAATACTGTATGGTGCTTGTATGATCCTGCAAATAAGGAAGACCTTAGATAACAACGACCTAAACCAGATTGGACACCTTATGAATTTTACACAACGCATTATTTCCGTAATGGAACGAATAAGGCTATAATAGCTGAAGGAACCAAAACTACAGAGCTCCAGTTATGGAGAGAACACAGTAGAGAGTTAAGCACTGATCTACACTGATTAGGGTTAAGCACTGAACTGAAAACGGTTAGCTTTCAAATATTGTAATGGGGTACGGCATATATAAGAACATGACTGTATATTTTAAAAATTACTGGATTTGGCAGCTAGTCCTCGATGGTGTAGTGGATATGGATGTAGGCTATAAAGCAAGTGACCCGGGTTCAAAGCATCACAGTGGAGTTTTTCTATTTCACTTTTATATTACACAGTAAAGTTGGACTTAAGTTGTTCATCATGTAATTTTACTGAAAGAAACAATCTGGTTTAGGTCGTTGTTATCTAAGGTCTTCCTGCAAATAAAGCTTGTTGTTGTTGTTGCTTTGTTGCCCATCTATCTCAGTGGCGCATCCAGGGGGGCCGGCGCCCCTAAACTGAGGCCCTAAGGGCCAAAAGAAAAATTTGAGTCCGGGTCTCCCCCTAATCTCAGGGTCTGGATGACCGAGTGAAAACACTTTGAATCCCCCTCTTCGGCCGGATATTACGTCTTCATACTTTTTTTAGAACACGGTTTTAAAATATAATGTAGTCTATGAATAATTTTATAATCATTTCTACCTTTTTTGGCATTCCCAGGCGATGTATTTTTATTTATATTATCCCCCATTTCTTTCTGATATTTTATTTATTTATAATCTTAAGGACCTCTCTGATACCACAATTGCTGATTCACACGTGACGTCATCAAAATTCGAACTAAAAAATTATAAGTTCTTCAGAGTTCTTACTTTTGTAAGGTATTAAACAAGCAAAAATGTATACTTTTACAATTTTTTTGGCCGAAAGCTGTCATACAGGTTACAAAAGTGACTTATCTTTTAAAATTCTGTTATTAATTTCACGCTGCCTGGCGCTTCTGTCCGCCATATTGGTTCCCTCAGAAGGCCACCAACATGGCGTCTCCAAACAAAGCACCACAGATTTGAGTTCAACATTCATCCGAGTATGTCACATAGCAAAAATCGCAAAGGCTGAATCATGGCTAGGCATTTAGCTTATCTTTTATCCTGAATAAATGCTATTATTTATTATTATTATTACTATTAACTCTAATACAGGGAGGACCCGATTCGAAAACAACTCGTTTTGAAATAGTTCAGCTGATAGTTGCATCATCTAGTTGACCTTTACTGAAGGTGATGCGCACGCACATTACGACGTAATTCAAAATGGCGCGAAGAATGTAGACGTACGATGAAAACAGTTGCTGTCACCTCTGGGTAGAGGAAAATTAGATACCATAGGAGTCCCAAGATTAGGTGTTGCGTTCTCCTAACGTCCACCACAATTACAAGCAACAAGCATTTCGTGTTAAATTGAAATCTAGCTGAAAGGCTGTTGTTATTGAACTAATGGCTGGTTGTCGTTATTATTATTGTTATTACAACTATTATTATTATTATTATTATTATTATTAATTTAAATATTATTATAAGTTGATCCGAAAATAATAATAGAAAGGCGGACTTACTACCAAAACATGACTTGGTTACTAGTGACAGTGAGGAGGGTACTCGGTACTCGGTACTCGGGCGGGGGGGGGGGGGGGGGGGGGGCGAAAGGTTTTAGTGAAAGAAAATACAAGTTGAAACAGCGAGCGAGTGAAAATTTTGCGATATTAATGCTGAAACATTTTGCTTGATACGATATTACATGGATTGGGAAAACGTGACATGTCATTCAAAGTAGCCTTTTTCTTTATTATCTCTGAAAATTTCAAACAAACACAATTGACAGAAATTGCTCCATGACGTAGACGTTTAATAAAGATGCTTGCGGACTTGTTAACTCACTGACATTTGATTAACATTTTGACCGCTTGCCGGAACTCTCTCCTATAAAAGGAGTAAATTAGTGGATTTGTCGATGATTGAAACAAGAGAAAAGTAACCGACAATTTCCGAAGAAGTAGCGTTACTAGATCAGGACGATCGAACAAGTAAAACAGATAGTAAGATGCTCGTGGGAGCCAACAAACTACAAAAGTTAAAACCACTAGTGCGCAAGAAAGGGTCCCTTTTCCTATCTGAAGATATTGTAAGCGATATTTCCGTCTCCACCAATATCTGTAGTTTTTTCCGTCTGAAGGTGCTAATTTTAGCCTCTGTCGTCTAATGGCGGTAAAAATTGCAGCATTGATGGCGATGACGATAAGAATTGGGACAAAAACAAAAATAAAAAGTAGACAGTACGAGTAAATTCTGTTCCATTCCTCCACTACATCGCTGGGTTGTGAGTGTGACCATATGTTTCGGATTAAGGCAAGACAAACTGGTGTAATCCACACCGCCAGCAAAATCAGGCGAAATTTCCTTAGCGATATTTTCGTTTGATATTTAAGCGGCTGGAAAATAGCCATGTATCGATCATAAGAGATGGCGAGAAGATTGAAAGTTGAGTTCAAAAAGCAGATGTCTTTACCGCCTTCAAAGAGCCAGCAAAGTTTGCTCAAAGAGTATACACAACCTGTACAGAATGCAGCATACCCAGGGGTTACTAAGACAGCCATTAGAGCATCGCAAATAGCCAGACTTAACAGAAGGAGATTCATGTAGCTCCGTCTGAGGTATTCAAAGCGAAGAAATGCCGCACAAGTCAGGGAATTTCCGATAACTATGATGGTTCCAATGGCTCCGTTTATGAACCAGAAAAGAAAATCAAGTTCTCTGCTACAGTTTTTATCGATGATATGACCTCCAAGGCTCTGAAACGTGGGCAGACTTGGAAAACCAAGTGGCATCAAAGAGGAATTATTCGCAAAACCTTCAGACATCCCTGAGATTGTAAGTGCCGAGGGCTGATTCGATCGTACGACACTAAGAAATGGCAAGCAGCTACTGAGATCTATCAGCCGGTGTAAGTTAATAAAGTTTGGACGTTTAAGATCAATTAGACGGAGTTTTCATTCAAGGCAAACCGGGCTGCCAAATTAAAACATTAAAGGACGCTGGCATAATTTATAGAAGCTGCTTTCAGTTGCTTATAGAGACGGCAAAGCAAATAACAGATGCATTAAGAATGAAAAATAAATTTGTATAAAAATAATATAGTTTTGTTGAAAAAACTTCCGCTGTTTTGTTACCAGCTCTAAGCAAGATCAACGCGTGCTCCATTTTAAACATGTTGTTTGGCTACAAAATAAAATAAAGTAAAAAGAACAAAAAACAATACCACGTAAATAGATCTCTACAATGAAACCATCCAGTCAACAACTACTGGGAGGTACAGCTGACCAGAAGGTCATAATATCAAGCGCCTTTTAACCGCTTCACCGTCCAATCCAGGATACCCTTATATTACCTTAGCAAAGATCACGCGTTCTAGAGTTCACGTGAGGTTGTAGAATACTGGTTAAAAACCTGAGGTATTTACTAGTACAGTCGAACCTCCATGTCCGACCACCTTTCCTAATCGACCACTTCCCATAAGCAACCGCCAGTCCAAAACACCAAAATTTTCCCAGTCAAAGCCTTACAGTTGGAACCTCTAGTAAACTACCACCTCCTGTAAGTGACACTTGCGACAGTTAATAATTTTCTGTTGTCAGTTTTAACCTCTTGTAAGCGACCACTTGATCCCTTCTCTGATCTCTATGTTCGCTGTGTGCACTATGCTACTTAAAATATACGAAGAACTTTAGTGACAACGTGGAACTACACATGTCGTAACTTAGACATTGCAAGCAATAAATTATTTTCCATAAAGTAGATGTGCCTGGACTTCTTCTCGAAAAAAGCACCCTGTGGTTCGATTCTTGTAAACGACCACCTTCCGAAGCGACCACTCAGTCTTTGTATTTTGGGTGGTCGCTTACGGAAGGTTCGACTGTATTTCATTAATTCTCATAACCTTTTCTCTTAATTGTGAATGGATATTGTTGGGAGAAAATGGATACTCGTCACTTTTAGGACTTGAAAGGTTAAACACACGTTCACTGCAAACCTGTGAAGGAAACTAAGGAAAAGCGATCACGAATACCAAAGATAATGAACAGCCAAAGCCTCAGGTTTTCGCCTATTTCTTTTTAAAGACCGTGCTTGCTCTTTTTTCTGCTTGCGTGCTCGTCTAACGGAGAGCTTTTGGAAAGGAAATCTCGCCAACACCCGTGCCACCAAATGTTTTTTTTTCAGTTACAAGAATGGCTAGTTTAGAGCTATTTTAGTTAAAACCCATTTCGATGCACCTACTGACCCCAATCTTTTAAAATATTGCTATTTTAAAATTTCACGGTTTACAATTATTAAAACCAGACTCATTCAGCTGCTCCTTTCAAAACCATCCTCTTTCTTTAAAATTACCTTATATAATCAAATTCATTTGTATAATACAAGTAAACTCTCATGCATCTCGTTTAAACTCTTGTCAAACAATTTTCTTTTCTTTCTTTCTTTTTTTATCAAGGACCTAAATTTTACAACACCTTTAACACCGATATCGCCAACGCGTCCTCTGCTGTTGCCATTATTTAAATTTCATCTTGTAAAATTATAACTGAGAAGACCTACCTAACATAAACTAGACATATTGGTGTTCCAAAACAATGAAAAGGCGGCCATGTTGGTGTTCCAAACCAGTGTGAGAGAACGTGTGGGAGTTGAAATGTTTTCTTATGTAAACGCTTCCTTTTGTTCCCATAAATTTGCATAGGTGCTGGCCACGTGAGTGAAAACACTCTTTTAAAAAGAACCTAAAGTTTGCAATTGTAATACTACTGACAACATACACAGCATGACTTGTACACTTGCCCACAAGTCGAGCTCAAAATTGTTCTCGAGCGCGAAGCGCGAGCGGGAGATTTTTAATGTTTTCTGCGATATTCTTGTGAAATTGTCAGATACATTGCACGTTGTGTCAGTTCATCCCCTGACTCAAGCTGATTCAAAAAGAAGCTCTAAAGGTTTGAAACAATTGTTGTATACACGGGTAGCTACAATCCAAAATTGATGTAAACTAATAAATTTCGAAAACTAATAAATCTCAAGATAGTCTGAAATGCCAGCCGTCTTACCCCCGTAATCCCTGAGGGAAGGGGGGGAGCGAAGTCTCTCCCCCGCACCCTCCAGGGGTTAGTGCGTGGCGATGGCCGACATTTCAGATTACCCTTCCAAATGTCACGATATCCCTGACAGTAGCGAACAAAGAACAAATTTGCAATCATAATTATCAATAACCTACAGGAGTATTAGTTTAAAAGGAGTTATGTACAGATCAAGATATATCAGTATAAAGTATTTTCACACGACGTCATGGAAACTGCGGCCATGCTTGTGTTCCAAAAAAATCCCGTGGGAGTTGAACTCTTCTCTTATGTAGCGGTGTATCGTTCGATTTTGAATGTTTACGCACGGGAAAAGTTAAGGCGCTGAGGGCGATTTTAAATTTATAGTCTCGGAAATGCCATCTGCGAGAAATTTTCAGTAAATAAATACAAAGAAAAATGCAGTACTTAGGTGTTTATTTTACCCATCTCTATTGCTATCCGTAAGGTACACTGGGGACTGGTGAGGCTGACACTGTGAGGGGGCAGGGAAGGGTACATTGTTTTCGTTTTTCAAACCACTATAATGTTTCTTGCCGTCCGTTTATAGAATGATAAAAGGATAAAGGAAACACTAACACAAAGACAACAAGATCATGCTAAAAAATTATTAGTCATCGTTATTTAATGATAAAACAGCTTTCATGAAAAATAATAATAATAATAATAATAATGAAATGAAGTGTCTTTTTTTTAATGGAAAGGAATAATGTGCAAGATGCTTTGACTGAATAGTTTTTTAAGTGAAATTAATTGTAAAAGGGATTTTTATAATTAGATTAGTATTAGTATTCGAATAATTTTTTTTTTTTAAAATTGAAATGACTTTTTTAATTAATCCGAATTAGGTGGTTTAATTTTAATCGAAATGAGTTGTAAATAGTACTTGTACAGTTGTACTGGATAGCCCTTTTTTTTTAGCGAAATTGTAAATAAAGTTTTGTTTTAAAAAATAATAATAATAATAATAATAATAATAATAATAATAATGGAAACTTTATTTGTTTCATCATTCCTCTTTTAAATCTGGCACGATAAGAATATTCTAAATAGTAAAAAAGAATTCACTATTTACAAGTCATTTCATTCAAAACACTAAAATCGAAATCTAGCGTCCTAAAAGTCCTCTTTCGATGTCAAAATCCATCTCTTTTAGGTTGAGATTTACTCTCCTCAATGAACGCGATCCCCTTAGACATAAGAGGGATGTTCTCAGAATAGCAAATGAGATTTTGGTTCTAATCCACGACATTCCAGTCGAGTAATCCTCGCCTTTCTTGATTGACAGGAGTTCCGCTAAACGCTTGTGATAGACTTGACATTCAGGTGCAATGTCACCCGTAGTGGTGAACACTAGCGGCGTGAACGTGGCTTGTTCCACCTCCATAACTCGGCTTGCGTACATGCGTTTCTTCTTTGTGGCAGAAGAAAACCAAAGTGATTCCTGTGGTTGTTGGTGGGCTTGGTACAGTAAAGAAGGTTCCATGACAACAAAACTAAACGGAAACATGACTTTTCTATTGGCGTGCTACTTACCACGCTTCAATCTTTTGAGAATAATTTGTTTCCAGGGGAGGAAGGCTTAACCAAAACATTTATGGATGCTTTTGGTTGACTTTGTTCAATCAATACATTTTAAAAAGAGAAATGCTTTACTTAGCAATCCTATTGAGATGAAATACTCCGGGGATGTGCTATGTGCTATGTGCTATGTGCTAAAAGAAGCTGTTCAAAGCACTCATAGCACGATTGGTGTTTTATTACTGGTTAAAAATTCTTTCAAACATTACTTAAGGTGGCTCGACTGGATTTTTTTGGGGGGATCTGTGTTTTATTGCAATCGGAGTCACTATGGCAACGTAACGACGCCATTACGTTTTTTTATTTATCTTTGTGTTTCTCTGTACCAAGAGTGTACCAAGAATGCAAGTTAATAAAATTTTTCTTACTCGCGATCGCCCGGAGCAATTCTCCTCCTTTTTTGTACGCAGTTTTCAATGAAATCAAACCACTATGAGATGAAGCCGCGTTTCAAAAGCTTATCATTTTCTTAAAAAATTAGCTAATTGTGTGGATAGCATGCTATTTCACTGTTTTTATGATACTTAAAACTTCGTTTCAAAATATGTCGAAAACGCTCTCACAGAATTTGTTCAAACTTTGCAATAATTGAGGCAATTATTGAGGCAATTATGGCAGGTACAAACTCCCTTAAGCGATTTCTTAAAAAAAACCCTGGTACAGAGAAACACAAAGATAAATAAAAAACGTTATGACGTCGTTACGTTGCCATGGCGACTCCGATTGCAATAAAACACAGATCATAAGAAATTTTCATCTTTATATAATAGAGTTGTGGTAATCTTTTTCCCATATCTTTACTCATGACGACGTAGTTAATGCTCAAACTTGGGAGGTATCCCCCCAAAAAAATCCAGTCGAGCCACTTTACCTTAACCGTACAAATTTATTCCTTTGTTTAAACTGTAAAACTAGCCACCAAAACGAAAAAACTTACCCTAGCTATGCCAAATGTTCAATGCTAAGGACAATTCGATGAGCGGTACATGTGGTAAATACATTAAAAATAGTACAAAGAATATTTTCAGCCAAGAAAAATAAAAATATTCAACCTGGGCCAGAAAAACAACATTCTTATATACAAAAAAAGGCAGACGAACCTTTTTCTGACGTAATACATACATTAGCCATAAACCTCGTGAGTGAAAACGCTGCTTGGGGAGATTTAAGTTATGATCATACTCTACATTGCGCTGGCGAGACTACCATACCAGGATAAGTCTTCTGTTCACAAATACGAACGATACTTTTGATGCAATTTCTGTAACGGAGCAGAGTTGCGCCGCGTCGATCTCTAAAGTGAAGCGTCACCTATCAGATCGGCGTTCATACTAAACAAGATGAAAACCTATCCGGTATAATGTAAAAAATAATCACCTTTACGGCAAACGGCAGATTCAAGCGAAGCGCAAAATTTCTCAAATTTGAGAATTAAAACTACAACCTGTGAATGAATCTCACATGAAACGACTTATTGACAGGACTTTTAACACGTGGCTGGGTTTTCACAATGACATTCAGAATTTGTTTGCTATTTTGCGCAAGAATCTCTATCCCGAGCATGTATTAGATATGTTACTCCACCGTTACGTCACAAAAGCAGTAGAAGGGAATGACACTCGACCTTTGAGAGGTGTCGAGCAGCAAGGGTTGCCTAGGCACTATGTCAAGACCCCCTACATTGTGCATGTTTCGGGTGTTACACAACAAAGGGTGCGCAAACTCATCAACTGATTCTGTAAACCCATTGACATCAAGTTTGTTTACTCTACTTTTAAAATTAAAAAAAATATTCAACGTGAAAGACCCTTTCCCTGACAGGCTTAGTGCGCGCATCGTGTACAAATTTTCCAGCGCAAGCGGCAATGCTTGCTGATTTAGCAACAGGACGGGAACGTCAGGTGACGACGGGAAAGCGCGCGGAAAGGACTTAATTCGACTTCCGGTTCCCAATTTGTTTCTCAGCCATTAGTCAAGGCAGTTGTTTGATTTGGGTGCGCCGTCATCAACTGACGTTCCCGTTCTGTTGCTAAATCAGCCTTGGCGAAACAAGCCGATACTTTTCCACGCGCGTGCACGAGCACTTGTCATCGGACAGATTCTCTCACGTTCATACGTATTTACAGGCTTCAGAGTCTTGTCGTACCTACTGTAACTTAGACTGCTTTAAGATCTTGGACTCTTCCCCTACTAGGTATCAAGTTAAGCTTAAGGAGTCTATGTACATTAAGTGGGAAAAGCCTGACTTTAATCAACGGGTCAAACACATCAATCTGAAGCTTCTCTGTAGATGTGTGCACGCGCATCTATTAGTTCTGTTAACTTTAAAATTTATGTAGCGTATTGCTCTCCAACGTAATGTAACGTATAAATTGGCACATTTTATCGCCGTATCACACTGACGATGACGGATGTACCGTCGAAAGACCGTCTCGCAAACATGATTGTTAAAATTTAAAAAGTCGCATTATTTTTAAAAACTTATTATTAGGTAATTTTATAGAACATGATCACAGCGTTTATGGGAGAAAAAAATTGATCCCTCGGCCAAAGCCAAGAGCTGACAACAGCGCTCACAAATTCTCTGATTGCCTTGTCTTGACCAGGTAACCCGCCTTGACGAGCCAAAGTGTTTATATGAAGAAATGTTGGCCCAACTAGGAGTCATTCTTCTGGCAGAGTCAACTTATTGTCTCTGATGTAAACGGTTCGCCACGTTTTGCAAGCATGGTTAACAACAGTTAGCTTTCCCAGGGTAGCTCGGGTAGACCCTTCTTCCGGGGACAAGGTTTCTCCATATACACCTATTTCAGGAAAGGTTGTCGGAAAAAATGTTAACGCGACAATCCCGAAAAGTAATATGGGATATGATCAATACACTGTTTCTGACACCGTAGCCGTTGATACTACTTCTTAATAATATTCGAGCTTTATATTCTATCACTAATTTAAGTCTTTATATTCGTTTTTTATATTTTATACTTTTATGTTCGCTCTTTATATTCTCGGCCCGGGAGAGTGTCATAAAATGTTCGCAGATTTTTCGTTTCATTTGATTGCACATTAATCTTGGATCAAGACTCCATGTAAGCGTTGATCAAAACTTGAGTCTTTCCTAAGCGCTCCTTCAATAGATCAACTGCCTTTTTATAATTTTCTTTAGTCAGTGGCAGTTTGGAGATAGCGCCCGCTGCGTCTCCTGTGAGCATTCCGTTTAGATAATTCATTTTCTCCAGATCACCCACTTCAAGATTTTTATCGATAGCTGCGCTAAAGCTGTCCCAGAATGTGAGCCATTCAAGGAGTCTCCTCCAAAGGATTTTATGTTTATCTTTGGTAAATTTACATGCATTCTTGCGGTTGGTTTTTGTTTTAAATTTATACTATATTGGAATTGGCTCACAGGTGTATCTTGTTTCCTCTTGAGGAGGCGTGCGATTTTGAATTGCCAATATAATACATTGTCTTGAAACGATAAGGCTGATTCCGTGTCAGCTTGGATTTCTTCTTCTGTCTCCAATGACATCGCAATTTTTGTATCCATCTGTGTTATTTCTATACCTCTTCGTGTAAGTCTGTCCGCCAGTGCTTCCAATTCTGCTTTATCTGGGGTCTCTAAATTTATGAGTTTTTCGGGCCTTTTAAAATCTTGTGAACAGTGTCATTTGTACCGGGCCCAAGATTGACTTCATTTTCCTAATTTCTTCTGTCAATGTACTAAATCCTAGTCTCGGACGAATATTACAACTATTGTAACAACACGATCATCTGATTCAACATACTGCTCTTTACTGTTGTAGAACTTCAGAATACATCTTGCGCGTATTATGACGTAGTAAACTAAATAATTGATGACAACTCGCAAGGAATACCCCGGATAATGTTTTGAGCCGTTGGAACTTTTGGTTGCAAGGTTTTACTTAAAAGAACTTCTTGATCTTAAAATTGGCCTCATTCACACCTTCCAAGGAACCTGTTGCCGACTCCGAAACGTAAATAGATGGAAATAAAGGTGGTTTACGATAACATCACAAAAAAAATCCGCAAGTGTTGCTATCGCAGTGTAAACAAACGAAATATTCCCCAAAGTTCTTGGGAAACTGATTCCCAATAGGAATATACGTCATAAACATGTATATGTCAATCTCTTTTGAAGTTGTCAGAAGGGCTAATCCAGAGGTTTTCTCTACACAGAAGTAAAATATTGTACAAAAATTGGGATCCGAATCAATGAAGAAGTTCTCCTCGCCGTTTTACGATCAAAACACCACGTCCGACTTCTTAACATAAGTAAACCTTTGACACCAAAGTGTTAGAAAAACTGAAATTAGCCTTTTGTAAAAACTGTTCAGGCAATCCTTTTAATTAACTTTCTTGCCGCTTGACGGAAATCATTTCTAAAAAAAGAGTAGATGATCGGGTTGAGAGAGGATTGGCAGAAAATGAAGAACAAAGAAAGTTTCCTTAGCAGAGGACTAGCTAAATCGCTTCGACCGAAAAGGCTGCAAAAGTTGAAGAAAGATCTTGGAAGCCAGGAAATGACAAATATTAAAACAATCAAAATACAAGACATAGTTCCCTTTCTCCTCCGACTAATATTCCTGCGATTTCGCTCCCGTATACTTTTACTGACAGAATTCGCGCCAGTAATAGAAACGAAGTTTCCTTCCGAGAGCCCTCTCTCGGATGCATTCGTTAAAGTTAAAGATTCCACCATATCCGCATGAATCCGAATTCTGTGGCTTCTTATAGCTCTCATAAGCTTTAGATTGACGAAGAATAATATTGGGATTGGTGAAAATGTAAATAAAACTGATAATACTGCATTATACACTGTTTCATAGCGTTTCACCCCTGTCTCATCCATTGAATGTTGCCAAGCATTTCTTACGGACGAAACAACAAGTGGTGTAGACCAGACCAAAATAAGAATGGTAAAAACCTTACGTCTAGTCATCATCGAGGAGTAATACAAGGGTCTTAGTACGGCCGAATGTCGGTCGTATGTAATGGCGAGTAAGTTAAGTACAGTTGCGGGAAAGGCGATGTCCCGAGCACCACCGAAAAACCAGCAATATTCGCTTAATTTGTAAGAGCAACCACTGCAAAACGCGGCATACCCCGGGACCACTAGCAACGCCATGGACATATCAGCAAAACTCAAACTGATCAGATAGATATTCATGTAGTTCTCCATCATGTGTGATGTGGACAAAAACACAGCTACAGTGAAGCTATTACCGAGTAGGATGGCCAATCCAATCACACCATTTAAGATCCAAAAGGTGAAATCAAGCTCGTAATAACAGGCGTTTTGGCTTTCATAGGATTGTTCTAGAAATTGGATAGGAACGTCGCGCAAAAGCGATATATTTCCTGGAGATACTTCGGACGACGACTTATTCATCTATGTTTTTTTGAGATAATGGCGTTTGGCGATTTTTGCAGTCCTTGTACTACCAACGTGTTACTTTGGCTTACAGAAACTCGGTTCTCCTTTGAGTGATCACATCCGCGTCGAAGTGCTCTAACCCATGTCCAACAAGACGCAAAGTTTATACATCTGAGAAAATATTGCTCACGAGTGGTGCGAGTGACACAAAGTGATCTTCCAGAAATCAAATCCAGGACGCCTCTCTCTCTGATTATTATCTTTTTGACTCTACAGTACGTGTAATGCTACAAAATTATTGCTCTCGAGCAGATGCCGCTCTTTTAAAAAATAAACCCGTGTGCAGCTGCTGATATAGAGCGTTTTCACATGACGTCACGGCGGCCATATTGGTGTTCCAAAACAATGAAACGGCGGCCACGTTAGTGTACCAACAAAAGCCTCTGGGAGTTGAACGCTTTTCTCATGTAAATGCTTTCTTTTGTTTCAAAAAATTAGCATAGCTGCTGGCCACGTGAGTGAAAACGCTCTATTGGCCAAGGGACTTCGGCCAACTTCACCGGCAGGAAATTCTTAGGTCTCAGATGCTACAGCTGGTAAACAAACAGGCAACGATGATACGACCTTGAAGACGCTGTATTTTTGCTTAAGCTTGGAGTTTTAACTGGGTTCGACCCAAAGTTAATTCAAAAACTGAAGATAAATTTCAGTTAAATACAGTATTTGCCGAAGGAAAGGATGTTTGTTTTGTGCAAACATCAAGATAATATCCTCTGATCGTCAAAGTACAGAAAGTATATTCTCGTCGGGTCAAGCCAGAATTCTGGCACCGAGCACGAGTAAAATGGATTTTTTCCTGTCAGTGAAAGAGTACATGAATGTTTGAAAACATCAGGATCGTAATTAATGATAGGGGTTATTTGTCTAAAAATCCGGTCGAAAATACAGCACCTAATTAACAGTGAGAAGTCTTCGTTTCGAGATTCGTTCACGACCAGGCTATCAGCCGTTTGAAAATGTCGCTCTGGCCTTGGGACAAAAGGATACAGTCGATTTTGCTGACCTTATTTCCATGTTTTAAAGGTGTCAAAATGCTAGCAAGTATACAAGTATATTAGTTAAAAAGATTTAAGATGGTTAGCCTGCAGTGCAAGCGTATTTTGGGCGGGCGAAAGCTGCTTGTTTATGTTTGTACTGTTGTAACCGCCGCCTTTGATGTTATGACGGAGGAAGACTAGGGAGAGTAAAATAGCAACTTCAGGGTTGACTCGCCCCATTTTCTCCTCTCTTTTCGAGTTTCAACATAGCGCTTTCGTGAGCACAACATTCGCGCGCCCGAAGAAAACATCTGCACTACAGGCTATAAGATGGTCAAAACGAACACATTCTAAAATAAGTGGATTGAATAACATCAGTTATGCATTCGCACTAGATAAATTATGGGCTGGAGATCTGTGTCGGTGTAAACGTAGCCGATTGGATCTCCGATAATCTGCATGTGATCTCCAGTTGATATTTAAGAACAATGGGGAAGGAATTTATCTTTCAGAGCTAGTTCAGCAGACATTCGTGGGGCAGGAACGCGTGACGAGCCCTAAGAACGTCAGCGTGGGAGGCTAAGGAAACGCCTGCCCGAAAACACTGTGAAAATGAGAAACACCCCCTAATTAGTCTCGCTTGACCGCTGTTCCGGAAATGAGTAGCCGACCAATCAACACCGAAGAACTATTGCACCGGAATCTCCCTTCTGATAAAATAAAAATAAACACAACTGTAGTGTACATTGCAAGCTGCTAGTTGTTTACGGTACGGGAAGTAATGTCGTCTGATTCGAGTGTCAGTGATTATTGTAGGTTATGTGCGATTTCGCTTTTAAAAGTTAAATTTGGAAGCAATCTTGGAAAGCAAGGCCATTCTTCTTCAGAAAATCAGTTCAGGCCATCAAAACGAAAGGAGTGCTTTGGGATTGTGTCAGCCGAAATTTGTAAAGAAGTTGGATTGCCGTTTGTTTATTCCATGCAGCATTCTGATCGGGTCTGTGATCCATGTGGCGGAAAAATTCGTAACTTGGGCCAGTTATACCAGTTCATCAAAGCTACAATTACATCCACGGCAAGTACCCTGGTTAAGAGCAGCAAACGTATTCTTGACACGTCGGACAAAGCCAGCCCAGCATGGAGAAAATCAAAATCCGTCCGTGTCAATTCGAGGGCAGCAAAGTCACCCTCGATCGAAGGTTCCACGTCGGCTACTAAAGGCAAATCAAGAAAGTCTCTTTACTTTCCCCTTTTGGAGAAAATTAAAGAACCTAAAAGCCTTAGGGACTTGTCAGAAATTAGTAGGGGGGAGGGGGGGAATTTTAAATTTGGTTTCGGAAATGAGGTGACCAATCCCTGCAATGGAAGTGAAATTTACTAACCCTCACATTGACCTTGGCCTAAAATATCATGACCCTCACCCCCTCTTGTATAAATGATAAAATCTAGTTCTTGCAATACACTAGGGTGATTCAGCATTATGAAAACTCAAAATATATCTCTAATCTGTTCTTTATAATGCTATATACACACATTTTAGATGACAGCATTGAGTCCGACTCTGATTCTGACAGCTGATCACTCGACTCTCCTATTTCTCCCAATACAAAGTCTTCATCACTAGGACAAGTGGGTATTAAATGCCACATCCCCTTCAATTATTCCCCTTCACATTCATCATGATCATCCACCTCTTCCACACTGAGGGAGCTTTGTTTGTTTGTTTGTGTGCTCTCGGCAAATGACCGTAAGTGATACATAATAGCATTGACTTTCTGTGGCTTGTTTTTACCTTTCACTGCAAGCAAATTATGTTTATGGATGTATTTCTCTAGAACACATACAAGCTGTTTTGCTAGTGTTCCACTATTCAGCATTTCCATCCAGTCAAATTCCTCATAAGACATTGTGTTCTCTTACAAATTCTTGTTTTTCTTTTCCATTATCTCTAAATGATTTATATGTTCTAGGTATTTTTTCTCAAGACTTTCTTCAACAATGTATCTGTTGAAAAAGGTGTGAACACTTGCACTATCCTCGTTATTGATTTCATTCTTTTTGTGGACTTGCTTTGAACGTGCTCTAGGGTGATAATCATCCATTTCTCTTGTTTTACCGTCGTCTGTATCTGTGATGGGTGTTTCTGCAACAGGCAGATAGCGATACTTTGGAAGTTTGTTGATGTCTGGAATTGGACGAGGGGTGGGATCCGCTGAGTCATTTTCACAATACTCGTGAAACATTTCTCTGGTAGTCATACACGATTCTATGAAGTCATCTCATTTTTTGAAATAGTTGTGTACTAGGACTTACTTTTGTCGTCTCTGACTTTGCAGTATTGTATTGCGAATATATTCGGTATTGAAAAATAACTTCTGTTCTTTACGATTGGTAACAAAGGCCTTCATACAGTCACCAGCTGGTCCAGAGCATTTTTATAAATGAAAAGTAGATGTTTGTTAAATTCTTGCAATAGTACTTCACAGTTTATATCCATAATGTTCCGTTGTTCTTGTCTTTTTTTTACCAAATAAAGAACTTCCTTTTTTTTCTGTGGGTGAACCTCTACATCATCACGGGCACATATTTGCATGACCCTCCCCCTTTTAACGGCCCATTTTTCATGACCCCTCCCTTTTCTGAGTCTCAAAAAGTTGTGACCCTCCCTCTGTTTCTACCCCCTCCCCCCTGCTAATTTCTGACAAGTCCCTGAGGGACTACAGACAAAGCTGTCTGTAGTCCCTCATTTTTCTCTCTCCCCGCCGCGTCTCGTCTTTCTCGCGTGGTGTGATTTTCACGCGCGTTCGCGTTTTGCTTGCTCTACTATCCCTGAAGAAAAATGGGGACGCTCGTAGTCTAGCTCGGATCCTCAGATGGTTCCTCGGAATATGGGATCTGAGCTTACTTGTAGTAGATGGAACCACTGGACAGAATACCGGTGAAAGAGCCGAGAAACGTAATAATAATATAATGATAAAGGAATAGTAAAGACAAGCCACAAACCACAACTCCACGGTATCAGCAGTATCTTGCACATGCGCATAGCCATATCACCCGAGCAGTGGCAGCCCAACAGCAGCTTTTTTTTTACCGTCATATAGGCTGATCAGCATGGCATAAGAAAAAAGTGCAATTAAATAGTGAGGCGAGGGCAAAGCACTGGGTGCCAAGGGTGCTTCAGTAAAAGAGTGCCGCTCTTTTAATCGAGAACTACATACTAGCCTTGTGGTGCCTGGCTGCACTGGGGACTACACGCCCTGTCTCAGCAAAGTGGTGACCGGTTATAGAAATGCCACCTGCATATCGAAGAGGATGATTTTAAGGGCGGAAAAATTTTAACATCAACATTTACTCACGTGTGGCGTCCTATGGTGAATTTGGCAAATTCTTGGGTTTTTTGTTAGGGTTGTTATTGTAATGCTTTTAGCGTATTTTGGTTTTTGTTTGTTATTTTTGTTCTTTTTACTACTTTTCATTTTCTTTCCTCTATTTTCAGTAAGAAGCATACTCTTACTACCATAATGAGTGGCAAATGTAAGCTTAATGTTCCTTTTTCATATCTCTACTCACCTTTTAAAGTTAATGTCAATTGAACTTCAAGCCTCGCGGGCAGGTACAAACTACAAAACTTCAACGATACGGAGAGGTCAATTAATATTAATATAAAAAAATAAATATCCATAACTGATGAAAAGGTCTATTGAGATCACGCGAGCCGTTGATTAGCCAGTAAGAATAAGCGATTACTTAACAGCACTTTTGATACTCTCCATTTTTCTTCGAATCATACCTATTCAAGTTATCCCATAAGTAATGTTCTGTTTACTGTAATGTCGATCTAATGGGTTTTTCACTCCTCACGTTATTAGGGAGCTTAAGCAACAGCGTTTTTGAGCGACGGACGTCAACCGGAAGTGGACGTTTTGCATCATTGGGCGGTCGTTTGGTTGAAACTCTCAGGTAAATCGTTCTTATAAGAGAAAAGAAACTTATCAAATGAATACAAATTTCTTAGCGTCAAGGCATATAGTAAGGGAGAAGACCTCACTTTCGGTTGACGTGCGTCGCTCAAAAACGTCTTTGCTTAAGCTCTCTTTTGACTCCCGTGAGCATACATCAACTTACGTATCCCCCCAGGGTTTCTTTACTAAATGTCAATTTTAACTAAGTACGTGACGATAATATCACTCATTAGTCCATGATAAGATCTATAACCGTTTTCTAAAACTAAATATATAGCCTATAAACTCTTTTTACCTCGATTCCATTTCTAAGTACATATAACCATTTTTTGTTCGCACAACGGCCGATAATCGTATTAACACCGAGTCATAACTTATTTTCAGCTGATACCGATTTTTAATCAACCATCTGGCTTAGGTTTGTAACTTCCAAGCATTTTATGGGCTTCTTTCTTCGGGCCAAAGTTAACTGTTTTCGTCATTAAATGTAAAGCCCACTCTATATTTTTACATCACTATCAAGTTTTCCCTACGGTTTTCTCCGGTAGCTCCGTGATGATTATTATCATTCACTCGTCCATGCTTCTTTGAAGATATGCTTATTAGCGCAAATATGTATTTCAAATTGAAATATCCTGTTTATAGGACCAAATCGATTAATCATGGTTAGTCAGCATTTTTTAATCTTCAAAGCGTCCTCAGGGGAAGTAATTTACAAAATGCAAAAATTATCCTAGATGTCTTCACAAACAAGTGCGCCGTTCAAGTTTCATATATTTTTTTATTTTTATATTGAAATCGTATACAAAGATATCTTGGATATAAAACTTCATAATATTTATTCTCCTTTTTAATGAACATTCGTACTTATAACATTCTATACTTCGGCGGCTGACAACACAGTAGGCTAGAAGCAAGCACCGAACATGTGAAAAAGACAACATAATTTACTGTATGGTACAGCTTATTTGTGCATATGTTGTGTTGAAGTTATGCTTTGGTAGAGTTAACGGTGCATTACAAAACATACGTATCATTTTTAAATTTCTAAATTTTAAATTAAATTGTAAATTGTAAATTTTATCATTTTTCCTTCAATTTAATTAGTCGATAAAGCGAATTTTCATTTAAACTTGGCCTAGACATAATAACTCCGGTCATAAACAGGATATTTTACATGCACGACGTTATTCTTTTAATATCAAAACCGTTAATACGATGATTAACCACTTAACAAAAAAAATACTCAACGCCAGAGTTCGCTAATTCTTTTCTATTTTAAAGTATGAATTTGTGACAAAGTCGCGTATTACATTTCAAAATAAAAAAAATCCGCACTGACTTTGCATTTGCGCTAAATTTTTATCTCAGACAGTTGGGCTAAGCGCACTGAATTTATAATCAATGCTGGTTCTAAACTTGAGTTTCGTACACTAGCATTATCGTCACTCTTAGTAAACTTCAAGGAACTCCTAAGTTTCGAAGGAACCGTTCGTAGAAGGAGTCTCTTAGTCGCTTGACGAAAGTCTTTTCGGTAAAAAGAATACAAGAAAGGGTTGATAGACGATTGAAAAAATAGGAATACCAGCGAAATTTTTTCTAGAAGTTTGAGACCCTTGGGGTGGTGAATGCCAACTAGTAACATGAAATTCAGCAACGACCGAGGAAACCAGCTAACAAGAAATACCAAGACCACGATCAAGCATGATATGGTCTTTGAGCGGTTTTCTATCGGTCTAATATCTTCTACAGGAGCTCGCGCTCTATGGAATGCGACTCGTCCAAGCTGTTTCTTGATGGCCTTCATAATAGAAACGTTTGCAATTACTAGAACAGTCATTGGCAGGATAATCAGACATATCACCAATGCTACATCAAAGACGGATTCGCTTTGAGAACCGTCCTTGAGAAAATCCACATCTGCAGCGTTCAGAGCAGGTTTTATGAAGGAAAATGGCAAAGGCAACAACCACGCCGTGGTTAAAATTCTTACAACCGTTTGCGCAGTCATTTTACTGTAATACCGAAGGGGCTGGTTAACTGCCAGGTATCTGTCATAGGTGATGGAAAGTAAGCTAAAGATAGACGCCAGCCAAATGTAGTCCTTTACTCCATCTAGGATTTGACAAGTTTGCTCCATATTCAAAACATTAAAAACGTACCCTTTTGAGCAGCTTGTACAGAACACGCAATGCCCAGGGATTATCAACAGGGCAGCTAAGATATCGGCCACTCCGAGGCTCACCAGAAAGATGTTCATATAGTAGTTGCGAAACTGAGACGTGTTTAAAAAGACAGCACAACAGAATGTGTTTCCAACGAACATGGCGAAGCCAAGAACGATGTAAACCACTAAAAATGCTTCATCCAGAATTTTACTGCATAGATACACAGTGGGGGTGTCCTCGTGTTGAGATGACAAGTTTCTTCTCTCAAAACTCATGATTTGCAATAAGTAGCACTGACTAAAATGTTCCCTTTTGTACCAAATATGACTGACTTTTTCTTTCCTCAGCTTTTAAGGAAAACGCAAGCCTTGATAAATTGAGCCAAAGCGTAATGGGGAAATTTCGGGAGCAGGTGACATCGACGCACAATGTTATATTTGTTTCTAAAGAATACTAACTGATAATAAATAGTTCGTCATTAATACATTAACACAGCAATTCATATAACAGCCAATGACTTGAGGCAAAGTCAAAATTTGCATTCGGTTATCGTATTGTTTGACTCAAACATGTGATTTGATAACAAAGTTAGCTGACTTTAAAGATAAGGATTCGTGTAAATGAAGATCAGATTTCACCTACAGCAGCCATCAACAATTTACGCCAATCTATTACAAAAAACTAAATAACTGGTTTTTTTTTCAAACTCATAATCCTTTTGAGTATATTCCGTGTAAGACTGTTAACTAAAGGCATATATTGCCGTGAGCCATGCAATAACAAAAGAATATTGTGAAAAAAAAACATCCAAACTGAACCCTTTTATTAACGGAGTGGAATTTAATGATTTGGTAAATCAAAAAGTCGTTTACTTTGGTTAGAGACGAATTTTTATTCCCCTTATGGTACAGGGTAATGGTTTCTCGATGCGTTACAATAATATACAGCAACTAAAGAGGGAGTCAAAATAACTTTTTACAGTTTTTACTGCTACGGCATAAAATACACAACAAATATATACAACGAGTCTGTAATATTGTACCAGTATGTTATGTTTCATTTTGTTGAACATGGTCTGAAAAGGACGCACTTGCGTGGTCAACTTCAGTCCTATTTTCATACTTTATCAGATACTGTTACTCGTCGTGCTAAACATGTTATCTCGAGATGAACATTATAAGGACCTTACGTCTTATATGGAGAGAATTTTAGTACCAAAAGAGAATATTAAGAGTAAAAAGAGGTGGAAAGAAAATCAAGTCAAAACCTTTACTTATTATCAACTTTCAGGTAAAATATCTGAAAAAAAAACGTGACTTTCAATCTGACTGACACTCATTAAACAAACCGCATTTGACGCAGTACTTAATAAGCACGAGCAATAATTCTCACGACATTTGATTTCGACTTCAACCACAGTTATTTGTTTCTGCAGTTTTTCGCTTAACTTCAGAATTTGATTAACGCTTTTTTAATAGACAATTATTTTTTATTGAAAGCTATATAATGTCCTCATCCAGGGATCCGTGATCTCCATCAGTCTGCCTATTACATAAACTAAGGTATTCTTAAAAATAAATCACGGACTAAGCTCGTCTAGTACATTACGTGCTATATATTCCCTGCACTTCTCTGAAACTATTAATGTCGTCCTTGGCAACGAAAGACTGGAATGAAAAAGGACTCCACCTGAAAACATCAGCGGAATTTACAACTTCTTCTACTGTGTCTTTAGATAACCTGACAATAAATATGGCCGGGGTTTTCCCCCCTGAGATTTAAATTTTACCATGCCATGCTTTTAAGTTCAAACCTAATACTGGACGCGATTAAGCTTATTATTATACATTGAACTCACAATCTTTCTTCTCATTGGCTAAGAGCCTACAAGAAATTTGGAAATCAGTGCAACCTACAGATTACAGTTATCATTTAGCAGATAACTTGACTATCTGAAGGTTTCGTGCGCAATGCATACATACATACATACATACATACATACATACACTTTATTTATGCTCAAAATTTGCAGAGTAGCTCTAGAGCTAATATCTTCGAGAAAATAATTTAAAATAAAATAAATGCATGAATGCATGATTTGATTTTCCAAGGGCAATGTCAAACTGTGTTCAATGCCACGGTGCATTTGTCGTTATTTTTGTAAAAAATGCATAATAAAACGATTACAAGATTAGGATTTTTGTGTTATCCTGGGTAATCAAAGGTCTTGGTAAGTGTTATCAGCCTCTACTTTCGGCTGGTAACGCTTACCTCGACCTTGATTGTTCCGAATTTCACAAAAACCGAATCTAATAATCGTTTATTATTAAAACGCTTAGGAGATCGCGAATTATGACTTGAATATCTTTCTTTGTGTTCATACACGTAAAATAAAATAGCACTAGTAGCAAGAAGTTCAAAAGGATAGGCTATTTCACAAATGATTTAGCTTGTTCTAGGCTCTGAGTGAGATAGTCGGGTCCGCGAAATTGAGAAGGCGCGAACACGAAAATTAAACGAGAGGAAACTGGGGAGAGGAAGGGCGGGTTCCATTCCTCCGCCACCGCCCCGCTTTTCCCGGATCAGGCGCTCATATTTTCGCGCGCCCGTTGCACTTACGCGTCATCCTTTATATTTGAGAGCCTGGGACAGGCTATTTTGTATTGGGTATTCTTACTTTGGGTGGTAGTGATGATCTTATTTTGACAGAAACCTTACTGCTTTTCAAATTATAAACCCGAGGTCTCTATCAAAACAAAGTCACCGCCAGCCTCGTTTCCACTCAAAAGCTACGTTACTTGGCATACAAATGTAGGTTATTATTTAAACAGTAGGTCTATTTGGCGTAAGCTCAACATGACTGAATAACCCAAATGTAAATTGAAATATTTCTTTTCAGTAGCTTCCAGTATTCTGAATTCTAAGATCGAAATCACGAGGAAACCGAGTTCAATACCGATTACTACTACGGCTGATTTATAAGCAATTATTTATGGTTCGGACAATTTGGACCAATCTGGGGGACTTCCTACTCATGTTGATTTAGGGGAAGGGTAGGAAGGGAGTTTTTCTCAATTTTATACAACTCAGGCATACCAAAGTTAGGTAATCGATAGCTTGTTTTCACATGAAGTCACGTCCACCATATTGGTGTTCCAAGACAATGAAACGGCGGCCATTTTTGAATTCTAAACCAATCTTGTGGGGTTAAGTTGAACTCTTTTCTTATGCAAACGCTTTCTGTTGTTCCAATAAATTTGCATAGATGCTGGCCATGTGAGTGAAAACGCTCTATTAAAATCTTCATAGCAAGCATGCGCACGGGGATCCCAACGCTACTGGTGACAAATACTTGTACTGAGCTAACTCTACTTATATTTTCTACATATGGTTGACGTAAAGAGCTTGCAATTCTTAGAAGTGGCCTTGTTATTCACGTTAACGTTAAGACCATATTCCAAAGGCATTTTAAATCAGAATTTAAACAAATCGCAAATTTTGTGGTTAGTCATTACTCCCGCGCAAAATTTTGCTAGGATGCGCGCGTATGACCGTTGCGAAGTTGCGGTATAAATACAAAAAGAAACCACAGCAACAACGATCAAAACAAAACTTAAAAACTAAGGCAGAGAAGGAAATTTGTAAGACCTTACTTAAAAACAGCACTTTTGCTTAGATTACGCCAACATTAAACTAAAGCGAATGTCGATCGTTAGCTTATCGATGTTTATAAAGAAATAAATGGGAAAATGAAGGCTTTTCCTCGCGCGCTCAGTTATGGTTGCTACATGCCTACATCGCGTGGAAAAAAGATGCGAAGAAAAATTCTTAAAAAATAAACTCCCTACCTTCCTTGAAAATGGCTGTTGAAACGGACGTGGTCCTTGGCACCGTTACATGACCTCAGTAAACAAGTTCACACTTTTCTAAACGAATCTTTTTTTTCTAACCCGACGTGACTGCGAGTGTCAAGAAGTAGAAGGAAGTAAAAGATTTGACGTCACAAAGGAACATGAGAACGATCGCTGAATGCGCGCTCATGACTCAAGGCCAGTAGAAGTTTAATTTTGCTGGTCAAACTATAAAAGATGGTGCATAGGCACGCTCGTAAAAGATTGACTGACGGAAAATTAATTTATCCTTCTTCATAACTGGCAATCAATGTGACCAAATGCTTGTGAGTATACCGTGAAATTAGGGATCAATTCAATCAGATAAAAAAGTAGGCTCTTTTTTTTTTCTTTTTTCTTGGGGGGGGGGGGGGTTTGGGGCTTTTTGGGGAGGGGCACTGAGAGTATTCATAGGTAAATTCTTAACATTCTAAAGTCCCATATATATATTTCAATATTGCTTTCAAAAATTAGCTTTTGTAATCTTATTTTTCAATTTTTATATTGTAATTGTGTGAATATCGTGTAAAGCACATAGAGCTGATGTATATGCGCAATACAAATGTCTTATATTATTATCATTACCAGTATTGTTATTTTTATATTCCTAAGCACTTATCAGTGGCTATCTTTGGGAGTTGAACCTTGGGAACCTCTCAGGCACTTGCACAAGGATGTACACAAATCCCCAACCCAAGAAGCTAACATCACCCCTCCCCCTGGGGAGGGCAAAGTGCAATATTTCAAGGGACTTCCAATAACAAGAAAATGTTCTTTTTCTTGTTTCATTTCAAAAAAACTCTCTTTTATAGAGTTGTAATCTATAAAGGGTTGATTAAAAAAAACAAATAGAGTGTACCTGTATACTGCACATGATGAAGTTCAGGTTATTTTGCTTGACATGGAGTTGAAAAGGACAATGTTTTTGTAAGATTCGTAGTATATTTTCTTTCTCTTCGAGGTGAATTCCAATTCCACCACTGTGTTTTTCCTGGGGATACCACTACAAAGGTATAAAGGTAATCCAATACCCTATCCCGGACATCAGACTTCCCAGATGTCAACAAATCCTGTGCCTTGCCAGAATCCCTGGGGTCGACCCTTCGGGATGGTCGCTGATAACTGCATTACTCCAAGGAACAACACTCAAGTCTGACAGGTGTCTGTAAGGTGCTAGCTCTCTTTTATGAAGTGAGGAGGCAGATTTAAGGTATTGTCAACGTGGGTTCCACAAGCACAGCAGACTTGCCAACCCCCAGAAGGCAAAAAATGTGAGACTGTGAACCTAGAGCCTGAAAAAGTAGTGAGAAATGGGTCAAAAGTCGTGAGATGTCCCAGATTTCCTAGTGGAAGGACTTGCACTGGGGATTATGGGTACTGGAAGTCACATATCACTTTAAAGCTGCATCAGTAAACATCACAATCAATTTTACGATTTGGGTTTTGTAATTTCTGTTTGTTGATGGCCATCTTGAAACAAGAGAAAGAGTAAGTCTGCACATTTGATGGCAGCGGCAAGTCATGGTAGGGTAAAAGAATGTAATCATACACAACCACTAAGCGTCTTCTTGGGATTGAGCTGGCTATGTATTGATATCTAACTTTCTACACATTCGTTTGTGACTACAAAAACATTTATTCATGTTTGCTAAGAGAATGCTCAAATTTGCAGTACACAGCAGGAACAAACACAAAAGTGTATTTAAAACAAATTAGTAAACTGTCTAAATTATCATAATAAGCTGTATTCCTGCAACAGAAGTCACTTATGTGTGATGATAGATTGTGGAAATGCCTTCTAGAATAGATTTAGCAAGAAATAATGAGATTCTCTCGAATAGGTATAATTGCATTGCACATCAGAGACCTATAAATTACAAATTTAGAGAGAAAATGATAATTTCCTCTTCTTTTCGAAGAAGAAATTATTAACACCTCTCGAATTCGAGATGCTATAAAATACCGTACAGTAAAACTCCATAATTACCTTTTGAGCTATATAAACTGTGCATGTTTTAATTTCCAGACGCTGATCGGGAAACGTCGCAGATCTTCGCAATGATTTAGATTTCCATTCTGGGTTTAAAGGCACATTCGCTGGTTCTTCAATTAAAGAACACATCTACGGGAAATACAGAACAGTAAATGTTGCCGATAAACTTGTCCAAAATCAAATATAGGCTCGTTAATCTTGCTTACCTCATTCATTTAAACTTTCCGCCATTTTTCAGGGCCATCTTCTTTCTCTCTTAGACCCCAGTCTCCCCCAGCAGTTCAATGGCGGCTGACTGTCAAGGCGGCAAAGGCCGCTACTTTGTCTTTCTCGCTTCTGATTGCCTGAGACCGACCCTACACTAAACGAAGGGTTAGCTACAATGGTTGTGACCGGAGGAAGAGAAATGTTAACGATTTTCCCTGCTGGTGTACCGCCCCCCGCAACCCCCTCCCAGGAAATAAATGTGTGTTTCAGTTTTCCCTGCTTGTTTTCATTTTGTTTTCCGTCTTTTTGCAATGGCCAAGTCGTTCTATCTTCTTCCTCCGACATTTTCTCGAGTTTCTCTCCAGTGGCATTGCATTTTACTATCTTCCACATCCTCGACAAAAACTCCTTAAAAAGTTGCCTCTGGAGACAGATGGCAACATGCTGCCGAATTAACTTTGAAGCATGAACCATGTTGGATTGCCGTTGTTAATGTCGAGATTCACACGACGAAAACGCGTCGGAGATTCTAAAGAAGCCGCGAAAAATATATATATATATATAGGAGCTTATACGAGACGTTCGCCTCTTATGTAAGACAGACTCGTCTTATGTAATAAGGCGCGTTATGGTTCATGTTTCCAGATCCGGCACAGGCGCGGATCCAGGATTTTGAAATGGGGGGTGAATTTTTGTTTGTAATAATGTAATAGAACCAAAGCCTAGTTGAGGTGTTTGAGGATTGTGCATCAGCATGATTGAAGAGGGGCTCAGAAAAAGGGGGTGAAAATTCACCCATTTCACCTCCCCTGGATCCGCGCCCGCGGCAATACGTTTTGTTTTCATTACCTAATATTTCTTTTTTTCCTGCACGTGCTTTTACCTGAAAACAAGCACTCCCTTCGTGATGTGACAGCCAAACCCCGTTAATGAAATAGTTAATGCAGACATTAAGGGGGCCATATAAAGGGATGTCTCTAGTAAGCTAGGCTTGATTACCAGCCGCTGTTCGAGGAATGAGCCCTCGCTCATTCCCCTGGGAGGGACCGAGAGAGCGGCGGAAATCGAGTCTATATTAAGAGGGCTGAATTTAGAGAAAATGCAAGGGCTTTCTTTCCTAGGAACAAAGAAAACTGTCCGCAATGATAATGAGGCGTCCGTGTTAAGCGGGTGACCGTAAAGCGCGGTTGGACTGTACGTACTTACTCGTGTTTTACCGGAAATCTGATTTTCATTTACCGAGAACTGAGCCCGAGGACGTGCCTTAATGTTTCTCGTATGGATAGTCCCAAAATCCCAATGCCAGGGGCTGATCCTGCAAGCTGCAAATGCCCGACAAAATTATTGTAATATTCGTCAGTTATGTTTTTGCTTTTGCCGGCTCAGTCTTGACGCCATGATGCACGTGCCACGACACCAGCTTGCCTTACTGAGTTATATAACACTGGTATTTTGCGGCAAACATAAGAAAACTGACAGTTTAGTAGCTAACAGCCTGATGAAGAAAAATATAGTTATTTCGAGGCCCGGGAGAGAGGGGCACTATCTCCCTTATTTGGCCTAAGTGGATATTTGCTGATCGGGCTGCTTTGACTGCAAAACAGTCGGTTTTTATTCAAAATCAGTTTAGAGTAGAGTAAGAGCAGTGAGAGAGCCTCACGCGCGCGAAGCGCACGAGCCTCACACGCCCGTAGGACGAGTGAGGCGAGACAAAAAAAATTTCTCCCCAGTCTCGCTCTCCGATCCGTTTTCAGCTTCTGTTTCACTGTTAGTCCGTACTTGAAAACGCAAAAATACGGATTGTTTTGCAGTCTAGGGCTGCTAGACTGATTAACAGGGTTTGATTGGCCTTGAAGCCATCCCGGGGATACTACCATAGATTTTAAGGCCGTGTGCCGCCCTAGGTCTTAAACCCTATTTGGGGGATGAGAATAATGAAAACTGACCAACACCATATTTAAGGCCCAAACCTGATAAAGGAAAAGACCCTCAATTCAAGGGAAACACAGAAACTACTAATTCAATGGAAAGACACAAGTCTTAAAATACGTTTCCTAATACTCTAAGGTGAAGTCCAGTTAGGGGTTAACAATTGATTTGTTTCTTGCGCGTGTAGCTGGGCATTTCCGCACTTGAAGTTTAGCTGATATAATAACGGTACGCCATCTAATTATGCTGTGTTTACATTCAAGCGTTTACCAAGGTAAACATTAACTGACTAAACCCTGGTACATTTGTACAGTGTTTATACTGGCTCAAATAACTGAGGTAAATCTGTCATCAATCACAATCTAATCGAATTGGCGCCAAATTCTAAATCCACGCATAAAATACTCGTGTTTAAAAGAGAAGCTGTGGCTCTTGTAGTCCTCGCGTTTTATTTTCTTGTTCTTGATCAGCAAACCCAGGAATCGAGATTGCAGCAGCTCGTACTTTTGCAGCACCTAAAGAGACTAAAGAGGTCGAGGCGAAAGCGATTAATTCTACTACAAATTGCCCTTCGCAAGACAAGGCGCGTTAGATGCGCGTGGTCGTGGCCGAGAAACCAATTCTAGTTCGAAACTCTATTAAACGGAAATTTTGTTGAAGAATGGAGGAAGGAGAACTTTAGAATAACGTGAAAACGTGATCGAATGAGACTGACGCAATTCCGACACCACAGGATGTGAAATTCTATGCGACCGCAAGCGGATGTATCTGTCATCCAAACCTTGGTTACCGACCTAACCATGCCTGCTCGCAGGCTAAACCGAACTTTTACCTTAGTTAACTTTCTATTGTCTTGAGCGGTGTTTACCAGGGTATCAGTTGGCGTTTACACACGCAAAATATTTACCTAGGTAAGTTAACTCCAATACCTAAGTAGCACGCTCAAGTCTAAACACGGCATTAAGACCACACTGGGAACACAACCCCAGCAAGGGCAAAACGGATATTTTAACCTGCAAAGTGATACCCTATTTTTATTTATTTAATTAATTTATTTTTTTTGCTGTATTCTATAGATCTGTATTTCATGTACCGTTCATCGAACTGTCATTAGCACTGAACATTTGGCTATAGCCAATGCAGGTTGTTTCGTTTTGTTGGGTAGTTTCTCCATGGGAGGAAGCAATAACTTGATACGGTTAAATTAAAAACATATTGTTTAGATTTTCATCACTCAAAATAATCATCCTTTTCGAAATCTCAGTCTCGGGTTTATCCTTAAAATTTTGCAAATTTCAGCCTCGATCTTCTTATAAAATATATTCCTATAGAAAAAAGAGTGTACAGAAGGTTTAGAGTGTCTGTGACGCAAGCTAGTCAGTCGTGTAGTTGGTTTGTTTTATAAGAACAAAGACACAAGAAGTCCAAAGACTACTGCAAAGCTGATTTAAAACAACGTATATTGTTTCTTATAACAATATTTCGGCTGGCCATACCATACGTTTACAACTAGCAGGATCTTCGTCTACGGTTTTTTGTAGCTAATTTAATCCTTTGTTTTATAAGCCCCGGGAGAGGTACGTACGGGGCGAGTGAAACAAACCCTGGCTAAGCGACAGACAAGTCACGCGAAGGACTTCGTTAACGCTAAAAGCCATGCAAAAGAGAAACCTCTGCTCGCAAGGTATCCTATTTAAGGATGGAGACCCTTACATTCATACCCTATGGGGCGGCATATGCCAATCTAGCCCACACATGAGAGTAACCCCGCCCGGGGAAAGCCTTTGGCGATGAACAGTCTACAGTTTGTATTATTAACATTTTTTGTCCAAAATTTTGATGTTTATGATGCTATAGTTCCAAAATTTGCTTAATTCTGAATGCGAAACAGAAATGAATCAGGCTTATAATATAAGGTCTCTTGTCTTAGACGTCTTAAACGACTTAAACAGGGTCAGGGTTTGAAGGTTGTGGGGGCGCGATCTGACCTCTACCCAAACTTCCCTTGAATGCCAATGGCAGTATGCGCACCCAATGTACAATAATGACTCGGGTCATTATCAGGAATTAGTGGTCTCCATGAACCGCTTATTGTCTCCAATTTTTGCTGACTGAACTGTAAGACAAAATTTCGCGGGAAACTTGGTAATGGTAACAGGACTGAGTGGAGTCCAATTCGGTCTGTAATCATACGAGTGATTAACAAAATCGGACGACCGCGTAGCGGGAGTCCGATTTGTTTAATCACTCGTATGATTACAGACCGAATTGGACGACACGAAGTTCTGTTACCAATTAATCATAACTTTAACAAAATTTGTAGTATAATTAGGCTATTTTTTAAATCAAAACACAAGAAACTCGAAATTTTGTTTTGCTAGCAGTGAAAAAAAAAAGCCATTTAAGCGCGCGCGTGATGGCGCGTACTGTCCAATTACTTAGGCATGACGCGTACTGTCCTATTAAACTGTCCAATTAAGGCCGAAATCAGGGCAGTTGATAGCCAATCAGATTTGACAATTTTGTTATAGTTATGATTAACAGATAAATTGGTCTGTGAAAAATATCATGCTGGCATGCTACAAACGGATGCGCATCATCAGTCCGCTTTCACTCGCGGCCAAGAATTCATAAATCATTCATTTATTAATTAAAGCTGATGAAAATCGATAAAATCGATAAAAATCGCTACAATTAAGAGGACTTGCATTGTGAGTATTGATTTTCATTGATTAGTGAAAGCAATCGATACTAATCGATTTTAATTTGATTTAATTCAAAGAATTTTTATAGTGTTAGAACGATAAAATACCCTAAAATGCTAGTAATAACAATAATAATAATAATACGTTTCCCTGCTAAAGTCTAAAAAATGTGAGCCTTAAACTCAATAAAAAATTAAAATCAAAATATTCAAAGCACTCAAAAAAAAAAACATTCAGAGTTATTCTAATACATCATTATAAGCTTTCCTAAAAAGAAATGTTTTAGGATGCCTGGTTTCAGGGACAAAAGATCTTTAACGTAGAGTGGACTTTGGTTGTGTGACGACGTGAATCGCAGAACCTCGCGAAGTAATTTCGGGGGAACGGCAAGACGTTGCCGAAGGGAAATGAAAATACACAAATTTAAAAAAATTAATCTATATAAAGAAACAAAACAAAAGAGCAACAACTAAAAAGAACACTAAACAAAAAAGAAGAGAAGAGAAGAGAAAACTGAGAAAAACAGGTTTTGACCGTAATCGAACTCAGGACCTTCTACGCGCCGGGACGTGTGGGTATGCCTGATGTAAATATTTGTAGCAGTTTATTACATATACAGTGATACGAAAAGTAATACAAACATAAACCACAAGGGACTGCACTGGACCGCAAACGAATATGCCGAGAACGTAGGATCTGTAAAGACCTGATCAGCAAAAATAAAAATGTAGACATCAACTTGACACTTGGACTCTTGCCCCCCAGAAAGCACGGATGTTTCCACGTGGTAGGGTCAGGGCTTAAAATCATAGTGCGCGGTTATTTTGTATCAGAGTTTTCTCTGTTACGCCATACTGACGAGCCCCAAAAAGGGCGAAACAGCTGTCTATGGCTACAAACCCGCTATGTTTTGAGTTCTTTCGGTGTCTTGTTGATGTCTTGCAGAGTTAAATTTCACGTAGTACGATCAGCATTGCAGTATTCTGCACAGTGATACGAAACTTTTTAATATTCCTCAATATTTAGTTTAGCTACCTGCAGGTCAGTCAGATTTGATTGTAAATAGTTTTTGTATATAATATATAAATTTGAACATGAACTTGGAAAAAAAAGGAACAAAAAATTTCTCCGAACTTAAATATACAAACGGTGAGACAGTTTGTGAGGGCAACCCTGTGTTGCAGAACTTAGGATGACTGTGGTAGCACAAGTGTGCGTGACTACAAACTCACGTGTTAAATTTCATCTCAGCGTTTCGCGTGACTGGTTAAAAGGCTGTCTACCAGGCGCGTGTTGTTAATTTACACGAACCGTTTGCACGTGGCACTCGTGTACCCTGGCCAAAACGCAGCGTGTCAGATGGGCACATTCGACTGACTGATCTTCATGCGTTTCCATAAAAATTAGAGACGAAATTTTGCTAAAAAGTCCAAGCAATTTCGCTTAGATGTTCATTTAATTAATCCAACCCACCTTTTCTCGTCACTGTATATATATATACTGTTGGGAGAAAACTGATGTTGATCACTCTTAGGACTTTGAAAAGGCTTATGAGACCTCTACTCGTCCTCATTTCGGCAGGGGTCATATCCAGCACTTCACGTGAGCCGAACCTAATTGAATCCTGCTTAAGTGAAGTACGGTGTTTGATCGTAGTCCAAATCCATTAACTCTTCCCAGACTTTTTTAAAGTTTCGTCTGACAATTTTGTAAATACTGACCTCCGTCAGAATATGTTACCATTATTTTTATATTCTCCTAGTGTGTACGTGAAACAGTTCCTTAAACTTTTTGACTTACTCTTAAAACACGAAAAGAAGATGGAGCAGTTCACTTGAAAAGAAAAGGGCAAATGTTTTTTGTCTATTCTCAAGCTAATGTTTTTGCACACGATGAATGTCGCGTGCCGTTCAGTTGTTATGTAACATTAAAAAGAATTGACAATTGCCTGCCGGCCGGCCGGCCGGTGAGTATTTCCGAAACATCATTGGAATTGTACGCACAAAATGGCGGAGGCCGGCGCACTCGACGAAGAGACCAAAAAGGCGTGCTTGCTGAGAAACAAGAATGAAAAGAAAAGAAGGGATCGGTTTAATAACCTAGTGAGCGAGCTATCCACCTTGCTGCCGTTGTCAAGGAAAAAATTAAGCAAAAATAACGTTTTGAAATTTGCGATAGACCACTTCCGACAGCATCAACTTGCAGCAGAAAACCTCCGTGCTAAGCGATTTCATGGAAAATGGCAGCCTGACTTCATGACAAATGAGGAGTTTCGCCAAACAGTGCTGGATGGACTAGACGGAGTTATACTGGCCTTGAATGAAGCCGGTATGCTCCTTTTCGTTTCGAGCAATATCTTTTCATGCCTTGGTCACAGCAAAGGTGATATCTTGAATACAAGCATTTTTAATTTCGTGCATCCAGACGATCAAAGGACGATATATTCACTGCTTGGAGCTATCTATAACCCTGCTGCTTTAAATCTGCCTGATGTTAGTTGGTTTAATCTCCGCTTTCGTTGCGGTCCGGAGAATGAGTTCAGAACACTTTGTTGTGTGAGCAAGATTTTCGGACACGAGAGGTCGGGAGGTGCCCAGCGGGCAGATTCTTGCGCCGTGTTGATTGCAAGGTCAGCATTTGCTCCAAAAATAAACCGGACTCTTCTAATCAATGATGCGACAAAGGGTTTAAAGTTCACCACACGATTGGACAAAAACTGGAGATTTCAGTGTGTGGAGAGGGGTGCAACTTTAACTTTGGGGTATTACCCAATTGAAATGCTGGGGGCATGCCTTTATGACTACTGCCATGCTGATGACTTGACAAACCTTGCTGAGTACCACAGCATGTTGCTTTATTCTGGAGTGATAACAACCTGCTGTTACCGTCTACTCACCAAGGGACAGGAATGGATTTGGGTGCGAAGTCAATGTTTTGTTTCATACAGTCAGTTGGACTCCAAACCTGAATCTGTGATCTGTATCACCTGGCCCATTGAAAGTTCAGAGTTCAGTGCGAATCAGCCGGAGATGATAGAGCGGGATCGGCAACTTTTCTCTCAGATTCTGGAAAAAAATGGACAAATACCTCAAGAAGGGCGACCCTCTTCAAGTTCTCACGTTAATTTCGAGCAAAGTGCTAATGTTCCCTTGTCATCGTCATTAACTCTTAGCACACAACAACGTCAGGTTTCACCTAGTGAAGTTCCATCCACAATGGCAATGGATTATTCCAGTGTATCATATGCAGAGACGTACAACAATTCTACAATGCTGTCTATTAGTAACTCAGATGCATCTATCACTGATTCTACTAGCTTGGGGGCCTGTGTAGACACTGCAGCAGTTTTAACGCAAAGTAATGCTCATGGAAACTCAATGTCCAGTGATACACTGTTGAACTCTTTTGAACATCTAGATGAGGATTCACTGTTGTTGGATGATCAGATTGAAATGCCTGAATCTCTTTCATTTTCTCAATGGGCGCTTCATTTACATCTTAGAGAACAGTACAAAAGCCTCACTGAGTCCATCAGACAGCAATCAGAACAGGTTACACTCATTCAAAAGCAGCTTTCTATCCAGAAAGAATTGTCTGTACTCAGTGATGAACTGGAGAGACAACAACAGTTGAAAAATCAGAACTTGGGTAATAATTTTGAAAGTACCAAGGCCATTATTCAACAGAAGATGAAAGAGTTGCAACAGACCGTGCAATGTATCAATGCTTTAACATGATTTTTGTTAGAGACACAAGCTAGCTGAACTTGTTATGTCATGGACATGTTTCCAAGCACATGTATTTTAATAAGCTTTCATCACTAAAGCTCTCTCCCCTACAGATCTTACTTGTAGTATAATTAGTGTGAAACAGCGTAACATGAAAACGACTCCCAGAGGAGGAGAAAAGAAGGAGCCTCACTTCATTTCTTTCTGCGTACACCAAGTCTCTGAGTGGCAAAAGAGACCTCTGTGGAGGAGGACAGTGATGTCAAAATGAACTTTATTTATTTAGTTCCAGAACATACCCACACTTCTGACTGATAAGGGATGGAAAATCAAAGGAAGAGGGTCTCAAAGACTTAAAAATGTGCAAGCAATTATGCATGTTAGTTAAAATGGAAGCAATGTCACAGAATAAATCCCTGCAATGAGGGGTGGCTACTTTTTGCAGCTATACATAATTTTCCATTGATAGAAAAGTAACATAGTAACCTCGGTCTGTGGATATATCCCCCCATTAAAAGTATTTTTTTTGCTTTTTTTCATCTATTTTTATATCAAGTTTAACATTTTTTTGGATAAATAATATTATTATAATTTATTTCATGGCTGAAAGTATGGCCTGCCTGCTATTTAACAAATAAAATTACAGGATGAATTTGTTGCAAACTTCAATGTAAGATTTACAAGGCTGGATAATATTTTTTAAGAGATACTTCAAAGCCTTTGAGGTAAAAATATAACATATGGAGTCACACAGATTTAAGAAGTTTTATAAATTCGTTTTAAATTAGATGCCAGCTGTTCATGAAATAGAACAAGCTGTGGTACAAATGTTTATAAAAATAAATTTAAACTGCAAAGAGATATCAGCTGGGTCAAGTCCAGGTAGCATCAACATACAAACACTAAACAAGAAGACAGCAAATAATAATGTTATTATTGTTATGCATGTTCAGCTGACTTTCCATTCTCAGGGGATTTCTGGGTGTTTTTCATTCGGAGTGTTTCACCTCAGATGAAAAGTATTATTTGAGTGCACAGGTGTACAAGCTGAACTTCCCCTCCCCACGCCACCTCCTCACCCCTGACTACCATCACAGCCAAACCCTGGGCCTTAAGCTGAAAGTCAGCTGAGGATAGTTTTGAACAGTAGAATAAATTATTTGTGTAAAAGAATAATGATATTCACTATCGTAGAGCTGTTGTAGAGCCCAAGACAGGTGTTAAGCTGCAAATAGGTGTATTTGTGCTATTACTGCAACTAGATGATAATAATACTACTAAGGAATTATTAACTGCGAGTGAGGTCAATACAGGGAAATCTCAGACTGAAGCCTTGATCATCAAGGCTTCGGTCTGAGATTTCCCTGTAATCAAGGCTTCAGTATGAGATTTCCCTGTAATGACTGAACAGTTGAGGTTAATAGGTTATTTATTCTATGGCCTTTTCAATGTGGACTTGAGCCTACAATCTAAAAACCAACAACTGCTCAGCAGATACCCTTTTTGACAGCTGTCAAATAACCACAACATGGATGTCCATGAGGATGCCACTATCAAGTTAGACACAGATTGTGTATGCCCTGGACACCTAGCTAGTAATGCCCAGTCATTACAAGAAAACAGCCAATCAGAGCGCATTTACTATTGTAGCCATATAATAAAGAAATTTTATGGTATGGTTTTATTCGGTATCATTCCGAAAATAAACGAAAATAGAATTTCTAAAATGAGATGTTAAAAGTAGTACAATAAGCAAATGTTTATCTCACTTTAACATAAGCCCACAAGACTAAAACTCTATGGCTTGGCACAGGACAGCACAACACAGGTCGCCAACTGCAATGGTGACTAAAGGAACACTTTGGAAGAATTAAACAGAACCTGAGTTAATGAAATATTGTCACCATAATTTACATAAACATAGAAGCCATATTAACAGCTATTACAAGAAAGGTTGTCGGAAAAAATGCACGCGACAATCCCAAAGAGTGTTGTGGATGGTTTAAGGGCACTGTTTTTCAAAGAAATTTGAAAGATTGACACGAGCGGCAATGGATGTATTTTTGTGAGTGCTAAAGTAAAGCAACAAAAGTAAGGTTGATCAGCTAGTGTCAGGAACAGTGTATTGATCATAGCCCATATTACCTTTTGGGATTGCTACGTGCACATTTTTTTCCAACAACCTTCCTCAAAATAGCTGTAAAAAGTTATATACTTACAGTAGTAATAAATAAATTAAT
Source organism: Porites divaricata (assembly GCA_038088405.1). Taxonomy (NCBI): domain Eukaryota; kingdom Metazoa; phylum Cnidaria; class Anthozoa; order Scleractinia; family Poritidae; genus Porites; species Porites divaricata. Next base: position 4,035,400 of record JBBMOI010000009.1, read on the forward strand.
GATACATTAGTAACAGCTAATTTTGCAAGTGGGCTATTATGATGTAAGCACAAACCTATTTAATGGATTGAAGACATATGAAATGCTGCAGCTGTCTGAAGCATAATACCAAGAGTTTTAATTAAAAAGTACTCTTGTAAAAGCAAAGTTTGACAGATGCTTCATCAGGATTAAAAACCAGTTTGTCCAAAATAGTTTAATAACTGAATGGTTCAGCTGTGTCGATATTTTATTAAATTTAGGTATTTTTGTTTCTCTGTTTATATAGATAAATACTCTTGTTAAGCACTGGTGGAACTGGAAATACCTGCTCGTCATATTTCTGAGAATACAGGTTGACAGCATGGCGAGCGGACGTGTATTTTTCAGCTCCGTCAATTTATGTTTTTTTTTTCTATTTTCATTTCTTCTATTGGATTTTTGTCTTAGCTTAAACATTTCTATTAGCATTTTGTTGTTAGTTCAAAAATTTACAGAGAAATTATCTTCATGGGGAAACCAAAGGAACATCAATCGTCTGATGCTGCAGCGGACGAATTGAACTTGGAAGCTCTTAAAGATGAAGCAGAAGTGGTCTCCATTGCTACACTGAAGCAAATGCTTGATGTTTTGAAATTCGAAATGCAATAAGTACCGCTTCCTTTTGCTGTAAGCTGAAAGGCTGCATTAATTCCTCTTATCATAAATAGTAATATTTTTTTTGCCATTTTTTTTGTCACTTTCGCTTTTTTTAGCCTAGAACTATAATTAGTACGACTATCTAATATATTTATTATAAGATTTACTGTAGCTCTGCCATTTATGATAATATTTTGTTTTAATTATTTAACTGAGGGAGCCCATTCCTTATAAGCCCGGTGGCTTCTCTTGGGCTTCCTCGCCATGACAGCTTAAATAATTTTTTTCTTTTGCTTTGTACAATTTATGGCAAACAAACAATAAACAATACTACTATTGGCCTGGTCTAGTCAAAAAGTCCTACTGCAACTTACAGAAATCTTCCTTTAATGACTTGATAAGGATGATGATTTAGATGAGGAAAAATAACACGTGCCTTACATAAGACACAACAAACACTTCCTTTATAAAGGACACATTTTGTCTGAAATAAAGCGTTACTTCGCGAAGACACCTACGTGCTAAGGGCTGTTCTTAGATGAGACATGTCTCTGAGTCACGTCTTATTTCAGGCAAAATGTGCCATTTGTTGCATCTACTTTAGGACGCATCTTATGTAAGACATTATATTTTTCCTCATATGAATGGCCCTAATTGAAGTGAACTATTAATAACTCTTGCTATTACCTTTCTTAGCCTTGCCCCATGTCAATTAGCTGTCTGACAATGGAAATATCAAGATCCCCCCCTAGTCAACGTTCCTCCCCACTAACGGCTGCTGAAAATCAAACCACATTCCTTTCCCTTTGTGTTTGTGGTCTAACGAACAAACCAATCATGTATAAGAAACTTGACAATACGTGAGCCGCAGGGCGCTAGGAGCGAACACGCCTCTCAGTTTTCGACAAATCAATCAATCGTTGCTGAATTTTGATGGGCTCTGTGTCTGCAAGCAACGAAAAGTTTATTTGCAGAAAAGTTTGTGTTAAGCGGTTAACAAAATTCCAAGTGAAAAAAAAGGTTTGACAGGCCTACAAGACTCTTACCAGGATCGGTTGGTTTTTTTTAACGTACATATGTATGATGAATTTCATGTGCCGGATGTGCTCATTGTGCTTTTGTACATGTGAAGACTGTGAATATTAAACTCTCAGGGGTACTGATTCAAACAAAAGCAACCTTTTAAATTACCGAAAAGCGATTTCTGGAAACTATACCCTGCAACTTTATAAGCACATCTATGTTGTGCATCATATTTGCTCGACTTGCTTGCTGTTGCTGCTTACGGTATCTCAAAAGTTTTGAAAGGACTTCGACTACGACAACACCCGGGGGGGGCGACAACACTACTCTAGTTGATTGCTTGTTTTCACGCAACGATTTTGATTGTTCTGTTATTCACACATGGGACAACGATAAAAGCAAAGCTGTGACTGGAGGAGTCACCATACTGCAAAGGTGGCGCGAACACCTTCCAGAAAATGGGAGCTGAATTCTAATTGGCTAATCACAGGAAAGGAACGTGGTTCGATTTTCATCAGCCGTTAGTGGGGAGGAACGTTGCGTGATGACACTAAAAACGGCTGTGTAGCAGACTAGATCCCCCCTCCCCTCACCAAATTCACTGATAAAACTACCACTGATACCACATTCCCCAGGGTTAATTCCTGGTGAAATGATGTTTGAGAAACGAGCACAGAAATTCTATACTGATGACATGTCACCACCCAGATGGGCAGTGGTTCTGATTGGCTGAAGCAAATTTCCCATGTGGCCCAACCAAGAGCAAAAGGGCATGGGTGAGACCCATGCAGCCCCCATCTAAGGCCTAAAAAGTTCAAATGCTGTACTTCACACAATTATCAATTATTGATGAATTACGTTCACATGAATTACAGCATCTGAATCAATGAAAAACTGCTAATTGAAAATAGATTGGCTGGGCTGCTTCTAATGCCTGGCTCAGCCAGGTTTGGCGACTGATGTGAATTCAAACGCTGAATCTCACATTAGCCCAACCAAGCGCAAAGTTTTTATAAGATCTTTTATAAGGTATTTTGAATACATTGCACTCTTTTGCATTTTGAATTAAGTTGGCTGGAGTAAAGATCAGCATCAGAATTAATTATTCAGCTTCCCCTGATATATTTGGTTTGACCTAAAGAGGAATTTGGTCAAGCTTAGGTGAATTATGGCATCTTGACCAGACCTATTAGTCCCCCACCTCTAAGGAGTCTAGAGCACAGTTCCACTATTGCACAACTGACCATCTCAAGCAACCAAGGATAGCAGCCAAGTGGATGGCTACCAGAAATAAAAATAGTTGTGATTGCCTGTTAATAATACTACAGAAGAACCCCAGTAAAGCGAACTCTGAAGGAAAACAAAAAACAGTTTCACTTGGTGAGGGTTCGAGTTATCCAAATCAATTGAATATTCAATGTGCCGGCCATGTTAATAATAGTTACTGATTTTTCAGCACTTCAGTGTATAGTACAGTGGAAATTTACTTGTTTCATCAGAAACGGTAACATGATTATGCATTATTATGATAAAAGGGGATCTGTCCATTGCACCAATTATAATCAAATTGCTGTAGTGTTAGTTCAGAACGTTTTTACAAATTATACAAAGAGAAAAGCCAATGGGATGACACCCAAATGGGGTTACAAGAACCAGTATTCAAGTTATTGGGGTACTTTTCAGAGAAATTTTGATCAGAGGAAAGGAAAGTTAGTTAGCAAGGAATTCGAGTTGGAGTTAGCTGAGTAAAAATTATCGAAAAGTGGGGTAAAATCCAAGGGAAATTGGACTTTGTTTAAGTTAGCGGGGACATTGAGTAATCCAAGTGCGAGTTATTGAGGTTCTACTGTATTCATTTGCCATTAGCACCCCGCTATCCACCTCATTTCGCTGCAACACATTCCATGAGTTTGGCAGGATATGGGTTTCTTTCACAGTTTTCTGCAAAAATTTGAACTCTCTTGAAGTGTTCACATCAAGGATTTGGAAGGTATACAGGTCATATTAAAACAAGCAAACTTTTATGTCCTGTTCCAAGAAGCCATTCGAAAAGACACAAGACAGTTGACACTCTTTTGCAAAATATTTTCACACAGAGGATGATGTTCTAGTTCCATGCCCTCTCTTCCTTTCTTAACTGTCCTCTTGGTCATTGTCCAGGGTTGCTTTAGGTTTGTAGTATTACAGCTAAAAAAGGTGTGGAATAGGAACCAGGAATACTCCATCAACCAGAAATATACAAGTGTCCAGTGTCCTTAAATAAAATACATGTACCTGATTATTTAGAAGAAATCTTCATTAGCTGTCATTAGATGATGAGACTGATATTGAGTCAGTGGATGAATCTGCAGTCACTCTAAAATTGCTGTCAAACTCTAACAGTAAGCTGCTCCACTCAATCAGTTTCCTGATCATCTTCAGTTGTCTTTCCTGCTTCCTGATTTGTTCAGCAATTTTCTGATACTCTTCCACCAATTTAAAGTGCGTTGCTAGTTGCGCGCTGCTTAGACCAGATGGAATTTTAACATTATCCAGCCATTCTAATTCACTGCTTTTAACTTCCTCCTCTGAATCCATTTCACTATGGTTGCTTAGGACCTCTATTAACTGGTCACTGGGTGTTTTTATCAAACAGCTTAGGAGACTGGTTGAAAAACTGACTTTTTTGTTTTTGTTCTGCTCAGAAGACATGGTGGCTTCATCTTCACTTTCCAGTGGTATAAAATCAATTTGATGGTCCTCTGGTTCCTCTGGTGCACAAAGAGAAGATGTTGAATGACCTTGACTAGGACTTGTTGATATGGAATCATTTTCACCATTAGAAAAGAATTTCTTAAAGTGTTCTCTGTCGCGCTGAATTATTTTGCTTTGATTTGCACACACTTCATCAAAGTGTACCACAGTGGCTGTACAAGTAGTTGATTCTGGTTTGGAGTTCCACTGATTATAGGAAATGTAACAACAACTTTGAAGCCAAACCCAAGACTGTCCTTTGGTAAGATGTCTATAGTAACAAGTAGTGACCCGGCCACGACCAATCAGAAGCTTGTGATATTGAGAAATATTGAAAACTTCTTCAGGACTACAGTAGTCATAAAAAGAAGTTCCAAGTAATTCAAAGGGTAGAAACCCAATAATAGAAGAAGCCCTATGGTCAAGATATACATATTTCCAGTCCATGCTCAGGCGATACGAGAACTGTTTACACTGAGAGTCACTGGTGACAACTACTTTGTTTGGTTGAGGGTAATCAACTTTTCCTACAATAACAATATATTTTTGCTGGGAGATAAAGGTTGTTTTGCACTCCACAACCTGATATGTATTTTTCGAGTAGAAATTTCCGCACTTTATTCTAAGCTGGAAAGACTCACCCTCCGAGGGTAAAGTTTTTTTCTCAACACTTAACAACCGTGGCAAAATTCTCAAGGCATCGTCTTCATGCAAGTAACCTAATAAGCTTGTGTCCTGCATTTGTTCGGGACGATAGCCCAACAGAGGCAATACGCTTTGAGAAGCAAAGGTGATTTTTCCGTTACTCTCAGTTGCGAGTGTAAAAGAGTTCGAGGCTTCCAACATTATCAAATTCAATTCTCCATCTGTAACGAATGAAGGCTGCCATGTCTTCGAAGCGGAGTGCCGGCTGGGTCGCGGAGCAGACCGAATATGTGATTGGTGATTCCGTAAGAAGTTTATGGCGCGTTTAAGCACTGTTGTTTTATCCAACTTCCGTTCATTTTCCGGCAATACAATTTCTGCTATCTCTTGTACAAGTAAATTGAACCGGTCTCTGCGCTTCTTTTCGCTCAAATTTCGACTTGAACGTTTCAATTCGCTTTCTTCGCCTCCGTCACCCTCTCCTTCGTCGTCTTTCACGTTCATGGCGAGTAAACCTACAGCCGATTTCATTCAACATTATAGTAAGTGCCCACTTTCTTGCACTTTCCACAAAAGTATTGCTCTACATCTGTTTCCAACCATAATAACGTGATTCAACTCCAACACAAATGACACAATGGGACTGAGTGTCGCTAATTGTATTGAACTGCGCGAAACGTGACTTCTGCTTTTCAAGGGGGTGGTAGCTACGTCAGTCCTCGTTCATGGTATAGTTCGCTTTATCAGGTATTCTAGCCTTCTTATAAGCCTTAAATATGAGCCATTAAATAAAGGGACTATCTTTAGGATAAATTCTAAGGTGAACACTCTTTCTTCGGCGACACTGCTAAGAAAGTAGCATTAAACTTAAACCCTCCCCTCCCCAAATCGATTATAGGGTATCCGCTTGTTTGTGCTTGTCGGAATCACGTTTTTCAACATACGATTGTTTGGACGCGTCTTGAAGGGATTTTTAGGTCTCTCTTCTTCCTGAGAGGTGGTTTGCCATTTCATTACTAAAAGAATCAGTTTGGAAACACGACTTTTTCGGTTCGTTTCAGGGGTATTCCGGCCCGGCAAGACGCCCGGCAATAATTTTTAAAGGAACGTCTGACCCAGGCTCTTTCCGCTGGCGGATTTCAGTCGGCGAAGTCGGCGAGGGGGGTCGGCCGAAATCCAGTCCATCGTAAGCGTATTTATGAAACATGGAAAAGGACGAATACGGCTGCAACAAACTCAAAACCTTGGAAGATCTTCTCGTCTTTTATAAAGAAGGAGCTTCGGATTATGATAGGGTGAGTGAGTGAGTTTCGGGATAAAATATTTCACTTGCATCCGTGCTGTAACCTCTAGCTACCTCTGTCGTTCAATTTAGTCTCTCATTGCATATTCCGATATGACATACTGTGTGTATATTTTATTTATTTTCATCGCAATAAGCCAAGGTGAGGCGATTTATTTCTTTATAACTCTTTGGATTCAATATGAGGTTTATGAACCCTCTAATATTTTGCTACACTATTATATGTATCGATCAGTCTAAACTTCTCTCTGAGTAACACCCCCCCCCCCCCCCCCCACCACCACCCCAAACCTCATTAACCGTCATGTTTTTGAGTCACAGTAATTTTTGGCCGGTTCTGTGCAGTATAGCCTCCAATTTTACCTATTAAAATGTGGTAAAATAATGTGAGAAGTAATGTAGTGTGGGAAAGAACTAATTCTGATTTAAACTTTTCAGGATGTGAAAGACCATAGAGGGTATGTAGGGCCTGAAACGTCAGCAGAAGTATTTGTAAACACCTTGAAACAGCACAACTTCCCTGAAAATTCTAAAATTCTTGATGTAGGAGCTGGGACAGGGCTAGTTGGAGAAGAGCTGCACAAAAGGAAATTCATCAATATAGATGGCTTTGATCCATCACAAGCTCTTCTCAACGAAGCAGAAAAGAAGGGGATTTACAGTCACCTATTTGTAGATGTGTTAGGACCCAATCATCAAGTAAAGGTGGCAGATAACACCTATGATGCAGCCATTTGTGTGGGTGTTTTCACTCTGAACCATGTGAAGGCAGAAGGTGCTATGGATGAAATGGCACGAGTGGTTCGTCCAGGTGGCTTGATCTGTTTCACCATCAGAGAGGATGTCATGTTTGAGTTGGAGTATGGGTACGAGGAGAAAATGCAGGAGCTATGCCGTGATCAAGTCTGGAAATTGGTATCAAGCACCGAGGAGCAGTACCACAGCAAGAATGATTTTAAGAAGTGCTTTTTGTTTATTTATCAAGTATTATAACCTGTGAAGCTAAAACAACTCTGTACTGATGTAAAAACCCTTTTTCATAGAGTATGGTATAAAAACTAGGACAGTTTTCTTGTATTCTTCTAGCTCAATGCAATAATGCAATGTCTACTTTATTATAGGGCAGTTATTGCTCGCAAACGTGGACAAAAAAGCATTGTCTCATGATCCTAGTATGGAGCTTTATTTATTTGTATTTAATTGTTGTTCCTATGATTTCCGTATTATTATTATTATTATTATTTCTGTATCATTTATCCAGAATTTTCATCTTTCACTTTCACAGACATGAAATTCCATACTTTGGGTCAAAAGGGGTTTGTTTCATTTTGTGCTACTGTAAAATTCCAAAAATAAGCCCCTCCTTGTATAAGCCCCCCCAACTCGTAACAAAAAAAACCCTCCATGAAGTCACCCCTCCAAATATAAGCCCCCCGGGGGCTTGTACTTGTAAAATTGCCCTCAAATACAAAGTAAAACAAAGTAAAAATGGCAAATTCCCTTCCAACTATAAGCTAGCCCAATCGATTTTAAAACGCAACCTTGCCTCCGTACATAAGCCCCTCCAAAAATAAGCCCCTCAAAAAGGGCCTTTGAAAAATATAAGCTCTGGGGCTTATTTTCGGAATTTTACAGCATTTTCATCCATAACATTTTGCTCGTAAGACACCATCTTGAAAAAGCACCCGACAAAGCAGCCAAATATGCACAAATACTAAGTTTGAATGGAGAGAACCTCACACTATCTACCTCACCCTCTATAATAATATGATAGGTATACCAGAGACCCCATCAGACTCACAGTTCCAGGCTCGATAAGAAATTGGTGCTTTGAGGAATTGAGTTCTGTTGAATTTGGGTAAAAGGAACTCGAAGTAAAACCAGATCATTGATCCTCAGGTCCTCAGATTGTCAAATGAAATCTGAGTATTTTATGTCAAAAACACCAGCTTTCCACCTCCACCCCCAACTCATGGCTAGACAATAAAGACTTCTATTTTGAACTGTTGAGTAATAACCTTCCTTCATCTGCTGCACCCTCTCAAAAAAAAAAACGTAAGAGAGACATTAGGTCCATCTAATTTTCAACAAGCAGCCTCACGAAGACATGGAAGGCGGCAGCATAATAAAGCCGTGTGAAAGTTCCAAGGTAGAATGAATCCCAAAGCGATGTAACATAAGGTAGTGTAAGGTAACTTTTGACGTAATGCTGAACAGAGAATGGATTATTTTTGAGCGAACATGTCCAAGTATGATCCATGAGTATAATGCATGAGTGTGTTCCATGACGGTAAATGATGGACACATGACATATGACATGACCTACCTGCAGCCTGCATTCTCATAAATTAAGGTAATTCATGACATTCTTAACAAATTAAACAGCCTGTGCATATAGGTAAAATCTTTGCCTGTTTGCACTTAGCGATAGCAATTTCCTGGTTATGTGAGAAAAATATGGTGTGTCTTACTAAGGTCTTATTTAAGATGCAAAGTGTTTTTATGCCATTTTACAGGAAGTTTGCATCTTATTCAACACACTTCTTTTGTAAGATGTCTCTGCTTCAAAGCTGATGATTCCAGTAGTAGTCCACATGAGGATTGATAATTTGCATTTTGTCCATTACAAAGTAAATTGTACTATACACTTTGCAAAGTGCAAACATCAATTTTAATTTATCTTTGCCATTCAGAAAAGTGCTAATAAATAGTTTATAAACATACAATTCATATTATACCTTCAAAACTACATTTATCTTGATAGTATTACAAATTCGAGGTTAAAAATGGAGCTAAGTATTCAATTCTATATTTTATTCAACACACTTCTTTTGTAAGATGTCTCTGCTTGAAAGCTGATGATTCCAGTACTAGTCCACATGAGGACTGATAATTTGCGTCTTGTCCATTACAAAGTAAATTGTACTATACACTTTGCAAAGTGCAAACATCAATTTTAATTTATCTTTGCCATTCAGAAAAGTGCTAGTAAATAGTTTATAAAGATACAATTCATATTATACCTTCAGAAAGTCAGGTTGTTCAAAACTACATTTATCTTAATAGTACTACAAATTCCAGGTTAAAAATGTAGCCAAGTATTCAATTCTATATTTTTCTTCACTTAAAATGTTCCCAAAAGCTATTTTCAGCTACTAAATACTGCCACATATATTAGAAGTCTGCTCTCAAGATATATGATAGAGACAAGAAAGAAGAGAAAATGCATTTAGTGCGCACTTTCTGCAGCTCTACCACAAAAACAAGTTCGGCGACCCCCATTTTTTATTTCATGATTTTAATAAGGACAGTGCTTCCTTTCGATGAGAAAAAAATTGGCTCAAATCTATGTTCAGTTTTTTTGGTAATTTTACTAAATTGTACGGATTGAGCTATCACGGGTCGAATAGCGCATGTAAGGGTCCTAAATAGCCGTATTTGTCAGCATTGTGACGTTAAAACGAGCAAGGTGACCCCCACCTTTTTTTACTTTTTTATCATCTTCTTAACTTGTTACATCAGTGTACCACCAAGTTTCATCTACAATCTATGCTAGGTTCTGTTACTAAGGAATCACCTTAAGGTCTACAATCTCGTGACTTTTGATCCAGTTGGCTTTATAATTTTAGCTTAATAGTGACAGACTACGGTTAAATTCTGCAGAAAATGCTGCTGAGAGACAATTGGGCAGGAACATTGTTGTCATAGAGAAAAAGAGGCAGAAGAAATCCAAGTGGAAATATAATAAAAGCAAAATTTGCAAAATCCTCACATTGTGCTTCCAATTTAAAATTAGACATTTCAACAAGAACATTTTATATAAGGACTAGTCTATGCTAAGTTCATGCAACCCATCTCCAGTGTGTTCAAAAAATGTGTGATTGTTGATGAAAGAGAATGTGATAGTCTTAAAAGTTGCCAGGACAACAATCAAGTATCAATGAACACAGTTGCAACGTATCACATGAGAGTGCAAAACAATGCACTTATTGACATGTGTTCTTTTGCCTCCTTCAAGCAAATATTGAAAAGAGCAATACAAGTGCCTTTTTATACAACAATAAATGTTCCACCTCTGATAGGTGTTTAATATATACAGAGAATTGTTTGTAAGACCTTTTTGCAAGATTACGTTTTTACATATTAAAAAAAGCGAATAAATGAGACACAGGGGCTGTAAGCTTGTGTTGGGGCAGTTAACTTGTCAAGCATAAGAACTCTGATCTTTAATCTTGCATATCAGGACCATGGAGAATATCATGCTGAGAAGCTGTCCAAAAAAAAATAAACAAATAAAGTTACGTCAGTGCTCAAAAGCAGTTACTGAGCTATTCCATACCCGGAGGGGTACTCCCTTATATATAAGTCATATAGGTATGGTTTTTGCATCGTTTCAGTCTGAACATGGGTTTAGACTTTGTCCAGTTTGGTCTGGAATCGCGTATGGTTTTCGAGGGAACTATGCAAGTGTATGAATGTATTTGTTATTTCAATTCCAAATGAATGAGAAGGAAAGAGTAATATGAGAATTCGAAATTTGATTTTGAGAAATCTTTTTGTTGGGGTTCTTATCTTAGACCTAATGACATAATTTCTGCCTATTCCAGATCTGAAAAGGTATGGATTTTAGAGGCCAGCTCTGAAAACGGCTGCCGGTGAAAAGAAAGTCATTTTACAGCTTGTCATTTGGGCAAGCTGTAGCTAGCCTGTACTAAACCCAAAATTCATTTCAACCAGCCCCCAAAACGTTCTGATGAGCAGGATTGATTACACAGTTCTTATGTAATTTGAATTCCTCAAAAACCTTCACTCGCCTGTTGGGCAAGTTAAGAACAAAAATTCACTAGCCTGATAGGAAAATCCGCTAGTCCCAGGCTATTGGACACTACTTTCTTTGTGTGCTGAACAGGGTGTGGAGAATCATGACATTTTTTGGTCAGAAATAGGGTCAGGATTTGGAAAATCTGGCAGCACAGCCCCACCAAGAATCCCCAGGAGTACCCCCTCTACCCACCAAGATTCCATAACAAAAAGAGGACAGGAAAGGGAAGTGTACCAAAACCATTTGGCCAGAATTGTAGGTATGGCTGACAAAGAAGGAGACCTTTAATTTCTCAGATCACAGAATACTGGAACCTGGATGTAATAAAAGACAACTTTAGAGACTGGTAAAGTATGCTTGCTACAATGAAGGTTCCTAATACATTGAGGGTCTTTTCCATATAATTATTTTACTATAGTTACTGGAGAGTAGAGTATTACTTTTGTATACAGAGGACATAATTTGTTATAAAGAGGTTTGTTATATTGAGGTTCCACTCTGTATAGCAAAGCAAAACCAATATTGAAAGGAATGACAAAATAAGAATCTGGTACCAAAATGTTCTAGATTTGTCAAGAATCCCGACAATTCTTCTCAGTGTAGACCTAGCTTGAATTTCTATGTTGAATTGCTTTAAGTACCACAAAAGAATTCCATCATTTCTTATTGTCAGGGTTTTCATTAAGAATTCTAGTAGAAGAAGAAAGGTGTAATGTTACAGGAGAATATTTTGAAAGAGGCTCCACATCTAATAGAAAGTAGCTAAAGGCTACCGAACATTTGCCGGAGAATTCTGCGTAGTAAACGGAAAATTCTCCGATCTCCAATGTCTAATGAACACCCTGATTGTGTACTACAATAAGGTGAAATTATATGCCAACCTGAATGACAGCCACTGCAACTCCAATTCCACCGATGATCATCAAGTTGTCTTGCAGTAATGCCAGTGTCTTTTTGTAGCAACCCTAAAAATGATTAAAAGACAAAATGTTGCAACATAATGTTGTAATATTTTATTGCTTATTTATAGATAAGCATAAACATCATTAACAAACTTCATCATATCCAAAAAGGAAATACAGGTGATATAACTTAGGGTGTTTCTTGGTTGATTAAATGTCCCAGTTAAAGTGACAGGTATGATCAGAATTTAAGGGGGCAAAAATCAAAACCCCCCAAAATCCCTAGGGCTTCCAATAAAACCTCCTGAAAAACCCTAGACCAAAGAAAAAGCAACCTCCTCAAAACCCCATGTTGATTTTCCAGTCCTTAAAAAAGTTTCTTGAAGGAGTCAACCAAGATCTTACTAGTTCATGCAGAGTCTTTCTCGAGTACTGCTAGCTCTTAAGGCTTACTTCAATGTAAATGCTATCTGTTGAAGATGATATTTCTTCACATCCTGGCTTATCTTCCTTACAGCAACTCTTAGGAACAAAGCTATGGTTTCCATTGGTGAAGGGAGTTTTTTGCCAGTCTTTATAGTCATTAACTCCACAACATTTCTCCTGTTACAGAAAATCAAAATATGATATTGACCTTTCCACTGAAAATAGCTTCCATTTTGCACACAGTATATAACAGAATCATATGAAAGATTGAGCCATATCAAGTGCATTTACAGTAAGATCTCCCTTAAGGTAACCTATACAAGACGGACACCTTGCTAAAAGGGACACCTAGAGTGGCTCCCTGCCTTTCGTTACTCCTTTTAGTTGACTCTCTATAAGACGGACACCTCTCTAAGACAGGCACAGAGTTCTGGTCCCAATTAAATAGAAGTTCCTGACTATAACCACACTTTTGACAAAAAATTGCCAAATCTTGGTGACTGGACATCTCCTGGGAATTTATTATAATTTACTTTATAAGCACCAGTGTTCAGGGCTGTCAAAAAGTTTTTAAGTAGCAGGCTGATAATGAATAGTAGGCGGCTTTGGAACTTGCACCAAAGGCACAAGTTCTTGAGGGCCAAGGCATCTAGGGATATTTTGAAAATTTTAGAGTCTTGGAAATGGCATTTCCAGTGGTTTTCAACAGTTATTTTCCACCACACCATGTTGTTTCATCAGAATACATGCAAGACTGCTGGGAACAATACCATCGGCATGTCCCAGGCGTTCCACAACTTCGCGCGGTTCGAATGTTTCACACAGCTAAACCTGTTTAAAAATGGGTTCAATGTCATTCAAAACTGGGAAACATATGCTTTACAATTTTATTTGATGGTGCCTATTTTTTGTCAGCAGTATATGGTAGAAGGAGATGGAAGTAGCCCGCTAAAGATGGCTAACTAGCTGGCGGTTTTGCCCGGCTACCGGCCCTTATTAACAGCCCTGAGTGTTGTTAACTCTTTCAGGGTTGGGCAAACTAACGAACTTCTGAACTCCACTTTCCTGTTCTCATACTCAAGACTAAAGCAAATACAGTAAAACCCTATTAATACTGGCACTGTGGGAACCAAAGAAATTGTCCATATTAAGCGGGTTGCATTTAAAGAAAATATATTTAAGCCGCTTTCTTTCCCCAGTGATTAAGCAAACTGTACGTAATGATGAGGTGTCCTTATTAAGTGGGTGTCCATAAACCAGGGTTTGACTGTACAAGACTAACAGCACAGCAAACTAAGCATTGGGGTTAATACTGGCTTCAATTGAACAACAGAAGGAAACAGTGCAACTTTGCACCAAGCAATATCACTTTATTCAAATATAAAAATATATAATAATGGGAATGTTTAATGCAGTCCTAAATCTATTATACTAGAATTCTGTTCTACTTTCTGCAAGAGTCAACTTAAATACAAAATCTTTACAAAGATATAAGTAAACAACAGTAATGGAATAATACTGTACTTTTTCCTGCAGCAAATCATAAGCTTTGGTGACTCCATCCTTGCCTTCCTGTTTGTACTGATACAGAGTGTTGTTCAGATCTTTCTTTAACTCTGTTTTGACCTGTAAATTGAAAATGGAATCAAAGCTTTTCAACACTTCTACTTCTGATCATAACAGAATCCCAGCTAGGAAAGTATAAAAGCATTTTGTTATAGTGTCACTTATATATATTTCTCAAACTCATTAATTCATAAAGAAAATACAAAGGAAATTAATGTTTAATGAGTGTTTGGAAATCAGATGAACAACTGCTCATTTTTGAGCAAAAGTGTTTTGACCTTCAATCGTTGTTGCCCACAATCCGTAACCTTTGGCTATAGATTAATTACTAGTATTAGATTATTCTCGAACTAATTATTAATTCATAAAGAAAATACAAAAGAAAATTAATGTTTCATGAGTGTTTGGAAATCAGATGAACAACTGCTCATTTTCTTGTTGTAAAATCATTTTCTTTGGGAAGTAATATCAAACATTCGACAGTGTTTCATCACCAGATGAAACACCTCAAAGTTCATCTCTTGGCATTTCATCATATATATAAATAACATGATAAAAATGAGAGAAATGAATATACAGTAGAACTCCCATAACTCTAACTCTGAAGGCAAACGAAGAACAGTTCGAGTTAGCAGGGAATTCAAGTTATCGGGGTAAATTTCGAGGAAATATATTGTGATCAAGGGAAGGGAAATTTAGTTTGAAAATAGCAGGGAATTCGAATTATGGAGGTTCTACTGTAGTATAAAATTTAAAGTTATTAGTATTTAATACTAATCTACTTTAGTATAATTACATTGTTGATTATCGAAAATAGAGCGCGGTGATTGGCTAGGAGCTTCGCTTTATCCAACTATAATCAGATCTAATCACCGTGCGGTGATTATAACATTGAAGGCTAGAAGCTTTCAAAATGGCAGCCAGATTTTTTGATGTTTCGGAGTCGGAAATTGATCACCACTTTTATTTTCTCGAATAATCATCAATGTAATTATACTAAAACAATTAGTCGCCTCAGGCGACGTGAATATCGCCTGAGGTGACTAATTGTTAAGTAATCATAAACATTCACATTTTAAATCTCAACTTGATCAATGAATGCAAGAAAATGAAGACAAAATAGACCACGTGATGATGAATTGAATTTCTATGATGAAACAGACCACGCTAGCAGGTGTAAAGCTGGTGCTATGCACTTGGCCCAGTTGTTCAAATAATGTATGGTGTACTAAGAACTATCCACTGGATACATGTAAATCTCTACCTTGTAGATAATGCAATAATGACAAAAGGTAAAAGGTTGAGAGTCCTTATTTTAAGTTGGTAGCTTGAAAATAGTCATCTGACTAACAAACCTAAGGGTGATGGTGTGCTCATTTTACCCCCCCTCTCCCCTCCCCCCTCCCCCCTCTCCCCTCTCCATCAGTGCTCTGTTTTAAGGGTATTTTAATTTAAAGCTACTTAAAGCTACATGGAAAGGAAAGAAGTCGAAAGAAGGATTTGTGGTCACACCTGGGAATCAAACTTGGGACCTCCAACACAGAAGGCCGTGCACTGACCAACTGCGCTAATCCTCCCTCCTTGAAAAGTACTGGTTTCCATAATACATGTACTTTGCAACAGGATAATAATTTATCAAATTTTTGTGGATAGTGCCGTATCCAACTTTTGGTTAACCTGGGCCTGACTGAATGACATTTCTAGTCTATAAATGCTGAAACAAAAAGAAACCTCCAGTATTACTACACTGTTGTACCAGAATATTGATTACCCAGGGTTGTCAGAAAGTTTTGAAGTACACAGCTGAGTTGTCAAAGTAAACGGCCAGACCAGGGATATTAATTTAAAAAACGCCATCCGTAAAGAAATGCCAAGCAGAGTAACCAGCCAATACTAACCAAGTAGGCGACGATTTTTGCTGGCAGCCAGCAACTTTTGACAACCCTGATTACCCACATCAGGACCTAGTTGTTCAAAAGCTGCACAGCACTTTCATTTTTTAGGACACACACAAAACAAGTGCAAGATTTTTCTTCTTACCTGATCACGATATACGTAACCCAGAGCTGTTCCTGCCACTTCCAAACCAAACACCAGCAACATCAGTGCAAAGAACTGCAGAGATCAGAGGGAAAAAACACAAAAACACATTTAAGCTCCAGGTATAAAGAATGAAGCTTATTCTGCTTGGGAAACTGAGAATTTCTAACATTCAATACAAAAAATTTAATAATTATGTATAAAATTTAATTAATAATAGTTATAACAAATATTTCACTGATCAAAATTATTAATTAACAATCACTGAATTCAACTTTTGTATCATCTGAAAAATTACACGCCAAGGCCGTAACACCCTTCAAGATCTCCATAATTCTTCAGATGAAACGAAAGCTGAATTCATTCAAAATAATTCCTAGTTTAAAAACAAACTAACAGATGTTTAGTAGATAAAGGGTTGTTCAGGTCTGCAATATTATTCTCCAAATAGCAGATGCTGTCCACTGCTGCTTGCTGTTTGTGCTATGTTTTTAGTCAATAGTTAGTCTATTTCTTCTTCGTGAATTGAGTGAAATGTTCTGCCATTTTGTAGACACTACCAAAACAACTCAACCTTGTCCCCAGGTTGAATTGTCTTGGTTAATGGATCAATAATCTGGCAATTTTGCTGCACTTTTGATGTCATTTTTCACAAATCACAACAATAGCTGGTTATGATGAATTATGCATGGGATTTTAGCCAATCAGAAATGCAGAAATATTTTGAATGAATAATAATAGTACGTGATTAGCTGTTTGTTGACCCAAAATCTTTGAGGACTTTTTTTAACAAAAGTAGCTCGTGAGTATAGGCCATTTCCAAGTTCCAAAAAAAATTTACAACAACGAGCCTTTGTACAAAACTTGTCTAGTGAAAATGAATTTTATTAGTCGAGCGTGCTTGAGCAGCGCGAGACTCTTAAAATGCAGTCGTTTTTTTTTTGTCGGACCTAGTTTGTAGGCCTCGCGTTCCTAGCGAAGACCGTGGAAACTGGGGATAAGAATCGTGACGACTTTCATTGTATGGAAATGATCTCGTGATGAGAATGCGGTTTATTTTCGGCGATGACTGAAATGACGCGTACAAGTTTGGCAATGATGTAATTATCCTTGAATGGAGGTCCTTGATTTTCATGTAATTATGCACGACATGCAGGCACTTTAAAAAGGAAATATCCCCAAGCAGGATGAGAAAATATTATAGCTGGGAAATCCTCAGGATTTTGTGGCTTTTTAAGGCGTTAGGTTTCTCAGAATATCATCACAATTACAAGAAATGTACGGTTAAATAGATTCACTTTGTTTTATGTATTTAATTGATAGATTTTCGCAGTTGTTAAGATGTTAAGTCGCGCTGCACTTCATAAATACTTGAGATATCAAGTATCCACTGTCACGTAATTTTTACGTGCGCACATGCGTAGTGCATTCGCAAATAAAATAAAGGCAATGTATGAAAGGCCGCACGTACAATTATGTAAGCATAAAAGTAGAATCTCGCTTAATTTGACGTTTAATCTCAGTACTTTATGTCATACCTCTATTTGATTTACGTGATTAAAATTAACGTTTGTTAACGTGCGGAGTCAAAAACGCATCAGTGGAAATCCACCCTAACGTGTCACGGATGTGTTTATACGGGTTTTGCAGCACTTCATGTCCACAGAATAGAAATCCCATATCGAGCTTTTCCGGAACTGGTTGGTCCAAGAATTCTATAGCTTGAAAGTGTTGATTATTTTGGAACAACTGATCACTTCAGTGGTCGAAAAAAAAAGAATAATCTTAATGAGCAAAACTTCAAGGTTTACTGGAAAATCAGAATCGAGGATCAAGAAATCAGGGATTGAGGATTGGTTAAAAAGAACTTGAAAATAAAATAAATAAATAAATCGTGGATCAGTGGTGATGTGGGCCACAGACTGTAGAAAAATTTCACAGAACATAACCTCGTTCTCTGTACTGAACACTAAATTCAAGTAAACTAATCCGAGTCTGTCTGAGTCAGTGATTGTTTTGACGAGAAAGAGAACTTTTCCTGAAAAATGAAATGCTTTATCCCGGTGATACTGTAATACAAGAAAAAACTTTAACAGTTTTTAATTTTTAAGTGTACATTTGCTTTCAGTACTCCTTATTTTTCTTGTAATAATAATTATTACAAGAAAAATAAGCACGACCCCAACAGCAATGCTGATCTTTTTATCGTGCCGTAAACTACGGTTCTTAGCTACCCACCTACCTATCTATCCATCTGTCTATCTATCTATATATCTATCTATCTATTTATCTATCTATCTATCTATCTATCTATCTACCTATCTGTCTGTCTGTCTGTCTGTCTGGCTATCTGCCTATCTATCTATCTATCTATCTATCTATCTGTCTGTCTGTCTATCTATCTAAAATGAATGCTGTGTACAACTCTAAACAATGTACTCTGAGACTGTACGGAGACATTAAAAGTAGATACTAAGCAGCTATGGAAAATGTCATTACTTTCACACGATATTAATATTTTATAAAACGGACAACAAATTCAGCAGGAATACGCGCGAACTGAATTAACTGTGTGTTGTATAAGTTCTGTTAAACTTACACTTTTTTCCTGTGCTGAACATATACTGTACCGAGCTGTTTCTTGGTCCGGTACAAAGAAGCTATGTATATTTATACTGACAGAGTCATGGGCCCCTGATACCGATAAAAATCATCGTTCAATTTTTCGAGTGTAAAATCCCTGAAAGAGTACTCGTCAATGGAGCAATATCAATATGTAGAAGGTTTTCAAAGGCTTCACACCGGTTTGAGGCTAAGATGTGCGGCCTGTCTCTCCTTGCAATTTTTTCTACTTTTTGAGTATATACATTATGACATACAACACTCGTTTTGTATTCCAAACGAAAAAGTAGTTTAACAGCCCCGGTTGCTTTACTCCAAGCACGCGAGACTCAACGCTACTAAGAGCGTTCTTGTTTGCATAAGAATAAAGAGTCATGTTTTTCATATCAATAGCCTTGCACTTAGCCTCACTTTGAAACAGAGGCTTGAGGCAACTAGCAGCAAGGGGTAGCAAGGGGTAGCAAGGGGTAGCTTATCCAATTGCAGGTGAAACCAGCATTCAGTCTAGGTTACTTTGCAGCTAAAAGCTACAGTGTAACCATTCTGTTCTTATAGGCTGATTTCTGGTGCAACCAAAAAAAAACTTTACCTTCAATATATCCACTGTCTTGGATAACACTAAACTTAACCACAAATATTTTGATTCCGTCTTAATAAAAAAAAAAAAATACTGTGTGTATCAAGTAGGCAGGAAAGCTACAATCTACATACCGTTCCAAGGAGGCATCTGTTTTCCTTGATAGCTCCACAGCAGCCAAAGAATGAAATAACAGCAATGATTGCACCAACTACAATGATGATGATGGATCCTGTCACATACTTCACAGATGATAGTTCTACATAGTCGCCAATGTTCAGATGGACATAGATCCCCACTCCAAGTAACCCAACACCACCCAGCTATGAAACAAGTAACACACTTTCTGTTAATGTGGCCAAATGAAATTAAGGCTATGTTAAACTTAAGATAATGCTGGCCAGCAGTCTCTCACTTGTGATTTTGGGGGCCCTTTATAGCTTCGCAGGGGGATTTGGGTTTTACAGCTTTTTGCCTGAGGTCAGCCCATTAAGTGTTCACATTGCTTTGTGCTTGTTAGTCTGCTTTGCTCCCTCCCTGCCCTCCCTTTGGTTAGTATAGGGTAAGTATTCTAGGTTCCACTGGTTAGCAGTGTGACAGCGTCCGATAGTTGCCACTAACAGGGTTGTCATGGTTACGCCTTGCTCTCGGCTTCGGTTCTCGGATGCAACACATTTTTGGGCACCTCCCCCATGCTCATCTTTGCTGATGAGTTTAAGTCTACTGATTAAGTTATTTGCTACATCACATTTATAGAGTCCCATAGATTACAATGTAGGTAGTGTACTGCTACTTTACAGAGGAAAAAAAACTTACAAAGAATATGAAGTTGAATACAAACAAGAGGATTTTGATGCATTTGGCTCCTCCTTCCACAGCCATGATTTGGTATCTGAAAGTAAAAATACACATTTATGTTGAACAATGTATTAATTTATGAACTGCTTCCGCATATTGTTTTTTGCTAAGTCATTCTCATTATAAAATATTATGAATTAAGAAATAATGATATAATAATAATAATAAAAATAATAAGTTAATAAAAATAGACAAGACTGCCTTATTAGGAACAGCACAAATCAGGTTCTTGAGTACCAAGGTTGCAGGATGTGACTTGTACTGTGAACTGGTTACCAGTTGAATACTCAGAGTATATACATGATGATGATGATGATGATGATGATGATGTTAAAAAGTACTGATGCCATAGAACATGACGTCAAGATTTAAATTATGGATGGAGGACAGTTAATAATATTATTTTTGCGCCTGCTTTAATAATAGTATTTTAGGATTCATGCGTGAACATTTTGCCGTAAATATAGATGCAGAAAAGTTAGATCCTTACAGTATTTTCAAGCATGGCAAATCATAATATACCTAAAACTTTTTGTAAGCTTGAGCATTAATGGTTCAAAAGAAAATGTTCTTAGTTTAAATTACTGCTCCTTGAAAGAAGAAACATTGAGATCTACTTGCTTTTGTCAACGCACAGTGAATGAGAAAGTTTTTTTGTAGCCTCCCCGCAGACGTCCTGTGGGGTTTGTTTTTGTTTGTCACGCATTCATTTATGCATGACGAACAAAAACAAGCCCCACAGGATGTCTGCGGGGAGGCTAAGTTTTTTGTGGCTTCTGGCAAATGTTGTCAACAGTGTGGCTACTACTGATCATGAGGTGAGAGTTGCTTATTTGAAGTGTTCTTTGCCTTGCTAACTTGCTTACATGTACAAAATTAATATTCTCAAAAATATTTGCTTTCCTTTTTTTACCATAATTTAACTTCTATTTCTGGGCAAATTTGTCTTGCTAGGAAATCCCAAGTTCACAAAACAATGACAAAGTGGCCTCGTTTTTCTCCGTAGTGGTAAACATTGCTTTGAGTGTATAAAAAGTCAGCTACAGTAAATCACTTCACAATAAAATCACGCTGTTTAAACACCATGAAGTCTTTTCTTACCTTCAAAAACATGAACACAGGAATGTTCATGTATCTTCAAAAAGACCTAATAACCAAAACTTTGGCAAAACATCTAGTTCATGACAGCAATTTTGTTTTGCATTATAAGCTTATTCACTGCCTAACATGGGGAATATAATGTGTAGTAGAATCTCTGTTGGCATACCTACTTTTGGAATGGTTAATTTTTCTGCTAAGAGGAGCATGAGCTCTTGGGCATAGATGGCTTTTCCCCGGGAGAAGGGCTGTCTGCCATTTCCTTTTTTTCGATCTTAACATTCCGAATGTTTACATTCCAACGAGTGAGCCTTACAAACAATTTCGGCTGAGCCTGCGCAATACGGAAGGCCTCTTTAAAAAATGTATTAAAATTAAATAAGCTGCAGTTGTGTTTAACCAAAATCTACCTTTTCTTTTATTGATATTTGACTGAGAACTCCATCATATCCCTGGGTTTGGATAATAATTTGTAAGGAAAGCATTCAATTGGAAATAATACAAAAAGTCTGAAATATTAAAAATCATATTTAAAACAAACAAACAAAAAAATGCCTGCTCACTCTCTTTTCTATAGACAACCAAACAAGAAACATGTCTTTTTTTTTAACTTAATTGCTGAGGCCTTCTAGTTTTTTAAGCTTGTCTTTGATAAGAATTAGGATGTCATCAGTGTTGAATTCCTAGAGGTAAGGGCATAGCTATCTAAAGAGTTTCAATTCTGCCTACTTTATAGACAGTTTATGACGGACAAGCAAAGTGTCTGTCTCATAAGGGCCCATAACAACTCAACACTTCAGAAGTTGGTGCTTTCCTTGTATGATGAATAATATTGTACTGTAGGGTATTAATTATTTATGCTGTCCTTTTCAGTCTCACAGCATCTTTCTAATATTTTGATCAGATCTAACAATTTGAATAATGTATATGGATTGAAATGAATTAAGACTACAACAGACTGAACGCAATCTAAGCATGCTAAGATTCTTTCACTCACAGAAAAAAAAATAGAAGCTATAAATAGGTCTTACAATGTATGAAAGTAAAAATACACGAGTGTATAAACTTCCTTTTAAAAAATCCGCATAGCACCTGCAACCGTAAAACTCGCATTTCCAACGCCTATATATATAAAAGGTGGTTAGTTGAAAGTGACTTTACGTGTGCTAAACCTATCATATTTCAACATCAATTTTAGAAGCTTTTAGCGAAACAAAACTTTCTAATAGCTTGTCCTTGGTTGGTTCTTAAAACAAAGTTAACATTTTGTAGCTTTACCTTTATATGCATTAGTCTTGCCCAAAGTGATGTTCCGATACGAGAGTTTTATAATTTTTTGCTGAGTTTATCAACTCGTAAATGCTGGCAATGGTTCGATAAAAAACCAAGTTGACGACTTGGGAAACTGATCAATGTCTTGACAAGTAATGCCGAAATTAGCAACATATTTTTCAGTTAAACATGCATGCAGGTCCAGGAGAGAAGCGTGTTAGCAATAAGTTTGGTGAAGCAGATGTACCAGAATATATATATTACTCTAAAACTAATAATAATAATGTTAGCAACGCTCTTTATGCATTATTATTTGTAAGATAGAACGCTTTTAAACATAAGCTTAAGAATATTATTAAGACTTCACTCGAGCATGTATGCAAGTGAGAGTTTCCGCACTATTTCTTAACGTGGTTTAGCAGGTCAGCAGGTGTCGGAGTGTGGAGCAGAATTGCTTATCTGCGCAGAGTAAAAACGCATATCTATAAAGAGTAAGTTTAAAAAGATCGTAATAACAAGTACTTGCCTTCTTTTTGAGAAAGAATCGAATCGAAGATCTTTGACAGCAACAACAGCTCGTCCGAGAAAATGTGGGAAACTGAGGCAGAGTTTGGAAGGTCAGCACTTTTTAACATCTGTCGAAAGGCCCTTGGACACCTTATGTAGTTTACACAACGTAGTTTTCCTTATCATTTTGGATTAGCCGGTTAAGCACTGCGTTTTACTGATTAGGGTTAAGCACTACCTTTACTGATTAGGGTTAAGCACTTCCTTTACTGATTAGGGTTAAGCACTGTTTCGAAACTGCTTAGGTTCCTTACTTTAATCTACCTTGTGTAAACTTCATAAGGTGTCCAAGGGCCTTTCGAGGGATGTTAACGAGTGCTGACCAGTTTGGAACTAGTCACGTGATGGGGATTGCGGGGGGCCGGGGGATACTCCTACATACAGTAGCGAGGCTGTGTCCAAAAACGAGGGTACTTTTTTAAGGCTTCAAGTATATAGTTGAAGTATATGAAATGGTAGAGAAATCTGAAAAAAGACAGGTTTAGTGATTTAGACGGTACATATTGCTGGTTTTCAGTGTCACATACGAGGTTAGCCTCCCAGCAGACGTCCTGTGGGGTTTGTCCGTGGGGAGAAATGAATGACGAAGAAAAACAAACCCCACAGGACGTCTGCGAGGAGGCTAATACGAGGTTGGATCGAGCGTTCTGAACTGCTGCACTAGTACCGTAAAATTCCGAAAATAAGCCCCTCCATGTATAAGTCCCTCCAAATATAAGCCCTCCAAACCGGTAACGCAAAAAACCCTCCGTTAAATCGCCCCTCCAAATATAAGCCCCCCGGGGGCTTGTACTTGGAAAATTGCCCTCAAATACAAAGTAAAACAAAGCAAAAACGGTAATTTTACTTCCAAATATAAGGCTAGCCCAATCGATTTGAAACGCAAATTTACCTCCGTAGATAAGCCCCTCCAAAAATAAGCCCCTCAAAAAGGGCCTTTGAAAAATATAAGCCCCAGGGCTTATTTTCGGACTTTTACGGCATGTTACGGCATTTGTTAATAAAAGGTATACGAAGGGGGCACCTTTTCTGTCAAAAATGGTATAATTATATAAAATGGTGAGGGTTGGACCTGCCTCGGAGCCGTACCCAAGCTCTGTTCTTCTCTCTTTGGCATGCTCTTTGGGTGTGGAAACTCGGGGCATTGAAAGAAATCGCCAAAATCGCATCACACTGGGAAAATAATCACTCAAGAAGCAAGAATACACCAAGCTAACGAAGTAAAGCTTTTTTTTTAAATTGTGAATCACTGTGATCACGGCCGGCTCCTGCTGTGACTATTTATCTACTTGCATTTATTACCGAGATTCCATACAAATCCTTTATGTTTTATGTATTTGCTCCCTTTAACGGCTTGGAAAGTGAAATTTCGAGGACGTTTTTGGACTTTTTACATTTAGGGCATGAATTTTCGTCATTTCAGGCCATGGAACCTAAAAATGAGCCTAGCTCGCTTTAAAAAAGGGGCAATACGGAGGCAATACGTCCTAGCCGGCATGATCACATGCTGTTTACGGAAATTCCCTCATCCATGTCAGGAATTTCTGTATTTTAAAGCCTCCCCTAGGGCATGACTTAGCAACTGAGGACATTTCTGCTACGTTTTCAATGTTGGTTAGCATGCAAGGAATTTTCGCATGCTTATCGTCAATGATTTGCTCACTGGTAATAGAGGGGATCGCCCCAGAGTGGTTTTGCATTGAAATTGGCATGCAACAGAGTTTCGCGTGCCCTGTAAGCATAATTTGAGGTTCCGTTACCTTCTCATCCAGGCCGTGAGAAGCCTAGGTTCTAGTAATAAGTAATTCATACCCAGCAAAATCTCCGGCATGCCAAATTCTCTGGCATGCCGGGCATTCCAAAATCGGTCTGTGGCATGCCCTCAACGCACAGGTTATAATTCCTTGAATCTACAGATATTTTAAGCCTGGCTAAAAAAAAACTAAACAGATCACCGTGCTTATCTTTTGATGTACGGTTAGACGATGACGTCATTGCTATTCCTTTTATTTTCATAGATTTGGTTGTCCCAGCGAAGTTTAAATAACAAAAGCTCTAATTTTCACAAGAAAGTAAAACCCTGAGGGATTCTGCCGTAGCAGTAAAACAACGTCATTGTGAAGATGACCTGTTGGGGGATTGTAAAAA
The DNA here is from genome assembly GCA_038088405.1 of Porites divaricata. NCBI lineage: Eukaryota > Metazoa > Cnidaria > Anthozoa > Scleractinia > Poritidae > Porites > Porites divaricata. Next base: position 4,060,620 of record JBBMOI010000009.1, read on the forward strand.
CTTCTCACCCCCTTTAATGAGTCTTTAATAGGATTCCCATTTCACATTGCCAATAAAATGGAATTGACTGAAATCAGTAAAAAGAGAGACAGAGACCATTTTCATTGTATAATAAAATGTATCTATGTTCCAAGAAAGCTTTTAAAAATACAAGGTTATAGAATACGTATCTTGCAAAGTTCATTACAAACTGAGCTAAGCCCCAAAATCACTGATCATCATTCAGTAAATTGTGATGTTTGACAATGCAATGTGCTTGAATATAACGTTGCAATTACAAATCTCTCTAAAGCAATTTTCCCTTCGTTAGAAAAGCTGTTTTGATCTTGTTTCATATTTTGATAAGGAGTCCGAGTTCCTCTTTCTTGTTTTGTAGACTTGCCAGGGATTAGTGTTTTTGTGTCATTACCAGTGTCTGTGTTCTTTGTTTTTAACTCAAAGTAAGTCAGTAATAACTGACAGTATCATGCTCTCTAGAAAAGTAATTATCTCCTCGTCATGCCTGGAAGTTACCTGTAACAAAAAAGAAATGGAATGTTAACACATGCGAGGGGAATATGAAAAAAAAAAAGAAATAGAACATGTAGACTCAGCTTCTCTTAACATATTTTCATACTGGCTTGTTGAGTCTGTTAAAGGTCGCAACTAATTGTCTGAGGCTATTTCACAAGAGTGTGCAATTGAGATAAATGCATTGTAAATAAAGTGAAAGAAACGTGGTTTCACATTAGGCAATTTACATTGCGTTGTTCGATGATGTTTACGTGCTCTTCTACTGCGAAATAAACCTTTGCATTTCGGTTTGCAAGTCAAGATTATCCCGAGTTTGACTGACACTTGAACAACAGTTTCATTTTTAACCAGTTAACGCGTAGACCCATATAACTCAAGCCGGAATATGTAAAGGAAACTCAGCGAAAAATTTTTTGCATCTTTTTGTGGCGATATTCTCTCATAGCCCGCCAACTGATTAGGGGTTGTGAAGAAAAAATACATTAGGACCAAAGGTTAAAGCCTGTCCGGTTACATCATTTCGTATGTTACCTAGAGTTCTAATAAGTAGGTCATAAAATAGGATTTAACGAGAGCGAATTCGTTTCTCAATCGGTGTATAAAAAAGTGAAGCTATCAAATGAGTAGTTTATAAAGAATAAAAATTATTAAATTAAAAGCTCATATAATTAGGAAAATTCATATACGAAAACAATGCTAGTGACATTAAATTGATGAGATAAAATTCTCACAAAATATGTCGAATAAAAGCCTCATTGTTTGCTTTTGTTTTTGCGTAAAGGTAAATTTTTCGGCCTACAAAGCAAAGTTGAAAAAACGACTAAATCTTAGTTTTTTACATTGAACATGTTTATTAGCTTAGTTTTTGTCCGTTTTAAAAGCTTTATAACCCAATCATAATTTTCGAGTTAAAACAGTACAAAATCATTTCAAAAACCATGTTCATTTAAAGTAGATCAGGCAAACGTGAACATTTTGTAATTCAAAAGTCGGACCCAGCCAGGTTGTTTAAGCTTTATACTAAATAGAATTTTTTGCATTTTAGCGTCTTATAAATTTACCAGAATTACCTCTCAGAGGCTTACTGTAACAAACCATTTTGTAGTACACTCGTTGACAAGCAATTGGATGAGATGTCCAAAAGAAAAATTAGTTTTGTGGACCTAAACGCACATTCAGACTGCTTATATTGAGTTGCTTGCAACTTTGCATTGACATCTGCAGCATGTTCATTTTCTAAAAGCGAAATCAAAATCTGATTTTGGCATTTGATTTATGGATATTTTATTTTGTCTCCAAAAGTGTGAAAGACAATCAAACGGATATTACAATCAACAGTCACACTATGCAGCAAAAATAAGTAACTTTACCAGTACAGTGAAAAAATATAACCGTAGGTGCCAAAAATAATTATGCTCGAGCTATAAAATTAGATCTGACTTTTTTTAGCTTTGGTTTCTATATTTTTGAAGTTTTCTCTGGTCTTCTTAGCAGCAGAAGAAGATTACAAGACGTACAAACAGAAACAATCCGAAGTGAAAGAGTTAACAACCACTTATGCCGCAGTTCTTAGGCATGCTCAACAGCAAGATAAACTGAATGCCAAAAAGCTAATTCACGGGATTTGTTCGATATTCGGACTTTTTCTTTACAAATTAATACTAAATTTGTACTTACAGACTCTCGCAGAATCCATTTCTTGTCCATCATTCACCAACTTCTCAACAAGGCACCGCAGAAAAAAAAGACAAACAAGTGCGAAGAGACATGACGACATCGTAACGCCACAACTGCCACGCTACAACAAACTAGATTCATCGTCATCCGAAAACACTTCAGCGGAAATTCGGCCGATTTCGTGCGTTCTCGGGGTATCTTCGGATGAAGCAGATGACGTTGCTCAAAGGACTATCGTCAGCAAGGAGTAAAACAGTTTGCGAGATTCGCATAGCCGAAATAGCCGACCAGAAGCGCACTTAAAACCTAAGCAAAATCTCTCTGAGAAGGCAGTCCAAATTCACCAAATCAGAACGTCTTTGTAGTATTAACGTCGTACTCTCGTACTGACTTGAACGACCTTGTAAGCTTAATTTTCACCAGTCTTTTAATTCTGTTGACCGGGAAACATTCCGACGCGATAAAACTTAAGCGTGGTTAAGTTTATACTGAGAAGATTTGTTATCTTATTGTTTAAAACCCTTTTCCGCCATCAAATTTACATCTGGACCCAGAAATGTCAGTATCGGTTTGAAGTAAAAGGATTAATCTTTGATTGCAAGTGAAGTATTCTATTTTATGCATGAATAATGTTGTTTTGTTGTGCTTTTTATTTATAAATCCAGGCTTCTGTCTTCAGTTTTGCCAGTCAATCCCGTTACACACATTGTGACAAACATGACTTTTTTTGTTATAATCTGCATTTATTGCCAGGCATGAAACCTGTAACTTCAAGCTCCCTAAGAGATATTTGGCGATTATATTTGATGCTAGCTAGCGCTGAAGCGAACATCAAAATCAGTCTTGCTGGGTATGCCAATTTCATGCCCGGCATGCTGGGCAACCAAACCAACTCACCATCGGCATGCCCGGCATGCCAAACCAGAGGAGCAAAAACTGGGAATGAATTATCAACCCGGCGAGAGATCTGGGACCTACCTTTAGCTGGGTCAATTTTAAGGTCAATTTTGGGCTGCGAGGGCATGAACCCATTTTTTCCATGCCCATGAGATGTTATTTCTAAGTACCAATGTTCCCTTGAATTTTGTCATGCCTATAGATATATAAAATTTTCCCTCTCTCATTAATCCTCAGCCTGGATGCGATTTTTACGCTCGCTAGGCATGTTCAACTGAAAATCATGCCCATACCCGCATTCAAAACAAAATGCTATCAAATTTTAGTTTCCAAGCCATTCTTTCAGTTCTAATCTCCTTGGAAGCTGTTTTTTGTGTCGTCACGCAACTCAGATAACGGCCCCTTCGTACTTCACTTCACTTCACTTATACTTTAATGTGCTACCTCAAGCGATACGTAATGCACAGCGCAATGCTATTTCCTAGTGTACAGCTCATCCATAATAATTATTGTAACAAGGATAAATTAATTAATAAAGTCAATAATATGATCTTTAAAACTAGTTGAGGAATTTAAGTTTATAATGTCTTGAGGCAATTGATTCCAGTCAATAGTAGTACGAGGTAAAAAACTGTACTTATAAATATTTGTACGACCAAATATAGGCCTATAATACATTGAGTGCATATTTCTGAATCTTCTAGACAGTTCTGTTAGGTCATGAAGGGGGAGAACTGCTAGGTCGTTTATTCCTTTATTAAATAGGATTAATCTTGATATTTTCCTTTGGGACTGTAGTGACTTCCATCCGAGTTGGCTGAGGAGCTCGGTCATTCCTCCAGGGTTGAAGCTCGTGGTGTAGTTAGACGTGATAAATCTCGCACCTCGTCGTTGTACTTTTTCTAGCTCGTGTACAAGATACTCTGTATGTGGATCCCAGGCACAAATTGCGTACTCCAGAATCGGCTTCACCAGGCCATCGTATGCAGCAAGTTTTACATCATGGCTGCAGTTGTTTAAGTTCCGTCTGAGCAATCCTAGCATTTTATTGGCTCGATTACAAATGTCATGTATCATGTATATGTCTATTCCATCTCAGATCATTGGATATAGTGACCCCAAGATATTTTATGTGTGACACGGAATCCAATGCAATGCCTTTTAATAAGTACAGGTGGTTAATATTGTTCTTGGTCTTACGTGAGACCCTCATGGTCTTACATTTTGCAGGTTGGAAACTCATATTCCAGTTATCCGACCAGGCAGCTAAGCGGTTTTTTGTCATTCTGAAGGG
>JBBMOI010000009.1:4067500-4130000 GCA_038088405.1 Porites divaricata
GGAATGGATAAACCCATACACAGCTTTTAAAATATGGAAGTGCAAAGTATCCTGTCCCGTCAAGGAAGTGAAAACGTGCACGAAACTGTAAACTGGGGTATTTATATTGACCATTCAAGAAACCGGAAGTGGAAAGTAAGAGTCCAAAAAAAAAAAAAAACACAGAGAGAGCGACCCAACAAAAAGAGAACCCTTCATGGGTGGGGAGAATGAGTTACCAGGCCTTGTCACGTTAGGGCGCGCGACCAGTGGCGGGTGGAAACGCCGGGAATCGACGAGAAAGAAAGCTTCTTTTGGTCTTTTCTCTTAAGACACTTTCTGTTCTTTAGGAAAGACTTTTAGAAGCTTCCTTTTGTCGATCCCCAAAATTTGAGCTGTACTGCACGCGCGGAAGAGTTCTGATGCAAGCGTCCGAAGGAGTTCGTGCGATCTATCATGGCGGTTTATATTGCATCATCCTCTGCGCCCCCGACTGCCGGTCATGTCTTGATATATAAACAGGATCGTGATTCATCATGTTTAATTACAATTCATTTACAACAACAGAAGAAGTCAGAGACACAGTATGGACATCGATGTGAAGGACAAATTAATCAAGAAGAGGTCTTTTAATACAAGTTTTGGAATCCTTACATATTTTCCGTGGCCTTTGCTAACAAACTTAGAATTTGCTGAAGTTTGTACCAGTGAATACGAGGGGAAGAACTTGCCTTATCTACTCAAACTAACTTCAGTTTGGAAAGAGGCTTTTATCAGCGAAAGTGCATCAAAAATCGAATATGCTGGGACAAATGTTTGGAACAGTCCTGCAAGGAGCAGTGATCTGCTTGGGAGTTCCTTTCCTACTTAAGTTGTGCGTGAATTTGTTTGGTTCGTCCATCATAGGTAAGGTCGGCCTTGCCATTGTAATTATGAATTTTATTACTTTCGAAGAATCTTAATCAGAGAGAATCAGCAATTTTTCCGAGTAACAGTTCCCAAGTTGCATCATCTTTTTCTATGAATTTATTTTGTAGCCCATAATATTCTAAGAACGGGATGGGTTCATACTACCTCAAAACCCTCTCTGTTATTGTGAACTTTTTAGTTATTCATTTTTTTATAGCCTATACTGCATAGCTTGTTTATTAGGCATGTTTTTCCATTGAAGGGAGGATCTTTAACTTGGCTGCACTTTCACCAAATGCTCCGAAAGGGCATTAGCCTTGATAAGGTTACTCTGATTGAAAACCTATGCACATATTTGTCTTTTTCTGTTGTATCCCAGCCAACAGGTTGCTTGCCTGTTTGAAATTTTGGGCGAGCCTCGTAGATGTAATACAGTGGAACCTGGTCAATATGGACACTAAGGGGACATGCCATGGTGTTTGTATTAACGGGTGTCTGTATATTGCAGGCGTTCTGAAAACAGTGTCGTGTACATATGTTCTATTAATGTGAAGATGAAAGAAGACAAGAATTTTTTTTAAAAATTCTTAATGATTCATCCTAATGAAACCCTATGACCTTTTATCATGAAATCAGACTTAACTTTCCTTTGAAGTCAGTGTTCTATAACTTAAAACATGACATTGGAATATGTGACTTTACTTTGTGTTGATGGTTTTAGTTTGCGACTCAGCCACCTAATATAAGACAGAACCTTTGAAAGGTCACTTGCCATTTCTGTTAGTGCTTGTCCAAAGGACAAGTGGATAAGAAAAATTTTTCTCTTACTCTGCAATGTGCAGATGAATAGTGTCGATAACACGGGGTTGACGAATCTATGGGAGTTTGTGACTCAGGACACAGAAAAGGTGTCCATGTTAACAGGTGTTGATATAATTTGCATTAAGAATGAAATAGAGTCACAACACCTACAATTGAAATTAACCTTGTTTCCTTTGATCTTTTATGCAGGTTTTTTTAAGCCACACATCTGGAAATGTGCAGTATCTGATAACGTTCTCCCAGAGGAAGAACCTGAGGATGAGGTTGAAACAAAACATGTTTTAAGAACTGATATAGTTGGATGTATCAAACTAGAAAGTGACAACACTTCGTTGGCTGCATTGATCCAAGGATATTGTGGACTTGTTCCAGACCAGACCTGCGATACACAGTATATGTTGAAAGATAGTTCCAGGGACATAACCAAGACAGAGAACTTACAGATAGAAAATAGTGCATCACTACTACTGCACTATGCAAAAAATATTCGCTTGGGAACTATGACTTTATTTCCTTATAACAAGCTACAAAGACTGTACCATCACTTCAAACAAGATTCTGTCTTTTCTGAAGAGATGCATGAGAATTATTGTTGGAAATTGAAAAGTACGTCATGTTGTATATTGGAGGATACACAACTTGAAAACTGTGAAATTGTGGTAGAGAAGGATTTTATGGTACATGAATTTGAAATGCTTCCCTCTCAGAGGGAAGTGTCTGATATGAACAGACTTGTGTCTGTGAGAGACTGTGTTTACAATCAAAAGGGTCAACTTGTTTGTATGTTTATTTGTTTTGATACTGTTTACTCAGATAGTTCAAGTGAAGTGTCTTCAAGTAGTTCTTATCATGATTCTTGGGATTCAGATTGTGATAGCGAAGAGTTTATTGTCTTTGATGGTTCTTGCACAGATAAGAATGATCATTATGGAAGCCTTGACTTTGTGTGTGAGGAAGGCGATATGTGCCAAGAAACCTGCACCCCATCACTGCTCTTGAGCTCTAATTTGTACTGTGAAGTGTCGTTGATGAAGTCATTTGACATTAAACTGGATTCATTCGTCCAGGAAATTTTGCATCCAAATTTGTGTCGTAGCTATGATGAGGACATCGTAGACAGGAATAGCTGTAAGCATGCACAACATGAAAGCAATAAAGACTTAACATCTACAAACACAAGTAACAAGACCATCTCTAAACGAAAACAGAAAAAGAAGGTTCATTTTAAACCAGACAATGAACTTACTACCCTTCATCCAATGTTTGTCTGGAATTTTGCATACAAACAAGCACGCAAAGGAACATGGGAGGCCGATGCCTTAGACAGGCTTCGTTTTCAGAAGCGTGTTAAGGAACTTGATCAAATTTTAACTCCTGTTTTGCTGGCAAAATTGAAGAAAGTTGTTGAGCCTTGAGTGTGATTTTAGAAAATAATATATATATATATAACAGTGTTATTTAGGTAGGTTTTACTGAATTAATTTAGGTATTTTTAAAATTATCATTATCAGCTACATCTCTGTGGGATGAAAAGTCCATTGAGTAAAATTTCTAGAACTAAAGTACTTGGTCAGGCACCATTGTTTTGCAGATTATTATTGTACTGGTTTGCTGTTCATGTGCAATGTTCCATGAACTTAAGTCTAGTTTCTTTTGTCCCCATTAAATAGTGTTAATGATAATACATGTAATAGAAGGCTGTGCTCTAAGAAAAATTGAAGGGAACCCGGCATATGATCTCTATGACAAAACTAAGATTTTCTCCTAGATTTTCCAGATGTGCAGGAGCCAAAGTTAGGCACCAGGGGCCACTGGTGTTGCTAGAACACAGCCTTGTATTTTGATAATAAGTAGAAATTAATAATGCATAAGGTCAGAAACAACTAAAATGCTCTTTTGGTGTTTTCTCTGTTTTTTTTTTTTTTTTGAAGTAAAGTAGCCAGGGTCGTGGGAACAAAAGCTGGGGAAAATCCCTGGTTCCCGGCCATTAGTGAAGAGCCCTGTAAGAATAATGGTATGTTTAAAAGTGATGACATTGACTCGGGATTTTTTTGTAGCATGCATAGTAGTGAGTTACAGTTAAAGTGGTTTGTCAAGTGTCTGGACTTAAATGGACTACAGTAGTAACACAGTCTTATCAATTTTAAAATGAATACATATTTTTTTAAGAAAATAATTCATTCATACATTCCTAGTCATTTTTTTGGGCAATTGACATTTGTAATAATTGGTTGTTGCTGAAATTTTGGTTAATTTATTAATTTCATAATGATTTATAGATGTTACCAATATCTATAGCTAGTCATGCATTCCTTAATAAATCTGCTTCAACTAAAGCAAAAATTATTGTCTCTGTTACTAAATTAGTAAATATTGTTTTTCAAATCTCAGATTAGTCTGCTACACAGCCATTTTTAGTGTCATCACACAATGCCCCTCCCTCCTCCTCCTTCAAAGTGACCACACTAAATACGACCATGTAGCAGACTAGTCTCACATAGCATGGACTTCATTCATGTATGACAACTGGTTTTTTTTTTTATCATCATTTGGACAGAAAATTATACCACCACCTGGTACAATTGCTAACAATTCAGTTTCACGCAGTAATTAAAAGATATGTATGGAAGGTTTGTACTATAAGTTGTCTTTAATTGCTTACGCTGTATGGGAGACTTTTTTTTTATTAATCTCATCACCCCTCACCAACTTGTTGCATATAAATAACATTTTTTGTGTGTTAAATGAAATGAAGGGTCATGATACAGCAATGTTTGGTTTTGAAAAAAAAATTTCCTCACTTTTAGTTGCACGTTATCACCATTATAAAATTAGTAACACTTTCAGGAGCCTGGTAATGTCATTATTATCTCCATGCTAAGGGACTGATAATAGAAAGGAAAAAATTAAGTGAAAAAACCGGTATGGTGTGCTTTTGGGACCCTTTAGACAACTCTTCCTACCTGAAAATGATCCTTATAAAAAAAGTGACAAAATAGCAGATTCGCTTTCGGTAATTTGAGTAATTTAAATCACTCAAAAAGAGATCCAATCTGTAGGCGTTGCATACCTGCAACACATACCATTCACTCCACACCTTACATCCGCCTGACACCCTATCATCTACGTCATCAGTTACCAGTGCCTCGCGTACATTCAGTACTCTGCATTTGGCGCGTTGGTTCGAGATGTGACATTTGCTCACGAAATGGCAGGCCTTTCCGTGGTAAATGTTTTTATAGCACTTTATGTATATCTCTGCTAATTAGACGCCCAATATCCTGAACCAATGATGTTCTTTAAGTGCGGTGGCGGGTTACATTTGGAAAACACGCTCAATATTCTTAATTTGTGCCAAGAGAAGTTCGAGATAGCATGTTGACGACGACCGGCATGGGATTTGTGAAAATTCGGACTATCGCAGTTTTGCTCTCGCTATCTCTGAGTTCCTCGCTTGTGTTGTGGTGGATTACACCCCCAGATAATTCCATTAAAGGTAACGAACGCATTTATAGTTATTTAGGTAGTTATTGGCAGTGATCCGCACTGCACGTCCCAACTCGATTTATGTTCGATTTGTTTGATTTGGGAATGAAATTATTGCCTACTAAGAAGCGAACTCGTGTTTTCCCTTATTTTAGGAGTAAACAAAAGCTTGCTTTTATTTCTTTTGACTTTCTTTTTAATTTACTTAAATACTCAACAATGAAAAAATTTAATTTTAATAACCTTTCTCCAAGACACTCGTTAGCACAGGATCTGAAGCACATAATCTTGCTTCTAAGTCTTCGAAATATTTTAAGAAAAAGCTTCACCAAAGACTTCAAACTTTGGAGCTTTTTTGAGTTTCAAGGTTTGGAATTTAATATTTCCTCACGTCGGTAGTGATAATTTGGCAGCTCTCTATACCAGCTGATCCTTATCTTCTTAAGTTGTCACCCAAGACGACTTACTTCTAAAATTAAAACTTTCTTATGAGGTTAACAGCTGACATGTGTTTATCCGATACGTTAGCTAATCCTCATAGACATCTGTACAAGAGCATGCTTTAAAACTAAAAGGTGGACTTCTTAAAATCATTGCTTTATATTTTTATCCAATTTATACGTAAAGTACTTTCTAAATATTTCAGTGCTGTATGACTTTTTCGAGAAATATTTTCTTCTTTAGTATTCAGTAGGAAGTTATGTTGGGTTGAAAAAAGGCTTTCAGGCAGCGATTTTCAATTAATTTTTTCCCAATAATATTATTGTGGCTGTCTGGTCATTTCTTTTTCTTAAAGATAACAAGGGTATCATTTCTCTGGATCATATTTATGGTAATAAAAAAGCAAAGATTGCTTTAGAATAGGCATATGATATGATTTTGGGGTAATTAAAAGGACTTTCCCAAGTTGAGATTTTATTGATAAGAAGATTGTTCAATCACTCTTTAGGCTAAACTGCATTAAAAATGATGAAAGGCTTTTGAAAATCCTCTTGGAAGCATTATTGTGTGTGAAATCCCAGATTTACTCACTTGTGTCAAATACATGTAACCTTTCTTCCATCCAATATATTACATGTAGTTTGAAGATTTAGACTTGGTATTCAATATGTCAGTAAATGATAAGATTATCAGGGGCACAAAACAGTTCATTAAAAAAGGTATTGATTATTTGGTGTTATTTGTTCTGATGTACCACCCATCTATCTTATTAGCAAGATTCTACATAAAAGGTTGTGTTTTTTTATTTCCTTCAAAGTTAATGGAAAATGTTAATTAAAGTTATTATTCACACTAAGCAATAATTGGTCTGGGAAGGTCGTGCATGTCATGTAATCTTACTGGAGAGAGAAACAGCTGTTGTTAGTGCATGCATTTCTCCAACATGCAGATAGTTTTATACTTGCTGCAGGTTTTTTTGCCACATTCTTTTTAAGCTATGTATCCTAGAATAAAACATAATAATTTTTTAAAAAAGTTCTAGTAATGTTGAATGTTAGAATAGGTCTGTCTCTTATAAGGAATTTAAAGAAAGTATTCAGTTTGTTATTATTGCTCTATAGATTGTTTGTGCATGTTAAATGGCGATTATTTTTCCCTCAGAAAAGTATGAGTAAATAATTAAAAGAAAAATAATAAAGGCGAGCACCTGCTGTGAGACTTAATGAGTCTTCCTGCTGAGTTATACTTTAGCATACCTTTATGTTTTTTAAAATAGCCCCAGTGATTATTCAACTCAAAGCAAACAAACTGCAAGACATGTAGTCTGCAGTATGGCTGGTTGTTTGCATCATTTTTTTTCTTAAGGAGTAGAAGAAAAAATGATGAAGAATAGTTATATTAAAAATGGGTTATTGACACTGAGAATCATCAAGAGATTACAACAGCTTTAAATCTGGCTCATGGTCTGCACCCCCATAGCTCAAGTCATATCCTTAACCCTTATTTCAAGCTGAAAGGAATTCTATATCTAACAGTCCACATTCCTGCCACCAGAAAGGTGCAAGGAAACTCAATGACTCATAGCATCTCACAAAAAACTGATAGTATCACCTTTAGCTTTCCACTTTGATCAACCCTAATAGATGCTATGGGTTACTTGGAACATTCCAGCTTGTCCTTCAGGCAAGTTGTCTTAAGGGTATACTAACCCAAACAAGACAATTTTCACTAGCCCATATAATTAATAATATGTTGGTCAATAATTTACTTCAAAACCAGAATCCATTATCCCAACCACAAAATTTCCCAGCCCTAGTCTCTGGGACACTACTTTCTTTGAACACTGGCAAGTCAATGTTCTTCCTTCACTGGGCAACTGTCAACTGACAGATGGTGAATGCTTGTAGTGGTAAAACTCAATAGACTGTTTGCCGAATGTTAACCAACAGTTGAGCAACTGTTGACCAACAGTCGGCTGACTGCTGGCCAGCTGTTGGTCGACTGTTGGTTGACAGTTGGCCAATTGTCGGTTGACTATTGGTCATCTGTCAGTTTAGGGGAGTTGTTGATTCAATTCGCAGGCAAGGAGAGGCTATTATGCCCTAGTTGTTGCTTGTTATTTTATCAATTTATTTTTTTGTAGTCCAAAGAATTTTTGCAGAAAAGAGGTAATCATGGCGATTGGCTTGCTACATAACATGAAGGTGAAGTGTGACCTCTTGCATCGAAAAAGTTATTTTCTGTGATGCAAGAAGTGAACACTCCATTAAATTTTTCTCTTCCTCAGTAGTCTTCGGCATGCTATATGACATTATAATAAACTTAAATGGAATAACCAGGCATATAGATTGATTTCATAAGCAAGAAAGGCAGTAAGTCTAAAAAGTTATACTCTCTTAGGATATTATTTAGGGCTGGGGTGGCCCAAGATAACATTCTTGAGGTTTATCTTAGTACAGTAAGACCTGTATTAGAATATGCTGTCCCTGTATGGCAGGCTAGCTATTCCAGACTACATTTATTATTTTATTTGATGTAATCAAGGGAGTGCAAAAAAGAGGGCATTAAGGATAATTTATCCTGATACTTAGTCTTGTATGGAGGCCTTGCAAATAGCAAAGATAGCAAGAATAGAGAAAAGAAGAGATGCCCTTTATGTTAAGTACATGGATAAGATGAATTCTAAAGACCATCCTTCACACTTCTTATTTGCCAAGGCTACTCATTAATCAGCCCAAGTACGATCTAAGGAATAATGCAGACAAATTTTATTATACATTGTGTATATCTTTTTAATGAGTCTATTACCTGTAGGACAAAGAGGGCAGAGAACTTTTTTTACATTTTGATATTTTAACTAGTATGATTAACTATTGTAAATCCTTGGAATTACTGGTAGCTTTTTGTATTTTAAGTGGTTACTTCAGATTTTTCTGCCTGAGAGTTTTAAGTAATATATCAAGCATGAGACAGTGTTTCATCACCAAATGAAACACACTGAGGAGTGAGTTGAAAATACGATGCGCAGTGGAGTATTTTTGTTGAACTTCGAGGTGTTTCATCTGGTGATGAAACACTGTGTCGAATGCTTGATATTACTTCTCAAACAGAATGATTATAGAGGGAAAAATTAAGGATACAAAAATGAGCAGTTGTTCATCTGATTTCCAAACACCCATATGTAATCAAAAACAAATTCCCAAATTTTATTATAGTAACACTTTAAACATTTATTTAATTTCCTTTGTATTTTCTTTATGAATTAGAAAGAAAAAATACATACATTAAAATGTGTTTGAGAATAATCTATTACCAGTAATAACCAAAGAGTGTGTACAGGCAACAACGATTGAAGGTCAAAACACTTTTGCTCCAATGCTGTGCACATACATGCTTTCTGTAAGTTTCACATGACAGATAGTCAAAATGTGTGAGCAGATTATGAGTGATAGAAGGTCGAAACATGCACGATCAAATTGCATTCTCTTAGTGCAATGCATGCGTAATAACAACCTGGAGATTAGGATTGCGGGCTCCTCTTGTCGCCTGCAATCAACTATTATTATTAAGGTGAAGTTTAACTTAATGGTCAGATAAATAAGTGTCACCTTGTACATCAAAATTTTTTTCTTCCATGCAGTTTACTTTCCTCAACAAAACATTTTACGTTTTGTGCTTATATGACATACTGAAAGCCGATAAAATTGCAAGCGTACAAAAATTGAAAACACAAGCTCTCCCTAGTGATCTATTTTTGATTGAAGACTGCATTATGTACCTAAAATCTATTTAATTTGTAATTCACAGAGGGAGATCTTTCATTGCCCAAAGCCGATGGAAGGCATGTTTTGCTTCAGAAAATTGAAAGTGTCCAGGTAGAAAATGCTGAGCTGAAAAGGCAACTTAAAGTGATTCAGAAGAGATTGCAAGATATGTATGAAAGGGACAGTCAAGGTACTTTTTCATGTGTGAAAAATATATTATTTGCACTCTTCTGTTTACATTTATGATTTAAAAATACTTTTTTGTTTCTCTTTTTTTTTCATAGTTGCAAATGAGAACAAGACTACATCATGTTTAAATGACTTAAGACCATATCGTTGTGAGGTAGGATGTGTTTTCATACCTGATATTTTGTAGAGAACAAATCCAATAAATCTTATCTTAGTCAAGCATGAAGTTTGCCAGGTTACAGCAGTTTTTACTGTAACTGCAAGGATCACATCAATGTTCACATCATCATCAGCAATGTGATCATAATATAATGATAATCTAAGTCAAATCTTATCTATCCAAGAAGTTGCTGTCAGTATCTTCTGGCCTTAAATGTTTTACCATATTTTCTTCGAATATCTTCACAAGTGTGGCTGAGTTTGTTTTGGCTATATATTTTGTTATTAAAAATCCAAGCTTAAGTCAACAAAGAGAACAACTCATGGTGTGAAATGTTCATGTACAAGTAAATTTTTCACATTGTCTTGAAAATAATTTCCAAAATACTCTTGTTTGTAATCTTCTGTTTTTTTCACTAAAAATTTATTTGCATGGGTAGTTTTGTAATCTGAAACATGTAAACTTTTGTTATCAGGTGATAATTTTCAATTGAGAAATTGGCCAAACACTATATTGCCTATTAATTAGGTAACTTCTACTTTTCAACAGTTGTTGACAGAGTAAAAAAGGTAGCACAAAAATTGACTGTAGCTTTGTAAAGGAAGTAAAAGACTCCATATGCACTTGTTGGGGGCTATTCTCAAGGCTGGTTTTCACTAGTGACAAAGTTGGAGTCAAAATTGTAAATCAGTGGAATCATAAGAGCACTTTAATTATGACCATGTGAAAATAAAAAATCAGTTGTAAGCAGAGTCGTAAGCATGATGGAATTGGAGCCGGAAGAATCAGAACGTTTCAATCTTCTTCTGACTCTGATCCACTTATGACTCTGTCGTTTGTGATCTAGTGAAAACCAGATTGTCGGAGTCAGAACTAGAAGCAGAAGGATATGCCAATCACAACATTCATTTCCACACTTTGTGATTGGTTTAGTTCTGCCACTTCTCCTTGTGACTTAGATCATAAGTGACAGATTACTACTCTAAAGCCTTTAAAGTCAAACATCATACTTCACACCTGTGGAACCTAATACTAATGAGCAAGGACAATAGATTTTCAATATTAACGTTTGGTTTGGCACATGTGATGTTCGATGTTTGACCCTGCGAGTGAGGCCTAAGACTTGCACTTAACTGATCGGTTTAAAAGATTTTATCATGGGCTCACATGGCTAACTTGTGTTCTCTTTGCAGGTTATTCATATTGCAGTGGTTTGTGCTGGTCACAGTACAAGCCGGCAAGTCGTTACACTAATAAAGTCTATTCTGTTTCATCGCCGTAATCCTCTGCACTTCCACTTCATCTCAGATGCCATTGCAGAGAAGATTTTAACTGTACTCTTTAAAACTTGGGCAATAACAGCGGGTAAGAACATTTTGGAAAAGTATATTACGTACTTTTAAAACTCAAAATGGTGTTCAGGGTACATATTTAGATTGCTGAGAGAACAGAAGTTGGGTGATAACTTGAAGGGAGCACTTATTTTGTTGTTTTAGTTTCATTCCCAGGAGGGCAGAAAATGTTTTGTTTATAAACCCCTGATGACCTTTGTTTTGAGAGTTTACAACCCTCTATCAGTTGGCACAGTATAATGTTATTGTTATTCTTAAGCACCAGAGAGGGTGGAACTTGCCATGAGAATGGAACAGTGATGTTATTGTTATTCTTTAAGCACCGGAGAGGGTGGAACTTGCAACTGTTAATACAAACTGGACTACATACTTAAAACTGGTTGTTGATTAAGCATATTGCATAAATGAAAATAATAGTAGTTTCTTCAATTTGGTTTTTGTTCATAGACCTTTGTATTTATTATTCTGGGCTGACCCAGGGTCCTTTTTCTTTACAGTTGACACTAGTTTTTACAGCACAGAAAAGTTAAAGGTATTATTTAAATATTTATAGCAGTATTGTTTGATAGAACTCAAACTTACTTAAATCTAAAAACATGCCAAGTTACAAGGTTCAGCCGCTTATTTTGCAGTCATTTTCATTCTGACATTGTGATGAGCATATTTTAAATTAATTGTGTGTTAAATGCTGTTACTGTTGGTTTTTCCAGATCACTTGCTTGCAAACACCTCTAGTATTGATATTAATGTAAGCACAAGATAGATGTCTAAAGCTATACTAATCTTTTCCAAAACTATTGAACCAAATTCAAGGGGGCAAGGCTTTGACAGGACCATAATGACCAAATCTTTTGTGGAAAATACAGTTTTTATTCCAATGCCAAAAAATTCCTGGGACTGTCCCAATTCTGAAGTATCTACATTTTAAATTCAGATTTGATTCACTGAATCCATGCTGAGTGTGGATCGAAAGGTTTCTTATTCTGCAACCTCTTTAATTTTTTAATTGTGTATGAATTACAAAATCCATTTATACTGTTAGGTTAGACTATCCTTCATCAAAATGAAAAACCACTCAGTAACTATCCAGAAAGATTGAACTGATCATAATATTTGGATCTTTTACATTCATTTTACAGGAGAAAGTGTCTTGGATACCAAATAAACACTACTCTGGAATTTTTGGGTTAATGAAGTTGGTTCTTACTGAAGCAATTCCACAATCCTTGGACAAGGCAAGTTTTTGCATATGGATGCCAAAAAAATCAATATTCATACTTTAATGTTACAGTTCTTATAAATTATTTACTCAGTTAAAATAGATAAAGCAAAAATTATTGTCTTACAAGGTTGGGGTGATTTCTTGCACACTCAACTGTATGGTTGAAATCTAATGCCATAATTTTATGGATGTACAGTTTATAAAAGTGTGTAAAGCTTTTTTTGTTTGTTGTTCCCTGCAGTATACCAACACTTGCACTTGGTTTTTGTTTTCAATTTAATGTTAAATTTTCTGGAAAGGAATCTGTATTGTGTTAATCACAGCACCATTTTTGATTTACTTTTGGTTTAAACTTAACTTTACAGGTAGTTGTTCTTGATACTGATGTTATTTTTGCATCTGATATTGCTGAATTGTGGAGGATTTTTGATCAGCTCACGGGTAAAAAGGTCAGCACTGACTTCTTGTTCAAAGTCACTGGCTTTGTAGTCCAGTATTTTGAAGTATTCATTTCTTTGTTTGTTTCTATGCATTTCAGAAAAAAGCTTGTTTACTACAATTGTAGGGGAGGGTGTTATTGCATGGCCTGAGCGGATAATTCCCTCATCTATCGCCATTATTATTCAGATCATGCTCGGCCTCTTTAAATTATTGTTAATTTATCTCATCATCAGTCTCTATTGATCTTTCTTGTTTTTCTGCAGGCCATTGGTCTGGTTGAGAATCAAAGTGACTGGTATCTTGGAAAACTGTGGAGAAACCATAAACCTTGGCCTGCACTGGTGAGTTTGCACAAAACAGATGTACGTTGCAGTGTAAAATGAAATTCAGTTGGTTTCGTCCTAGTTTGATTCTTAACCCTGAAATGTAAAATCATGATGTTAAACAGCATGTTCTTTTTAAAAAAGCTGAAAATGAACAAAACAAACAAACAACAAAGAAAATACAAGACCCCATACTGAAAAAAAGTACATGTATGAGTTTTAGTACAAAAGTACTAATTGATGACACATCTGAACCATGCAAAGCTGTGGCAATTTCAAGGCAAAGGCAGTACTTTCATCTTTCATTTTAATATTCTTGAGACTCTGAGTTTTGATGTGGCCACGGGCATGGGACATGGGTCTGGCCGTGGGTATGGGACATGTGATGTCAGCCTCTGCAATCATGTGCTCTACTGTCTCAGCAAGTCCTGCGGCAGTTAAACAGTATCAGTTGAAGTCTTAGTTTCATTAGTAGATAAAAGTAAGGCCTATAAGTGCTTTGTAATAATTTTTGTGATAGAGGACTCAATTTGTACAGGTGTTGTAATGTTGTGAATTAAGATACGCTTGTCCTTTAGGGCCGAGGGTTCAACACTGGTGTTATCCTGCTGGACCTTTTAAAGTTGCGACAGACTAAGTGGGCTAGCCTGTGGAGACTCACAGCTGAGAAAGAACTCATGAACATGCTGTCCACTGCACTGGCTGATCAAGTAAACTGTTCCTTACTTTGTTCCTCTTATACATTTCACAGTTGTTCTACGAAATCCTGTTTGTGGATTACAAAAACAGTCAAGGCCAACAGGTTAACCAGTGTGTAAACTGTTTCAAAATAGTAGTAGTAGTAGTAGTAGTAGTAGTAGTCATACTCGCACTCATACTTGTACTCGTGGTTGCACTTGTATTAGTAGCAGCATCAGCAGCAGCAGCAGCAGCTTCCAAGTTCTGCTTTGCAAGCTATGTCAGAGGCCTTCTTGTTCACTTCTAAGTAGCATTGGCAAAAGTGGAGATAAACTTTTCCTATAGGGGACTTATCCCATGTTTTAAAATCCTGCTTAGTGTACATCCCCCATATCTCACAATTGTAGCTCAATATTGGCTTAAGATTGTGTCAAGATGGGATGTGTTATTTAGATTAAGTCCATTAACTGCAGAAACAGGGCTTTTTCTTTTCAGTGTTCTAATGCAAGGGTAAAGTTTCTCATTTGAGTTAAACATGTACTTAAATAGTTGTATTGTTGAACTATTTCAATTTGTTCATTGCCTATGTTGAAGTTCCTGTCAGCAGATTTCCTTGATTGTTTTTGGAATATCATTATTTTTGTTTTCTTCAGATTAATTTTAAACATCCATGTTTCACAATAACAGGGCTTCTGATAATTCGCGGAAAAAAAAATGAAAAATTCGCGGGATTTTCAGGGGCAAATTTGCGGAAAAATCGGCCGATTTCGCGAGATTTTAGCGGGAAAAATTCATTTCAAAGGATTTTCAGAGGCAAATTCTTAGAAAAATCGGCCGATTTCACGGGAAATTTTGGGGGGAAACTTCGCCAAGAAACAATCAGTAAAAAACAGCCTATTTCGCTGAATTTTGTTTTGGCAAATTTCGCTAAAATCGACTCAATTTTCGCGTCGATATGACCAGCGTTGTTTAACGTTTTTTTAACGGGGATAATAATTTGCTTTTTTTAAACGACAGTTCGCTCGAAAAATGAGCGAATGCTAAAGCTATTGAGATTATGGTTAGTGCCCAGTTTTTCGCAACGTTCATCTAAAAACGCCTGGTAGTTTTGGGACGTTGTTTACTCGTTGCATTGACGAAGTTTCAAGATAAATTTGGATGTTTTGGGTGAATAAAACAGGTCTAATAGCCAAGATAAGTATGAAATATGTTTTGCCGACATGTATTTGGAAATATTTCTGGCGGATTTCGCGGTATTTCGCGTTTTTTGGGGAAATTCGCGGGATTTCGCGGAAAACCCTGAAATTCGCGGGTCCGCGACCGCGCGAATTATCAGATGCCCTGAAATAAGAATGAAATGTGTTGAAACAGTTTTGTAATCCTGTTTTGGATCTTGATAGGATAATCAAATCACCTGCATATAATAGTGAATTTATCTTTGTTCCATTTCAAAAAACAAATGGATCAGACAGTCGTAGTTAACTGAAAGAGTTTCACCAAGAATAGCACTCTTAAATATACTTGCTGGCTTTCTAGACACAAAGATAATTCTGGGGATCTACAAACAAACAATCCTCTCAGTGACTGATTATGGATGCATCGTATGGCATGAATGTAATAAA
This sequence comes from Porites divaricata, assembly GCA_038088405.1. Classification (NCBI taxonomy): domain Eukaryota; kingdom Metazoa; phylum Cnidaria; class Anthozoa; order Scleractinia; family Poritidae; genus Porites; species Porites divaricata. The sequence goes on from JBBMOI010000009.1 coordinate 4,082,889, forward strand.
TCCCAGGCTATCAGATAAACTAAAACGACTTCAAAACCAAGCCATGAGGGTTATTCTGAGGGCCAACAGAACCACCTGCACACAATATATGAGGAATGCTCTATGGCTGTTAACACTGTACAATAGGAGACAATTCCTCAGATTTTTTTTTTTATGATTGTAAACAACCAAAACTGCCCTAAGCAACTAGAGGGTTACCTAACCAGTGGGGCTGAGATCCAAAACAGAAATCTGTGGGAACCAAGGTACTCTTAATGTACCACAATCTAAGACTTCTTCAGGAAGAAAGACTTTCGAAATTGCTGGTGCAAGTGACTGGAACTCACTCCCTACACAACTTAGGAAAACAACTAGTATAGGCTCTTTTAAATTTAGTCTTTTTAAACAACCGAGAGACAGTGACATTAGTAATTATAAATGTACAGTGTAACTAGTTGGATTTTTGTAGTGTTTTTAATAGTTTTTAGTGGTTCTTAATATTTTTATTTAGTTTTCAGTAGTTCTTAAATTAACGGTTTTTAGTAGTGTTACCTTTATACCTTAGCAGTTTTTAGCATCTTTGAAAAGTAATTTAGAATAATATTATTTTAAATTTATTAGTCTTACCTTTATACCTCAGCAGTGTTTAGCATCTTTGAAAAGTAATTTAGAATAATATTATTATAAATTTTATTTACTGAACATCTTTTAAGACCAGCATTGTATAATGCTGAAAGATATCTCCTGTATACATTATTATAAATTTTATTTACTTGACATCTTGTTAGGACCAGCGTTGTATAATGCTGAAAGATATCTCCAGTATAAATAAAGCTTTTATTATTATTATTGTGTTTTTAAATAAATATGACAAGTGAAATTTTTCCTGTAACTTAGAGTCAAAGGGATCACAATGTTTTTGTGGTAGTAGTGGCGGGAGTAACAGTAGAAGGATGCCATCATGCAAATGCCCTATTGAACCAACTTTTTCTTAGAACTTACAGTAATTATAATGATGGCAATTTTAAGATGACAGACTTCATCTGTATTAACAGCAGCATCCCTGTTCAATACAGGATAATAGTATATTTTGTATCATTGAATTTTTTTAGTTAAATATTTTGTAAATATACTGAAAAGAATACTATATATTTTTAGGACATATTTAATGCAGTGATAAAGAGTCATCCACATTTGGTATTCAAACTGCCATGTACATGGAACGTACAACTTGGGGACAACACACGTAGTGCAGTATGTATAGACCTTTCTAGTTTGCCCTTTGGCATCTAAACTGCTGTTTTTCCTTTCTTTCCTAGAATCCTGGCCAAAAGGTTTTGGGACACTTCCTCTATTTCAGGTCTTTTTCTTGTGAATTTTCAGCTAATCAGCAATACACACCCATAAACACAGCCTTGACAAGATTTCCCCCTCCCCTAAACAAAGTTGAGGTCCTTAACGTGTGCAAGATATGTGAAAGGTGTTTGACTTGTAACAGGTAACACTGTCCAGGGGATGGGGGGGAAGGTGAGGGGTGAACTTGAATTGCATTTTCCTCACCTGAAACGGAAAGTGTCCCAAATGTTTCGACGAGGATTGTAAATCACTACACTAACTTACTTTACCAGAGCTCAGTTTTTTGAAGCAACATTAATACATAAAATGGTCAAATCCAGAGTCCTGTTTATGAATTATCCCAATCTTACTTTATAAAGGACCTCACACAAGGTCCAGCCTGTCTGCAATCTTTTTATCAGAGTTTTTGAAAGAGGAAACAGTTTCATCTGAATATGCTACTGAGACTTGAATTGAAGATTTGCACCACAAGATTTCAATAATGATCACATTACATGTTATTGTCATTCACTTTGTAGGTAGTCCTGAGTTTAACTCCTCAGGCACTCTTGTAAATACCCAACTGGTTTGCCTCCAGCCAATGGGGATTCTAATTGGCTCTGTTTCATTATCTCTGAAAAGCCACCTAAGAAGAGAGGATAAATGAATGAAGAGCTATGTGCAAGCACATCTTGTGATATTTCCCTAATTTTTCGATGTAAAATTTTTTATGTAAACCTTTCCTTTAATTCTCAAAATTAAGTGATATCTTTTTTCCTGCTTGTAGACATGTTACAAGGATGTTTCTGAGCTGAAGGTAAAACATGTGTCAGTAACGCTTTAGTTATTTGCTTTGATTTTGAATGTACTTCATTGCAGTGGTTTCTACTGCTGTTATTTCTGTTGTGTCTCACAGTCTGGTATGTCAACAGAAATGAAGCTTTGAAGTCAAATTTAACATGCCTTATTCTAGAAAATTAACAGTCAAAGGCAATAAAGACAATAGTCAGCAATTTAATTTTGAGCAAGTACAGAGTGTATTTCTTCAGTAAAAACATCAACAATAATTATAGACAAGGATGGGTGTAGGTGTCCTGGAGGTTGGAGGTCAGAAGGTGGCTTAGATGCAAGACAAGCTTAATTCCACGTGGAATCTCACCAACTTGATCCCTGTAAAGTCTTCAAACCCTTTCAACTTATACCTTACCTTCCTCCGCAGAGTGTGAGCCACTACAATCAAAACTGCTCGCCAGTATTGTTTCAAGTTTAACTTTACCTGAATTGCATTCAGCCACATCTACTTCTTCATGTTATTTGATTTGCTGTCCTTTGATGTTTTTAATTAAATTCTGCTCTTGCTCTTAGGTTATCCACTGGAACTCACCCAAGAAGCTGTTGGTAAAGAACAAACATGGAGAGTTCTTTAGAAACCTTTACCTCACATTCTTGGAATATGATGGTAACTTCTTGAGGTAATAACAATGCACTGTTATTCCTAACAAAGCATACTGAACATAATGTTATAAATGAGGCATAGTGATGGTAGAACAATGGAAAAGTGGAACGGTGATGGTGGAAAAGTTGACCATCACTGTTCCACCATCTCTGTTACACTGTCCAACCAACTCTGTTCCATTGTTCCACCATCATTGTTCCACTTTTCCACCACCATATTTTCACTGTTCCACCATCACTGATCCACTGTTCCACTATCGCTGATCTCCTTTTCCACCATCTCTTTCTACTGTTTTACCGTCATTATTCCATTTTCCCCCATCTGTACCCCACTTTTCCACCATCATTGTTCTACTGTTTCACTGTTCTATCATCCTTGTTCCAGTTTTCCACAATCTCTGTTTCCCTGTTCCACTGTTCCACCATCATTGTCCCACTGTTCCACCCACACTTTTTCACTTTTCCACTATGTCTGGAACGGTGTTTAAGTCAATCCAGTGAGTCGTTCCATTTTGAAAATAAAAAAAAATAATGTTCATTGTTATTGTTAGCTCCAATTTGTATCTGCTTTTGTTATATGCTCACTTGATACATTTCAATTCCTGGAAAGAAAGAAAACTATATGTATTAATGATGATGATGATGATGATGATGATGATGATTATCATCATCATCATCATCATCATGATTGTCCTTACCTACTTATTGGTGACAATATCTTTTGTCTCTTTAGGCGATGGATATTTCCCTGTAATGACACTGACAACACTATTAACGAAGCTACACAGGAGGTCCAAACTCAGCAGACTCTTTTTGAAAAGGTATTATATAGTATTAAACTAATGTAGTATTTTTGACATATTTATTTTGAATTAGTGAAAAGAGAAATATATATTGATGAAAGGCAAGGAAAACTGAAGCATTTCACATTTTGTCAGGGGTGTCTTTCATTGAAGAAAAAGGATTGGAAAATGGAAAGAATAGCTTTGAGACCACTAGTGTATAATCCTAAATTTTTTGTGTATTTTTGGTCAGGGAGATTTTATTATTTGGGCGTGGCCCAAATAGAGTAATGGAAATGGCTTGTTTTGACGCAAATGTGCAATAGGCACGCAATACCTGCAAACGTAAAAAGCGCAAGTAAACAAGCGAAGCAAGGCGAATGTGTGCCATGCGAACGTCATTCAACACTATACATTCTCCATTATTGTTTCGTAAAATAAACCAAACTCCATAAAACGTGCCTTCAGAATCTCAAGCAAAATGTAGTTTTTTTTAAAACCTCAACACTAGCTGGCGGATTCATAAAAAAATACTCTTCTAGTATCTCCAATTTGAACTTGAATTTGCATCACCATGTTGACACATGAGTTTTCCCATGAAAAACCTAAAAACTTAGACAGCACGTGATCAAAACATGTTCGCATGGCGCCAAAAACTGTTGTCAATTTCGCGACAAAGACTAACCGCCAAATTTTTTATTGGCCAAAACTGACAAGTAATCCAATCATATAATTTCAAAGCAGCAGAAAGAAGCAGTTTCGATGAAATTTGGCAACGGTGTTTCGAGGAACGTATTGTTGAAGTATGTTATCAAGGGTTAAACTTACAAATGCACACACTGTTCACGGTAGGCCCACACTAAAATAACACCGAGTGTTTTCATAATGGGCTGGTCCGTGAACTCAAGACTTTCAAACCATGGACCTCACAGACGCACTGACAAATCGAAATATCAGGAGTGTATCAGGTTTGAGAGTCGCAAGATTTGTGTAGCTGGTAATCAGTGTGACGATACTGATTTTGATTTTCACAATTCCCTTATTACCCCTTATTACCCTTGTTACCCCTTGTTCCCACATGTTACCCCTTGCTACCTTGTTACCCTTTGTAACCCTTATTGCCCATTGTTACCCTTGTTACCCCTTCTAACCCTTGTTCCCCATGTTACCCTTGTTACCTTGTTACCCTTTGTTACCCTTGTTACCCCTTCTAACCCTTGTTCCCCCATGTTACCCTAATTACCCCTTGTTACGTTGGTACCCTTTGTTAGCCTTGTTGCCCAATGTTACCCTTCTTACCCCTTATAACCCTTCTTCCCCAATGTTACCCCTAGTTACCCTTGTTACCCCTTGTTACCCTTGTTACTCCTTGTTACCCCTTGTTACCCTTGTTACTCCTTGTTACTCCTTGTTACCCTTGTTACCCTTGTTATCCCTTGTTACCCCTTGTTACCCTTGTTCCCCTTGTTACCCTTGTTACCCCTGGTTACCCCTTGTTACCCCTTGCTACCTTTGGTACCCTTGTTACCCCTTGTTACCCTTCTTACCCCTTGTTACTCCTTGTTACCCTTGTTACCCCTTGTTACCCTTGTTACTCCTTGTTACCCTTGTTACCCCTTGTTACCCCTGTTACCCTTGTTACGCCTTGTTACCCTTCTTACCCCTTGTTTCCCTTGTTACCCCTTGTTACCCCTTGTTTACCCTTGTTACCCCTTGTTTACCCTTGTTACCCCTTGTTACTCCTTGTTCCCCTTGTTACCCCTTATTACCCCTTGCTACCTTTGGTACCCTTGTTACCCTTGTTACCCTTGTTACCCCTTGTTAGTCCTTGTTACCCTTGTTAACCCTATTTACCCCTTGTTACCCCTTGTTACCCTTGTTACCCCTTGTTACTCCTTGTTACCCCTTGTTACCCTTGTTACCCCTTGTTACCCGTGTTACCCCTTGTTACCCTTGTTACTCCTTGTTACCCTTGTTACCCTTGTTACCCCTTGTTACTCCTTGTTACCCTTTGTCACCCCTTGTTACGCTTGTTACCCCATCTTACCTTTGTTAAAGTTGTTACCCTATGTTACTCTTGTTACCCATTGTTACTCCTTGTTACTCTTGTTACCCTTATTACCCCTTGTTACGTTTTGTTACCCTTGTTACCCCATCTTACCTTTGTTAACCTTGTTACCCAATGTTGCCCTTGTTACCCTTTGTTACCCCTTGTTACTCCATCTTACCTTTGTTAAACTTGTCACCCCATGTTACCCTTTGTTACCCCTTTTTACCCCTTGTTATCCTTGTTACCCTTGTTACCCCTTGTTACCCCTTGTTAAGGGCAACCATTAGTCTGAAAACAAGGGAAGGTTTATCTGTCGTCTACACATAAAAGAAGAGGCTATTTATGTGGGGTGAGGTATCAAAATAGGGTCATATGAAAGTATTTGTCCCTCTGATTCACCTTGTTTATTTTGGCCAATTTAAGCTTTCAACTGATATCGAGAAGAATCCAGAATCTTCATTTTACGTCGACGCTACAAGAAACGATTGATGCCCTGTACTGTCAAGGAAACGTTGTAGTATTGGGGAAAATGCGGAAAAATAATGGGTTGCGATGCATTTGTACACTTATATTTACAGTACGATAAAAAGGATTGCTTCAGTCGATGATATGATTCAAATAATGATTGTTGGTTATCAATGATATTCTATTCGGTCACGGCTTGCAAGAGCAAGTATGTTTCATATACTTCACATCAGAATGGTTAATGTTAACAGAACTGCGAGAATTGGTTACAGTATTTGAGCGATTTTTCTATCTTGAATACAGTGAAAGTTCCTGGGTACAGTATTTGAAAAACTCTTGGCTCTGAAGTACAACTCATTCATTTTAAGTGTGGAAATTATTGGCTAGAGATATGTATAGTAACAGTCATAGTCGAGGTACATGTGTATTGTTGGAAATACCATCCATGCATAAATATTATTACCGGTAGTACAATATTTTCTGAGTCTATATCCGGATACATGTAGGAATGAGGATATATAATGAGCTTATAAAGGTGTACATATTGCCAACTTTGAAGTTGATGTTTGTTCAAGCAGTGTTGAATACTGTAGTATATCAAATGTTCATAGTTTATACCAATGGTCTTGTAAACAGTGCATGCTGTGCTATAGCAATTTATGCAATGTTGTTACTCTGTTATTAATCCATGTGGATACTGGACTTCAGGAACATTATCCACCCTTGCTACTACTGGGAATACACAGTACAATGTGATGGGTGTAAAAAGTCATATTATGCCAGTTGATGTTCCTGAAAGTGAGCGTATCAGTGGAGCTGAGCCTTACTGTTTGCGCTGTAAACATTGGTGTCCTATGTTGAAATTTGGCTGAGAGCAAATCTGTGTTGAAGATGTGCATTTCAAAACATTGTCATGAAGTGACAGGATTTTTGTCATGGACTGGAACATACTGTATAAGCTGTGTAGTATAGCAAAGAAGTAGAGTAAAGGATTTATCTTCTATTGTGGGATATGATGAAAGTCAGGTGAAATAAGACTTGTTAAAAGTATCAAAGGCATACAGTCATTAGTTGAAGAAATTTGCAAAATTACACAAAGTAAGTTAAATTGTCAAAGACTACAATATGAAATACACTTTGTATTATGCTCGTGCAAAATTGAAAGCAGTGAAAGGAAAAAGATTGCGAGGAAACACAGGTATGGCGCATTTGAGGATTGTGAGATGGAACCTCTTAACAAGAAACATTTAGTTACAAGTGGAAAAGAAAACAGGCAGATCGGGGTATAGATTTTTGCATTGGACAGTATAAAAATAGACTTTTTTTCAGTGTACACTCTTCATTTGATGGAAAACAGTATGTTTGTAAAACATGTCAGTTAATGCAGACATTTTCTATCAACAGAGTTTGACTCTTACCAACATCCAATAAAAAGAATCCCTTGTAGAGTCCCAGCAACTAACTCACAAACTACTCCCATCATCTTAGTAATCAAACCCATCTCAACTAACCCCTCAAATATACAATACCACTACACTACCCACATATCCCTCACACACATAACAAACTTTACATATGTGTAGTACAACCACGCCCAAATATACGCTACAACAGCGTCTTGTTTTTATTGGGGAAAAGTCAGAGAATTTTGAAAACTGATGTCTGTTGCAACCATTACTTTAAGGTTTCCTTTATGATAGTGGAAACTTTACACCTTCCGATAATTAAAGATAAAAAAGTTGATTGGTTTCTCTTGAAACTTTTATTTGTGGTTTGCAGGTGAAAGTACATTTTTTCCTTTTATTTTTCTTGTTTATTTCGGCATTCAGAGCACAGGTAATACAGATAATGAAGACATTTGCTATGAGTTCAAACAAGAACAGGATTTAATTCACAGGACCCATCTCTACTATATGGATTACGATTTTTCACCAGTAAGTATTCAATCAGTGACTGTTCAACAAAAAATAACGAGCAAACACGGATCTGGGGATTTCTTATCAACTGGTACAAAAAAAATCTATTTTTTTTTTAATGTTTGTCTCGTTAGCCCAACCTACTTACCAATAGCATACTTGCTAACTAAATGGGTTTAATATTATGGCTTAGTCCATTTCAAACTTGTCCAGTTTCATTAATCCTAAAGCTGCAAATGCCCCACAAAAGCCATCATCACAGGGTTTTCAGTAGAGTTTTCTATAGTCATTGCTGTGCTACTTTCAGGCGTAACATGTGTTATGCTCTCCCGAGAAAATTTAGATTTAAGTTTCTCAGAAATGCTTTGCAGCAGCCATGTTTTTGCTAACTATTAAAATCCTATCTACAATCAATTCACTTAAAAAAAACTATTCCGTCAAGACACTATTTACAAGTCCTTTCGTTTAAAAGAAAAAAACACTTAGTTTTGATTAGAAAAAATTCATTGAATTAAAAAAAAATATTCGAATTAAAGACATCTCATTTCAATTGAAACAATCCATTTCGATAATAAAAACAAATTGGTATATGCAATGTAAAAGTAAGTAAAAGAAGAGAAATAAACTACCAAAACCTATTTCAACAGCGTGCAGCCATGTTTTTGCACTTGGAAAGACAGCCCCTGCAAGGGGCCTGGGCCCACTCAAATGTACAAATTCAATATGCCAAAGAACACAGAGTCACGAAATACACCCTAGTGTGTTTATGGCAGGCGTTTAGATCTTTTTGGCATCAGTTTGTTAGACATCTCTATTTTTTGTCAGGTTGAAGATCCCTTTGATGTAACCCTTGTGGTACAGCTTTCTATTGACAGACTTCAGATGATTGAAACAGTATGTCTTCACTGGGAAGGTAAGATTTAGAACCTCTGGGGAGCAAGGTGTGGCGCACTGGTGAGAGCACTCATCTCCCATCAGTGTGTCGCAGGTTCAAATCCTGATGTCAGTGCCATATGTAGGTTGAGTTTGTCGTTGGTTCTCTCCTTTGCTCGGAGTGGTTTTTCTTCAGGTACTCCAGGTTACCCCTGTCCTCAAAAACCAACATTTCCAAATCCCAATTTGACTAGGAATCAGGTAAACAAAAAACCACATAGTGGATGTGCTATCTCTAAATTGTTATTTATTATCTTATTTATTTAATTCCTGTTTTGTGGCTTTGAACTTTAGGAAAATAGCTTCACAAGGAAAACAGAAAAAAATCCTCCTCCATCCCTGTTGTCATTTCCTCATTAACAAACTTTGACTGCTCAGTCATTTTTACAGTACTGTAGCTTTTTAGTTTCTGGTGCTAAAAAGGTAATCAGTTACCAGTAAAATGTGTATAGTGACTAATAACCAGCCTTTTCCATAGCTATTCTTTGTGAAACTTAAGAGGTTCAACTTGGAACACCTTCTCGTTGTCTATTCACAGGTCCAATAAGTTTGGCCTTGTATATGTCTGACAGTGAGACACAACTTCTCTTGAGCTATGTGCAGAGCTCTTCAGAGCTAGTCAATAGAAGAAATGTTGGATATCACATTGTTTTCAAGGAAGGAGTACGTACTTTTTTACTGTCATTGTCACTTCTTCTGGTCTTTGAAATTAAAAGTACTTGGAAAAGAGTAAACACAGCAGTGTGAAACTACTTTATAACCGGAGCTGGTCTGACTTGCTTTTTTTACCAGCTGCAACTTTGTTTTGTCTTACAGCAATTCTATCCTGTGAATTACCTGAGAAATATAGCATTGGAACATGCTCGTACTCCTTTTGTGTTTCTAAGTGACATTGACTTTGTACCAGTGTCAGGAACTTACACCACTTTGAGGTATGTTAAAAAAAATTAAAAATGTATCTTAATCATTTATTGGGCTGCATGTTAAATAAACTCTGTTATATATCAGTACTAATCTTATGTAATGTAATTTCTTTCTATTGTTTTTCTGACAGACAAACCTTAAAAATGTCTTCAAATGTGAATAAGAAGGTCTGTATCACTAGTGGTCAACCATTTATTTCTATATTTCCTGAAACAAGGGAATATTATTTATTTAGCATTCCTCGTAATTCTGATCAGTAAGATTGATATTTCACCATTGTTGCATTCAAATATGAACTCCACTGAAAAATAGCATTAATTTTATAGGATTTACTTCTTAGTGACCTTAACCTCTTCTTTTGGGTATTAATTTTTTAAAGGATAAAGGTTGATATTAATACGGTAGATTTCTATCTTCTGCAAATCTTAATAATAAAGTGGACTATGATGAGCCACAAATAGGAAAAAAGAAGAAAAAATTACAAAAAGAATTAAGTTCTAGTGCTCTAACAAAGATTAACAAATCTTTTTGCAGTCATGAATGGCTAAGAATTACCACAGGAAATGGATTTTTCTGGCTTTCTGTCATTTCTTTCTTTATCATTTTGTTTCTGTGAGCCTTTGAAAATTTCATTTCCTAAGAAAACCATACAGATGCCAAACCTTTTTATGTGTATGTACTACTGAAAACTCTGCTCAAATGCTAGCGAATTAAGATGAAGCATAAATTGAATGACTTGATTGATTTCCTTCCTCAAGGCCTTCATTATTCCTGCTTTTGAGAGTCTTCATTACAAGGTGACATTTCCCAAGACCAAAGCTCAGCTTTTGTCAATGTGGGACCTTGGTACCATGTTTACATTTCGGTAGGTAGATAAATCCCTCACGGGGATCACACAGTCTTGAAAAGTCCTTAAATTGCTATGCAAGTCCTTGAAAAGTCCTTGAATTATCTTCAGCTGTAAATGTAGTGGCGTGGAAAGTGTTTTTTAATGCTTTTTGGTTGTCAAAGACAGAATATAAAACATAGGTCAGTTAAGGTTGATTTACATAAAGTGAGTTTTGTTTTATGCAATAATTAACAATCAATTTAAGACAAGTGAACTTTAAAATCTAGAGAGGTTGGTGGAGCAAACAGTTTAAGCTTGAAAGTACTGTTAGAATGGACTGGGAATGTGCATTTTTGTACAATCTGTGATGTTACGTTCCTGGTAGGTGGTCCTTGAAAAGGTCTTTAAAAGTGGTTGCAATTTTTTGTATGAATCCTGCCTCAGCCTCGGAGCCAAGTGCAAATTTCTATAATTTGCAACCGGCCTGTTGCAGTGTTGCTTTATTTTTTAAACTCTTCTTTGGTCCTCAGAACCCATTACTTGAAGGCTATGACAATAACCTGAATTTAATCCACCTCCTGCACTCTCTAAGTCACTCGAAAGAAAGGCCTCTGAAAGCACTCGGTGTTAATACTGTCCAGTGACCTCACTTATACCCAGAAACCTGGTAGTTGCTCTGGCTTGTTGCCATGCCAATTTATTGGGTTAAATAATTTCCATACTTGATAGTGACATCACCAGACAGTATTAGATGCCTCCCTCCCAGAGTGTCTTAGTGAGTAGAGGAGGTGGTTGAAATTCAGGCTACTGCAGTACCTCCATCAAGTGTAAAATACTGCAAAATGTGGTCTTTTGTTTTTCATGACTGTGACTGGTGTTTGGGTCTGGGAACAAAAAAATCATTAAAATGATTGATGTTGTAGTTGTTTGTTCCTTATTTTTAATCTCTTTTCTTTTCTTCAGGCATCATGAATGGAGCAAGGGTCACGCACCAACAAATTATGCAAAATGGAGAACTGCTACTACTCCTTACACTGTATGTTATGAAAATAAATGATGTGGAATAGGCCCTTTGCAGCTAGCCATTCCTGTGTTACAAAACTGTCATGCTGGAGAGCAAGAGATACAATGATTTGAGCTTTCTGATTGGCTTGTCCCAGTGGGTCCCTTGCTGTCCAACATGATGGTTTTGTACCACTTAAGTGACTACTAACTGCCAAGAGCCTAATAACCCTTTTGATGTATGCATGAGCGCCTAACAAGCTGCTTTTACACTGCTCCGTTAGAACCCACATTCTCAACGTCGTCCTCACTTCCATTTGCTAAATTACTCACCGAAAAGTTTTGTAATGGCTTTGAGATATTCTAAGTCGTTTCTGATGGGTCTATCCGCGTCTACTAAAGCATTTCAGCCACTTTGCTGCTACGACCTTTGGCGACGCTTGGCTGACCTTGGTATTTCAAAGACAAAGCCTACTCGAAGGGGCTTCCGCGGAGGAAAACGTCATTTCATGAAGAATCCAGCTTTTGCAATGCAGCTTCGGATTTACATAATGGAAGTAGGTGAATGATAAATATTCAAAATGACACCACAAGAAATGGGACTCTGAATGAACATCAAGAACCTCAAGGCCCCGCGTGCAACGCACTGAGTAACTCTAATCGATCTATGCATTACTTTGCTCCAAAAATCATGATTTCAAACGTCATGTCATTGGTACCAAAGATGATTGAAGTGAGTGAATTTATCCTGCGTAACCAGGTTAGCCTTGCATTTATTACTGAAACATGGCTAAAGTCGTCTGTATGTGACTCGGTTATTGACATTCCTGAGTATTCTGTTCTTCGGAAAGATTGCTCTAACGAAAGTCATGGAGGGATCTGTCTCTATCTAAAAGACGCTAACTATAAGAGACTTGACGGTCTGTCTTGCTGCAATGACCATGAGGTGTTGTGGGTTAAGTTGCGCCCTAAACGCCTTCCAAGAGGTTTCTCGTCCTTGATTGCTGGGGTTGTGTACCACCCTCATTGGACTGCAACTGAGAATGACTGCATGCGCTATCATCTGTTTCAATCACTCCTTTTCGCCAAATCCCGCTTCCCAAACTGCGCTTTGATTGTGGCTGGGGATTTTAATCGGCTGGACGTAAAATCAATTCAAAGGCATTTTCGGTTGAAACAGATTGTTAAAAAGCCAACCTGGAAAAATGCGATCTTGGACTTAGTGTTAACTAACATGCATGCTTTCTATGCTGATCCTCAACACTTCCCACCCTTTGGACTCTCCGATCACCACACTGTCACCGTGGGGGCTAAAGAAAGAGCAGAGTCCCGTCAAGCTCCAAAATTTGTACAAAGGCGTGACAAGCAAGAAAGTCGGCGAGCCGAGCTAGGACGGTACTTTGGTACTATGGATTGGCAAACACTGTTTTCCTCTACTAACTCCTGCCAGGATATGCTTGTCATACTTCATAAAGTCATCCATACCGGTCTTAACATCCTTATGCCTGTTAGAAGAGTTCGTGTTAACGCGTCTGACGTCCCGTGGATGACGCCCCATCTTAAGTCGCTAATTCTAAGGCGACAGAGGGCGTTCCGTGAACACGGTGCGGAATCATCTAGTTTCAAGTTCTATAGGAACATAGTAAATCGTGAAAGAAAATCATGCAAAGCCTCCTTCTATAAGGTCAAAGTGGAGCACATGAAGGATGAAAATCCAAAGTTGTGGTGGAAGGAGGTTGAACGTCTAAGTGGATCCCAATCCAACTCGTGCAATGTCATCAATCACATTCACATCGAAGAACTTGAAGATTGTAACAACCATGAACTTGCCAACATCATTAATCAGGCTTTCCTTGAACCACTCGAAGAATACCGCTTGGAACAGCCGCTGACCAAGTTCCCAGTCCCTGCTGACTCGCCAAAGCTGCATGAGGTATCCGAGCTGAGGATAATGAAGCTGCTGGCTGCACTGAATCCATCAAAGGCGTGTGGCCCGGATGAAATTCCTAACTGGCTTCTCAAAGAGTATGCTGAGCTGTTGGCTTTCCCAGTCTCTAAAATCATCAACTCTTCGTTTAAAGAACAGCGTCTCCCGAAGATCTGGAAGTTCGCTGATGTCTCACCATTGCCAAAGGTGAAGCCGGTGGAGGATCTAAAGAAGCACCTAAGGCCGATTTCTTTCACTCCTTGTCTTTCAAAAGTTGCTGAACAGTGTGTCGTAGTTGACTACGTGAAATCTGCCGTACTAAATGTTCTCGACCCAAGCCAGTATGGCGCTGTGCCGAAGTCCTCCACAACTCAAGCACTTATACACATGCTTCACCATTGGACCAAGGGATGCGATGGCAACGGAGCAACTGTTAGGGTTACACTCTATGATTATAAGACAGCTTTTGATCTTATAGACTGTAGGATTCTTGTTGATAAGTTATGCAAATTAGATCTGCCGACTGAAATAATCAACTGGATCATAGATTTCCTAGTAAGTGATCGTTCCCAGAGAATCAAACTCTCAGAGGGATGTTACTCCGAGTGGGGATCAGTCCCATCAGGGGTACCCCAGGGGACGAAACTAGGCCCGTGGTTGTTTTTGGTGCTCATCAACGATCTAGAAATCAATAATGCAGGCAATATCTGGAAGTATGTTGATGTTACAACTACTTCTGAGATCGTTGTGAAAGGAGCCAGTAGCAATTCCCAATTGATTGCAGATACTGTCGTGCAGTGGTCTTTTGAGAATAGAGTAAAACTAAACAATGAAAAATGTAAAGAGCTTAGGATTTCATTTGCAAAGAACAAGGCACAACTCGCGCCTATAGTAGTAAATAACCAAGAGCTAAAATGTGTTGAAAGCGCCAAATTACTAGGTGTTATGATCTCCAACAACCTCACATGGAATATGCACATTGATCAAATCATAAAGAAAGCTTCTAAACGTATGTATTTCCTAATACAATTGAAAAGGGCCAATGTCGCAAGGCATGAATTAATTCTTTTTTACACATCTTGTATAAGGTCAGTCATGACCTACGCATCGCCTGCGTTCTTCTACGCCCTGCCATTGTATTTAAAGAAAGATCTAGAGAATGTAGAGAAACGAGCACTATCAATCATTTGCCCGGGACTGGCCTATGGAAAGGCCTTAGAGCTTTCAAATATTATGTCTGTCAATGACTACATCGCTAGCTTATGTAAAAAGACCTTCCTCTCGATTGCCAATGACCCTACCCATCACTTACATGACATGCTTCAATTGTCAGGGCCGTCGTGTTATAATCTTCGGTGCAAAAGGCATTTTGCGATTCCCAAATGTAAGACCAAGTGTTTCAAAAATAGTTTTTTAGTAAGATCATGTATTGATAACGAATTTTAGCGCTCAGTGAGTTTTGTAGGTGAGATCGATGACGTTGTATATATTTTAACAGTTTTAAGCTTTGTTATATTGTTAGGACTTTATCATTATCATTTTATTATACTCATTATTGTAAGATTCTGTTATATCGTTTTATATATTATATTGTAAATAAACAATTCAGCTTAGTAGCTGCAACCTTTTTACAAATAAACTATCTATCTATCTATCTTTAGTATAATTACACCGATGACTATCGAAAATAGAGCGCTGTGATTGGCTAGGAGCTTTGCTTTATCCCGCTATAATCACCGCGCGGTGATTATAGCATTGAAGGCTAGCAGTTTTCAAAATGGCAGCCAGATTTTTTGATGTTTCAGGGTCGGAAATTGATCAATAATTTTACTTTCTCGAATAATCATCAATGTAATTATACTAAAACAATTAGTCGCCTCAGGTGACGTGAATATTGGCGAATAGTCACCTCGACTTCGTCTCGGTGACTATTCGCCGATATTCACGTCGCCTTCGGCGACTAATTGTTAAATCTACCCTAGAATAGGAATAGGGGTGTGATCAGCATGAAATTTCTTATTATAAAAACTGAGTGGTCATGAGAATTGAGGTCATGATCAGGGAAGATTTTTTGATACTTCAACGAGTTCTCCCCACTACTTCTATTGAAAACTTAGAGACAGCAATTGGGTTTAAAGGGTTCTTGTCTATTGCAGGTACAATGGGAAGAGGACTTTGAACCTTTTGTGGTGGTACAGAGAAATGTCAGCAGATATGACAACCGGTTTGTTGGATTTGGATGGAACAAAGTCTCCCACATCATGGAGTTGCAAGCTCAAGGGTAAAGTTATTTTTTGTTTTTTACATGAGAAAGCGCTGAACACCATCACTTGATAAAGATTCCAAAATGGAATTGAAAGCTTGTAGTGCTAAAGGTTTTATCATAGATTACCTCTTTTATGTTAAACTTTTAATGATGTTCGTGTTATGGGAAAGTTTAAGGCATTTAACTACCGTAGAAGGTTTGCAATATACAAACTACCGCATGCATAGTTAAGCGTAATATTTTTAAATTACTAAGTGACAATGTGTTAGTCATAATAATCATATAAAATTGAATTTTTCTCATGAAACTTGTCTGAGTGGCAAGAAATATTATTGTTATTACTTTTTGTTGATCCATCAACACAGTGTACAGCTAAAGGGGACCTTACAATGAATTCAGCAAGTACATTCTTGTTCACCGAAGTGAAAATTCCATTTTTTCAGTTTCTTTCCTGATGTGTTACCTTACCCATCCTGTTCCTCTTTTCCTTACTGTACCCCCCTATTTTTGGTGATCTCCCCGTCTTTCTCCCACACCGGGGTGGTCAGTTCAGGGGGCCCATTTTAGCTCATTTTGACTGTTTGAAAACAAACTCATTGATGTTTTTTTGTCCATAGGTACGAGTTTGTCGTGTTGCCAAATGTTTTTATTGTTCATGTGCCACACTCGCCTTCTTTTGACATTTTCAAGTTTAGGTCAAGTTCTTTGTACAGAAAGTGAGTGTTTTTATTATCAAGATCTTTAAGCACTTTTGTGGTAAATTGAATGCAATTTGGTTTACAGATGTCATGGTTTAAATCCTTTCTTGATGCAGTTTGTTGATCCTTTTGTATATTTTTTACTTTGCAGGTGCTTGAATAAATTGAAACAAGAATTTGTTCGAGATCTGGCGACAAAATATGGTGGAGAAAGATTAGTAGAGATAGACATAGACAGTTAACACCAGTTTCTTGGTTTGTTGTCATCTAAATATGATACATAATAATAATATAATAATAATTATTATTACTATACTCAGGTATTTAAGATGAAGTGATTTTAGTTTCGTCATACAAGTTACACATTCATGCACTGCCAGTCATAGCCTGCGTCACAAGTGTTTGCAATCGAGTTATTGCGTAAAAGTTGGAATGGGAGCAAAAAAAAAGTAAGAAGCGGGGGAGGAGGAGGTTTCCTATTCTTCCCTCCCCCTCCTCCTTCAGTCCTCTTTTTGCTTTTATCCCAACTTTCTTGTCAAAGGCTTTGCCAGTCACTGCTAGTGAATAGATTAATAAAGCAAGGATGATTCCTTAGTTGGCAATAAACCAAGGCCAATAAAGTTTACAGTAGGACATAAAGGTGTAGGCGGCACTTTTTTGCCAGTGAGTCAGACAAAAGTCAGAATATTTATTTTAAATTTATCATAACTAGACAAGGTATAACTGTATGTGAATTATATTTTTTACCTAGGCAGCTGTGAATGTTAACTTTATTATTATATTCCACCGCTGTAACTAAGAAATGGTTTACCACATGCAGTTTTATTTATCCTGCTCTATGAATTATACAGCCAATCAGGAAGCTGAAAGGCCTTTCCATATCTCGTCTGTTGTAGTAAGATATAAAAATGTTATTGAAACTATATACAAAAGAGTACCAATGTAAATTTCAGTTTACAACACAGAATGTGATCTTCTAACTTGGACCACACCCACTACATACCTGCATAATTGGCTTTAGGGTGAAGGAATTAAAAGGAGAAAGGGTTTTTTCCAATTACCTTTATTAATTCACATTTAGTGAGGAAGACCTCATTGTCTGTTATGTTGACACATGTCAGACTTTTTCTTGAAGAGAAATCGAGGCAGGCCTTCTAGATATGTTGGTTTCAAAAACCTCTCTCAAATCCATGTAAGGATTCATAAGCCTGTAAAGAAGAAAGTCTGCAATAGGAAAACCAGACCTTCCTTATGAGTACCTCACTGAATGCTTGAGTTAAGAGAAATCTTAACACAGAGGCCTATGAAACTGAGAGTCCATGGGCTTGACTTTCTCCAGCCATTTGTATCACTTTACTGCCTGCAGCTAATGATAATCCTGCAACAGACTACCACCGACAGCATCCCATTCAAGGGCGTGTAGTCTAACAATGTGTAGGTCCTCTAAATTATTTAATGTTGGTAGCCGTGGAGTTTTTGAATGCTCGAAATACCGGCTAATGGCAGTGCTGCAAAAGGTTTATTGTTGCATTGTATTATCGTGGAAGTGTTACAGAGAGAATCCTAACAGAGTACAGTTGCTTATGCAGTAGAACTTCATCTGAGTTAAGTTTACTATCTCGAGCATTATTCAGTGTAGAAGTTTAGTTAGCAGCTGTCTCATGCACTAAAGTATCGATATCTGATTAATTTAAATAATATATACATATATTTTTTCATTTTTGACATTATTATTTATGAAAACAACTTTGAAAATAATAAAAAACGTCTTATTTTTATAATTGATTTTTCAGACAATGTTAGTAATATTTTAATTTGTTGAATCAATTGCTTGTAAGATTTTGGGAGTAAAAGAAATTAGTGAATCATAACAATGTACAAAGGTTTGATTGAAATGATTATGAAACTTTATACCGTTACCCGCCTTATTTATTAAAAATTGTACAATGTATGGCTAGTTTTATTCTTTTTAGTTTAGTTTTTTTTTAAAGTCAATCCTCTGAAGCCTCAGTTAAGGACATTTTTCACAATGATTTCAATTGACTACAACTACCAGATTGCTTCAGGATTTTACCGTAAAATTCCGAAAATAAGCCATTCCAAATATAAGCCCCCTAAACCTGTAACGCAAAAAACCCTCCGTTAAATCGCTTCTCCGAATATAAGCCCCCGCGGAGGCTTGTACTTGAAAATTGCCCTCAAATACAAAGTGAAACAAAGCAAAAACCGTTAATTGCCTTCCAACTATAAGCTAGCCCAATCGATTTTGAAACGCAAATTTCCCTCCGTACATAAACCAATTAAGCCCCTCAAAAATGGCCTTTGAAAAATATAAGCTCCGGGGCTTATTTTCGGAATTTTACGGTATTTTCTTATGCAAATTATGGCTATCACTGCTCTTAAGGACATGCGAAACGTTTTCTATTCTGGTTCTCCCCATATGAGGGAGTCCGGGAAAGTTTTGCTTGTGGAATCCGGAATCCTTGTGGAATCTGGAATCCTGGGCTTTGGAATCTGGAACAGAGTTCAAGGAATCCAGAATCCGAAATCCAAGTTCGACGACAAAGAATCTGGAATCCAGTAGCTGGAATTCGGAATCCATAATCCAAGACTGTCTTCGTTTCCCTTACATTGGGCAATGTGGTAGTTGTCGTCTAATGAAGTTTCTGAGTGAGTGACGTGCTTTCGGATCATCAGTCTTGAATATAGCGTATAACAAGCCTGTACTATTGATCATGAGCGGGCAAGCTTGATTTGTCGAAGGAAAAGTCGTCGTCATTATCATCAGGACGGTGACCAGACGGTTGTTGGGTGTAAAATGGGAGAAGAGGTGTTGGGTTAAACTTTCAAGCGCCCTCGGCTGTTTATGCCTTGGTGGCTCAAAAGTGGTAACCTTCTTTTTTGCCAGCCTCGTTCTCAATCGTCCTCGGCGATTCCGGATGTGACGTCACCCATCAAACTCAATCGGATGACGCGATTTAGCCTGGGGACGAGGTTGTTTTTTTGCCGAAGTAAGACAAGTAATATTATTTGAGCCACCGATCATCAGTTTTCGAGAAAAGCAGAACCGCAAGTCCTGTTGTTGTCAGTTCAGATCAAAAGATGATTCTTTAGTTTGGCATCATTAGCTCGACCATGTGTACACATTAAGTTAGTTAATATTCGAGCACTGCGAGTACTATATTATGCTACTTTTTTAAGGAACATCTGTTTAAGCCAAAATGCGATGGAAGCCAGCCTCTGCTCCCTTGATGGCAGTAGGAAATCCCAGGTTCAGTGCTCGGTCCTATTGGCCTCCGGCTAGGAAAATAAATACTTTTATACTGTACAAACATTAACCACAAAGGACCGCAAACGAATAGACCGAAGAACGTAGGATCTACAAAGACCTGATCAGCGGCAAAAATAACTGTACAAACATGAACCACAAGGGACTGCAAAGGACCGCCCAGCCCCAAATAAGGGCACTGAACTAATGATATACGGGTGTACGAAAAAGGTCACGTGACGGCGAGCTGAAAAAGTTCAGACAAGAGAAATGGTCAACTGTGGTGGTCTGGCGGTGGTCAAATTTCGCGCGTCTTCTCCGTTTTACAGAAACAGGTCAACCAAGTCAAAAGTAACACCAAAACGTGAGTATTAAAAGTCTTATATAATTCAACATTATCTCTTCCCCTTTCCTTAAAATATGAAGCCAATTTTCATACTTATCACCGAGGCAGAACTGCTTATTTTTTCACGGGTAAATAGATGAAAAATTGGTCGAAAAGTGAAAGCAATCTGCCTTTTTAGTAGGTCTCTGAATGACTAAGTCGACTGGCACAAAAAGATTGTTTTTTCTACAAACACGAGAAAAATGATCAATCCGACTTTTTTCGCTAAGCCTAAGTGTTCTATAGAGTCAAGTCGCCGTTTGTCTCTAGACGCTGAAAATGTATACTCGATAACGGCCATCTCGGTTGCTCAGAAGATGGTTTAAGAAATCGACAAAAAATTCATCAAATTTTCAGAATTTTAATCAGAACCATTGTGAAATGTGTTAGAGACCCAAAACGACAGCCCAAAACAGTTTTAACAACCAAATTTTATTTTTATTTCTCTCCTTTATGTTTTTAAACCGCAGGTTTTATAGGTTTTATACGGTGAGAATCAAAAAATTTAGGTTGGAGCCTGCATAAGAGAACCTTGAATGGACTTGACAGCTGACTTGAATATAACCACAGCGATTCTTCGTGCCTCAAGTTTAGCCTTTGTTTAAATAACTATTTTCATTGTTTTCCGGGTTGGAAATGGTTGATGATCAGCTCTGAACCAAGGATAAAACTGAACCCAGGGGTGCAAAGAAAGTCATTTTTGTAGCATTACTAGCCCAAACGTCATTTCAACTAGCCCCCAAAATTTTTGATGAGCAGAATTGAATTCACATATCTTCTGTAAGTTCAGTTCTTCAAAATGTTTCACTTGCCCGTCGGGCAAGTTAAAAACAGAATTCACTAGCCCGATAGCAAAACCCACTGGCCCGGGCTATCGGATAGTCCGGATAGTAAAATCCAACTAGTGGTCTATTATCAATGCTGCGGTCTGATTGGTTGAGCTATATGTTGTGAAGGGAAAAGCTCCCTTTCCCCACCTCCACCTTCCCTCAACAACCTGCAGGCCTGGGTTGTTCAAAAGATGGATAGCGCTATCCAGCGGATAAGTATTAGGGAAACCAATAATTGTGCTATTCAATGGATAGAGATTTATCCGGTGGATAACGTTATCCACCTTTTGCATTCCATTGCCTTATGAAAGTTTCACTCTTTTCTAAACATGGTTTGGCGACACCAAGCGTCTAGCCTATAGCAACCACTGCTCGTAGGGGTGCAACAACCCCCCTTCCACATGAAATATCTTATGATTTTCTTTACGGTAGAGCCATTATTGTTTTACCTGAGCCTTCCTCCACATGCAACTATTATTTCATTTGTAAAATCACAGGCAATAATTTATTTACACCACAGGTTTTTGAATGACAGACCCTTCACTCATTTAAAAAATAATAAAAAAAACAGATAACCAAATGCTCGGCTACTTTTACATATCAAAAGTCTTTATTCATTCATTTTCAAGTTAATTTTCTGGTAAAAACGAACAAAATCTTTGCTCACAAAAATAACTGAGATTGAAATCTATAATATTAGTACTGTTTTGTTTACAATAAAGAACTATAGCAGATGACAAAAACTACTGTACTTTGATGACACCTTTTGGTTGCCTCTTGGATGATGAACAGAGAATATTTGAAGGTTTTTGTACACATTATATTAGTTTCTTTCCATAAGGTACACATCTATTTTTTAAATATTGGGCACATTTTGTACAAGGACATCTTATTAGTAAGTGCTAATAATTTAAAGAGAGCCCTGTACAAAAGAAAGCTACCTATTGAAAAGTCTATAACAAAATCAAGTGCAAACCCACAAAGTTAACTTTCATAACAGACACATTTAAAGCACAGATTAAGTTGAATGCAAGCATTATGCAGGTGCTAAGTTTGGGTTTCTATAGGAACGAATCTACTAGTGTGTTGTTGTCTTTTTAGGACAGTTATAAACTGCAATGACTAAAACAACATAACAAGTTTTACAGAGATGTCCTTACAACAAAGGTAGGGGGTTTATATGCACTTTGAGTAAACTGCCTGTCCTTGCTGGTGTCCATAATAACTAGTTGCACTGTATAGGTAGCTCTCAATCTTAACCCTTTAAGCTCCAATATCCACATGAAAATTCTCCTGACTGATCTCCAAACATTTCTCAAAGAACATGTTGGGAGATTTGTTAAAAGATCAGGCCCCAGTTGTTCTAAAGGTGGATAACGCTATCCACCGGATAAATCACCATCCATTGGATAGCTCAATTGACTTCCCAAATACGTTGGATAGTGATTTATCCGGTGGATAGTGCTATCCAACTTTTGAACAACCAGGACCAGAGCATTTTCCTTGAGCAATGATTTTATTAATTCTCATAACCTTTTCTCTTGAGTAAGTATTAATATTGTTAGGAGAAAATTGATGTTGGTCACTCTTGGGATTTGAAGAGTAATACACTGATCTATTTTACCCATATTTGGCCATTTCCGAGTAGCCCCAATCCTCTGTTTCAAAGCAAGGCCAACTGCGAGGCCATTGATATAAATTAAAAAGTTTCTTATTCCCATGCAATCAAGCTCATTTTCACAAGAAAGGTTTTGGACTTAGCCTAGCTTTGCAAGTGAGAGTTTTGGAACTCCGAAATGGCCTATCAAATTCAACAAATTTAACACAGGCAACTCAGGGATAGACCTACTAGAATACATTCACGTCAATTATTATTGACATTGCTATTAATAGTGTTTGTAGGAACAGACTTTATTCCTGGTTTGTCCTGGCAGGGCTACAAGTTTCTTGAAAATGAATTAATTGGCTACCTAAACAAGTGCAGCATTTTTCTGCTACTTTCATTTAAGCCTGTCTCCTACACTTCTTTTCAAACTAACAACAAAATGTAAGAGTTCGGTTAAACCAGGGTTATAAATTTGCATTAGATTAACAAGAGTGACTTGCTTACATAGCACAATATTCATCTAAAAGGTCATTAATAAGACTGATATCAGTCTCTGGCAGATCTGATCTAACGGTTGTTGTGTTTAAACCCTAAATAAAATTGCTTATGTCTGAAAAATGCCTCATTTTGCAAAAATGACCATTACAAAAAGATGCAAATTCACTTTCAGCAATTAAGACTGTGATTTCCCCAGCAAAATGTTGAAAACTACATTTCTGTGGACTAAAATTTCAAAATTTTGTCAGGGAGCATGCTTCTAACGCCTTGTCCATGTAAATCCAGATGTTTTGAAACCCTAATTTTTTTTTACACAAATTAGCTTCCCATCCACAGGAAACTAGTGAATCCGCTCGACAAAATGGTATCTTTTTGAAACCGCTCTGTGGACTGGGGTTTTAGGCCCCATACACACAAATCCAAGTTAAAAAAATATGTGGTTTTAAGTGTCTGGATTTGTGTTGACAGGGCCTAAAACAACCTAGATAATTCCATCTGAGCAATCATTAAAATTGACGGTGTCCAACAAGAAAGCTCTTGCTACTTTAGACACTGTACACAAATGAACTTAATGTCTTTTAGTTAATTATTATTTGTCAGCTACTTTATTTTCCTACCTGTGTACAATTATGTAATATCTTTTATAGTGTGAAATAAAAATAAATTGAAATTGAAATTGTTCCAAAAATTCAATAAACCATAATAAGCCTAGATCTGCCTCAGAGAGTACACATTTTAGCAATGTGTTTCTTGAAATTCCTTCATTCTCTATTTTCTCTTCAGTAGTAAAGCTTCTTAAGGTGTATGTTGTTCCTGTGGTTGAGTTTCATCATGTTTTTGTTCTTGCTTTCCTAATCCCTCTACATGTTTATTGATTGCCTCAGCTGCCTGCTTGTAAGAAAAAAGTTTTAAAAAGCGTGTTTTAATGGTAGGATACTTGACCAAAAATTCTGGAAATTGAATAGAGTATGCACTATTTACCAGTATTCAAATGTGAAAAAAGATGACAAGAAGCTAATAAAGAAAGTATCCCTTTTATACTATATGCAGTGTTGTGGCCCATCAACAAACTCTTTTTCCCCTTGCAAAATAATAATAATTATTATATATAATGTAACAAAACTTCCTTCCCTGAAGCATAGTATAAGTATTTTTATAGTATGCTGGGAGGGTGGTCAACAGCATGTGTTCTCATTGGTTACTTCGAGGTCACATGACATCTAACAATGAAACTGTTTTCTGCCAAAATTTTGTTTCCAGAGACCCCTTAGTGTCTAATATTATATTGGCTATCAAGCAGAATGAGAATCTTTCATGCCACTTCTATTTAATTGCTATTCAAATAATAATTTGCTTTGATGAAACAATGCAGAAAGCCACCATGTACATTAATGTTAGATTCAATGCCTGGTAATATAAGATAAACAAGGTACATAAAACACTCAGGAAGAGATTAGTCAGTTTTCTTAGTGCCAAGTGCCACAAAAAAACCTGCCATGGGCTTATAAAATACCAACCTGCACAACGTCACCAGCAAGATTTTTAGCAGCATCTGTTGCATGCTTTTCAGCTTCTCCTCTTTTGGCCTCTTCTTCTGCAAGCTGTTTCTCAAATTCTGCTAGTTCCTCGTCAGTGTATGGAGGTTCTTCTTCAACACTCTTCCAGCCCTCATCCTTTTCAAACTCATCAGTACTGCTGGCTCGCAAAAATTCATCAAGTGACACAAAACCATCTTTATCTTGGTCAATCTGAAATACAGCGTATAAAGTTCAGTAGTAATGAAAATCAGCATCAATCTTTCATTTAGTCTAAGTCTGTAGTTATTAAAGCAGTCCACAATAGAGCTTTCCAGCCCCCAGACTAAGAATAATTGACTAAACCCTCCTTGTCTGTAAACAGGGACTCGTAACAACTTCGATGCATTTAACAATAATAATAGTCATCACCATTCATTATTACCATTCTCTTCATTACATGAGCTATTCCTTAACATAATCTTGATCAACAAAGCAATTCTTAAATCAATGATTAGTCTTTAATTTGGAAATGTTTGTTTGTAGGGAGAGATGAAAACTCTAGGATCCAAAGAAAAAACCATAGGCTACACTAAAAACCAACAATGAACTTTACAACTTAATAATTATAAGCATTGAAACTGAGGATTGACGCTAAATAATCAAAAAGAGGAATGATGGATGAGGGAAGTAACAGTAATTCATCACCGCGATGTTCCCTGTGCGATGGGGCCAAAATACTCAGAGTTTTTGGGCAGAAGTTATTAAATGGTGTAGCAATCGGGGGGTGGTTATTAACCATCTCTCTGCTAAAGATATATTATTTGGGAAAAAGGTACATAAAGACAATTTATTTATTAATCATATTTTACTAGTTGGTAAGCAGTATATATATAATTGCAGATGCATGAAAACGAACCCTTGTTTACGGGTTTTCTTGGCAAGACTTAATAACGTTTATCAACTAGAAACTATCACTGCCAAATTAAAGAATAAAATGTCTTTTCATTTATCGAAATGGCAAGCACTCTTGACAAGTGGTACACAATTCCCGATAAATATTTGTTAAGGTTTAGTAGTATTGATACTGTCGTTGTGTGTCATGTGTGCTGTGTGTGTGTGTGGGAGTTATTTGTGTATTATTATTATTATTTTTTTATTATTATTATTATCTTTTATTTGCAATGTCGGTAATGTATGTAAAAATTAATGTTATTATTGTAAGTCAAGAAAATGAAATAAACATGATTAAATTACAAAAAAAAAGTAACAGTAATTCTGAAGATATAATGACAGGGATGTCACTAAGATTTCAAGTTGCCGGGTAAATACAACAAGTAGTTGGGGAATCAAACAGCTATGGATTTCTTTTGGTTCTGCTTTTCATCTATTTTCCAATGAAAGTAGCCGGGGGCCACATTCATACTAGCTGGGGGAAATCCCTGGCCCCCACCTCTTACAGTTCTGTTATGAAGTGCAAAAAAAAGGAACCATGAATTATCCAGTGAGTGTTAATGGCTTTACAGAAGGAAATTAGTGCATCATCAGGCAAAAGAATTAAATTACTGCACAACATCTATCACTGATTAAAAAAGAGGTGACAGACAGATAGCAGCCTACACTCCTACAGCCTTCCAACTCTTCAGTTACTAATCACTGGCTCTTTTGGCCCTTACAAACCATCCAGTGATGCAAAACCATCTTGACCTTGTTGGTTTAAATTTGGTTTCCCTGAAAAATGTACATGCATAGCCACTTAAATTTTCATTTACCTCAGTCATCACATGTTCTCTCATTCTTGCAATCTCCTCATCCTTTTCCCTTGGATCATAGTCTTCATCTTTCTCATCGTAAAGTTTATCAACCTGAAGTATAAGCCACGTCACAAAACAAGATTTAGAAAAGGAAACTTGGGATTTTTGAAAATCTTGGTTTTGGCTACTTCTAGGGCTGAAATGGTACAATGAACATTGTTTTAAAATAATATAAAATACTGTCCTTACCTCTTTAATAAACAGAGATTCTAGTTCCGAAGTGTCTAAGAAGTTATCACCATTTGCATCTGCAGAAAAAGAAACTCATATTCATGAACATTATAATGTCATTTGAATGTATCAGGTTGTTCTTTATGGATCCCCTTATTATTCGTTTAATACACTTTGCTGGACTTTCCATACGAGGATGCAATGTTAATTCAAATACTTCTTCAGCCAAATTCACTATTTTTTGTGGGTACCACTTGGACCAATTTCAGAGAATCACTCTCTGGACACCCTCTTGAAAGCACGTTTTGCCCTGCATATCTAGAAACCTTGGAAGTCTATAATTAGATTCTCTCCTCACCATCTACATTATGTAGACTTGAAACAAAACGTTACTTCAAAAGCTTAATACCTTAAAAAATTGCATTTTTTTATACATATATGTATCATTTTTTTTGGCACTAATTAAAATGACAGACTTCACAACAAAAGAATTGGAAAACACCATAGCACATACCATGTAATTTGAAAAATGTTTTCGAATTAAAGTCCTTTGCTTCAAGGCCATCAGTTTCTTCCCAAACTTGCTCCAACTGAGCCTTACTTCCCTGCAAGCAAGGGAAAATCATAGAAGTCAATTGAATGTTGAAATGGCCAAGCTTGGTGTTCATTTCTAGACCTTCTACTCTCTTATTAAGTGTAGTTAGCTGGACCTTTTTCCCAGAGCAACCCTCGGGCAAATAACTCGGGCTTGGCTAACTTGGAGTCTTGATCACTTTCAGCTTCGCAGTTACACACTGATAAATTGGCCAAGGGGAAGGAAAACTTGAATGCAATTTTGTGGTAATGTCCTTGTCAATATAATTATATAGGTAAGAGTAACAAAAACTACAGTTAAACCTTTCTGGCTATTCTTGCCCTTAAGGTTAAACCTCCTCATTCAATAATTAAGTTTAGAAATAATTATTCAGTACTTCATGGTGAGACAGCAAGAAAGAAATCACATTTGGTGAACCCTTATACAAAGCTTGCAACTTTTCTGTTTATAGAACATGTCCTTGAGTATCAAATATCAATTTTAATTCTTTTTTGCAATCCTAAGGAAATTAAATTTCCTGGAGTTAATTTGATAGTGGGAAGAACAGTCACACTCAAAAATTAGATTCACCTTCAGCAAATGCCATTTTACCATAGGGTTAAATGCCTAGTGTAACCACTGCTATCACAAACTTCATCAATCAAAAAACAACCTCTTAAAAGTAATACTGGCATTGTGCAGTGGGAAGGCAGTGGAAAGAAGACATCAAACCTTGTGTGACAAGAGTGACAATATGTATGTTTAAAAAGTTTGTGCGGATGAGTAATGCTAAGTGAAGATCACCATAAAACGCACAAGTAAAAGCCCTGTCATATACCGTATATTAATTAGAAACGTTTTTCTGCCCTGTTTTTTCCTGCTGTCCTGTTGCATAAGCTCACAACAGACTGTAGTTTGATCTAAATTCATATTAGTAACCACAAAGGTATTTCAAAAATAAATTTAAAAGATACAGTAAAAAATGGAAAAAAAGGATCATCTTACAGGATGATGAAGGTTCTTTGATGCATTATGATGCTTCTCTTGTAGTGTTTTATATCTCAACTCTTCTTCTTGGCGTGCCTTTTCATCAAGTTCTTTCATATGTTCCCGTCTTTTATGTTCCTTCTCCATTTCATGCTTTTTGAACTCATCTCTACGTTCTTTATCTTGCTTATCCATTTCTTCATGGTGCTGCAATTAGTAACATTTATAATATTGTATATAGAGGATATTACATGGCTGTGCGGAGATACGAAATTTCTCTTCGAGTGTTGAAAAATATTTCACTCGTTCGCTGCACTCACTCATGAAATATTTTTTCGACACGAGAAGAGAAATTTCATATCTCCAAGCGGCCATGTAATGTTCTTTTTATTATATAAATACCAATGAAATACTAAACCATTTCACTTTAATAGTTTTCGCACAAAAGCTCACCTGGTATTTCATTGGTGTTTATATAATAAATAAAAATATGTTATACAACAGGCCCCAGATGTTCAAAAGGTGGATAATGCTATCCACTGGATAAATCTCTATCCAGGGTATAACACAATATTATTGATTTCCCTAATAGTTATTTGCTGGATAGCGCTATCCACCATTTGAACAATAGGAGCCAGACCATTTCAGCCTCCAAAAGCAGGATGGCTTCCTTTAAAATGTTTTATTTGCATATATTTGGGGTCTGGAGATGTACCACTGCCAAATTGTTCGATTAGAGTCTACCTTAAAACCAATAGGCCACTTGCACTAAGAGGTCACGTGACCAATGCTTCCTTTAAACAATGAGTTGGAATCTTGCTGATGCCAAAAATCGACAGAGCAAATAAGAGGTATTTATCTTACACTCGAAATTTGAGAGGAAACGCATTTAAGGGAGTTATTTTATGGCTCTTTGATTTTTCAGCAAAGTAGTATGATTTGCATTGGCTGCCATGTTGCATTGGCAGCCAAAACTACTTTTTGCTTATACCTTGTTAAACATTTGATAGTTACCCTCAGATGTGCTGTAAACATTACCACATCATCTTTTCAACATTTTCCTTGAAGTTTAAGTGTAAAACGTGGGTTCAGAAAGAGGTAATTCATAATTTTAACAATCACATTTTGGTCACGTGACCAGATACACACTTACTCATTTTAAGAAAATGGTGCGGGTTTGAAAAACCAAATCACTATTATTTTGTTTAAGATATGACCCACTAACTGATTTTCGAAGGTAAAATCATAACCTTCATTTTCATAAAAACGATGTCACATTACCTCTTAGTGCAAATGGCCTATTACCCCATTCAAGTCACTTATTTTGTGCCCCATTTACACTGTACAAAGATAGGCAAGGTACTCATAAGTGTTGCACTATAGTGATGTAAAGGAAAAGCTCTCCCTGCTTACAAAGTCAAATTTGGTGAGCTTAGAATAAAAATGGTGCCTACAAAGAACACCAGTACTATGGCCATCTCCTCCTTACTTGCTTGTGATCGCTTTTCAGAGGGTCATTTAATCCATCACTGAGGAACGTGGATGTGAAAGGAAACCACTTGTCCTTCCTGTCATTTCTGCTAGTGCTCTGTGTTACTTTTCCATCAACCCCCTTTGATGCTACTTAAAAGCCAATCAGTGGGTTGCAGTTTTTCTTCAAACAAGGGCACATTTAAACAATAGAGAGCTTAAGCAGCAGACGTTTTTGAGGTCACAAACGCTAATTAATCAAAAGTCACTTGCACCAGTGTGAATATACTGCACATGTATTTTTTATGTCCATGAGGTCAGGTTGCTAATGCCAGAACACCACTTTTGAAGTTCAAGACAGGACACAACATTCTAGTACTTGAAAGTTCGCATTTGGGTAAGAATTATTTGGTAGTTTCTGATATTGTAATTAAATTTTTGGCCTAAGACCAAGGAAAATTCTTCTGCTATTCATTCGGAGTTTTCAGAGATGTAAACATCAGCTAAACAGTCTCTAATTCTAATTTTGGACTCGACAGATTGCATGACCCAGCTAGCTTTAGCTGGCTGCAGAACTAGAAGATGGCAAAATTTACAGGATTTACGTAAGATATACTCCATTTCTTGTCCATGAGACTCATCATCAAGTGAACACACATCTTATTTCAGAGTGCTCTATCTTCTTGTAATTTTAGCGACCGTTAATGTTGATTGTATGAATAAAATTGTTGTTTTGTTTACAATGAAAAATATTAAAGGCTTAAATGAAAATCTTATGACTGTGTATTTTTGTGCATCAGGTTGATTATATATATCCTGAAAACATTTTCTAGCGAGACCCCTGCGATATTTGGCGCAATAACTTTGAAAATGAATAGCAAACTAAATCTCATTTCTGGTTCATTAAACTGCAAATAAAATCGACCGCTAAACTTCACTATCGTGTATGGTACCGGTAATTTTTGTTTGATACACAGCACGCTGGTCTACACAATCAAATAGTACGTGACAGCAATTCAAGCTTGGCGAATAAATGTGAAAGATGAAATGTTCATGTGAGAATGGGGCAATAAAATGTATGAGTCCCCTTCAGCGACAAAGATCTTTCTGAAATTCGAAATGCTATGTCAAGAGTGAAGACATTTCAAATAGCTAAAGTAAACACAAACAAGACGTCCATAACTTGCGTTATGCCAAAAACCATTCAGTGCTTAATCTTCGCTTTTCGAGCCACACACACCGTACTCGATCCAGACTGGGCACAACCTTCCATGACCTCAAGAACGTTCGCTGCTTAGCTCTCTGATAACAATGAACAGCTTAGCTGTGGACCTTCTGTTTTAATGCCGAATCCCCCTACAGTGAAACCTTGATAACTCAGACTTGAATAACTCGAATTCCCCACTAACTCGAACTAAATGTCCTATCCCTTGATCAAACTTTCACTGGAATTTACTGCGAAACTTGAATTCCCTGCTAACTCAAACTGCTTTTTGTTTCCCTTCAGAGTTTGAGTTACCGGGGTTCTACTGTATTTGTCAACACTCTTTGAAAATTTTTTTCCCTCCTCAAAGAGGCTGAAAAAAAAATGAGGGGATAGGAAAGAAATTCCCCTTACCTATCTTGTGGCGTTAGTTTTAATGTATTTGCTCACGCACGGGAATTCTAGAAACCTGTGTTTTTTCAAGACCTTTTGTTCGAAAAATTTGCAACAGCTTTCATTAATTTTATTGATCCAGCTTTTAAAATAACCTTTACAAATTTTTTGCTACTTTTGAGTAAAGGTCTTGTTATACACATGCAATGTATGTTACCAAACCTACCTTCCATAAAAGCTTCTTGAAATCTTGAGGTCCAAAGAAGTTTGGATTTTCATCATCAAATAAAGGATTCCAATACTCTCTTTCCTTGAGCCCATTTAAATGATCGTTCATTTGTCGACGAATCATTCGCTGCCTCTCGACTTCCTGTCGTTTCAGTTCATCGAGCTTTGTCCTCACATCGTGCTTCACGAGATCCAAATCATCGGCAACTTGTCCAGTTCTTAATTCCTCCTCAGAGGCATTTAGTAATTTCTTAACATAGTCATCGTCATTCTCTAAAATTTCAATAACCTGCTTTAGGTAACGAGCGTATTCTGGATCGCCCTTTTCTTCACTTTCAGTCTCAGCTTTCGCTCTCCTCTCCTTCTTGACAGGAGGAGCAACACAAAGCATGGCCAACCCGATCAAAAAGCAACATACAATCGCTGGCTTGCGCCACATTTTATATGTTTCGCCACTGAAAACAAAGAACAGTCGATACTTCTGTTTGTTCCACGGGGACCACTCGATGTAACACAGTTATTTGCCGAAAATTAAATCAAAATCAAGTGGAAAAATCGCTTGTTGGTTTCTGAAACGTGGCACAATAGAAGCACCAGATCTCCTGTCACATGGCACGAATGTGGTCAGCCCCAGTCCTCATGAAAAACTGGCCATTCTAGCCACATGTTCAGCTTTTTCAACCCTGTCTTCTTTATTAACACCATTTACACTAACATTTTTGCAATGTAACAGAAATTAAATATAATATAATAGAGCAAGAAAATAACTAAAAAATTGCGTGCGTGGAGAAAACCAGAGTGGTCACTGTCGAGACGGTTCTCCACATGCGGCAACAAACAATTTTCCCGTAGAGGTGGAAACATTCACATTGCAGCCCTGGATTACAGAAAAAAGAAAAATAAATAAAGCCTTTAGAAAAGAGAGACCGGCTCGCTACCTCGGGGCGCTAGCCTGCGTTGCAGCCGGCCCACATATCTAAGGTTTAGAGAGGCGCTGGTCCATGATGAATCACGCCGTCTACCCCTGAAAAACCAGGGCGGATAAAGGTTGGGCGGTGAAACGAGCGCTCCGCTCTTCATTTAATGTGTGATGCGGAGTAGGACTGGCACGAGCGCTCTTTCCGCGCTTCCGGTGCGCTTGAAGGCCGGCGAAATTTTCCTTTCTGCAAACCGGAAATCCTATTTTCTTTCTGTAATTTCAGGCTACAGTGTTAAATAGATAAATTCGTTTCATAACAATATCAATGAACAGTTTCATATGTTTGTGTCTGTATGCCTATAAGTCAAACTTGTTGGTCGTATAATGCCAAAATTTGAGTTTACTTTGAAAGTGTTAAATACCTCCTCCTTCCACTAAATATCACCTAATCGTCTTTCGCCGTTTCGTTTGCAAAAGCTTAACACTTCTTAACCTCAATTTTTACATATGTTAAAGGGGGATAAATTTTATATAACATAACAAAAAATTAGATTGATATATTTTGATATAGTGGCGTTGTACTGCTTCAAACTTTGCTTCTCGGGTGCAACGCGCCATGGCGATTCGCGCTATGCGTCGCAAATCCGGCAACCACATGTAAACAAAATTTATTAAGGTTAGTTGTAAGGTTTTTTCTCCGTTTTTCTCTCTAAAACAAAACAAGGTAAACAGTAAAAACTGAGGGGAAACTAATTTTGAGGTTTCGAAGAAAAAGGAAGACGTATGAGATGTT
This sequence comes from Porites divaricata, assembly GCA_038088405.1. Lineage (NCBI taxonomy): Eukaryota > Metazoa > Cnidaria > Anthozoa > Scleractinia > Poritidae > Porites > Porites divaricata. The sequence continues at coordinate 4,116,104 of JBBMOI010000009.1, forward strand.
TTTTTTCAAAATTAAAAAGAAGGATGATGGTGATTGAAATTAGCATAATTTCACTTTGCACCCGCTGCACGCATTTATAAAATACACGTCATCTAGTTATGAAAGACGATCTGCTGTCTTTTAGTTTGCCATGGATGAGATTTTTCTTCGTGTCTTAGACAGTACTTAGTTGTTTTTGTTTTGGAATAACATCAACATTGGCGAGAAGTAGAACGAAAATATAATTCAGTGGTAGAGTCATGGAAGTAATAAGTTAGACTAAAACCCTTTGAAAGAGATGTAATGTTTGTCTACTCCGACTAAACCGCCCGCAAAAAATAGCAACATTTTCCTCTCGGAGACAGCGTACCAGCAAAAATTAAGGAACGAGGAAGAAGTGCAAGAAAACAAATCAAGCCGCCATAATTCAGTGACAGCGGCAGTGTCTAATGGACAAACCACATCTCAAGCCCTGACCGAAGAAAAACAAGCGACATTTAATTTCTAAGCAGAGTCCCAGTCCACTGCATCACACCTTTTTGCTCGGACGCGCTCGTTTCACCGCCCAACCTTTATCCGCCCTGTGAAAAACCGTCGATACCCGCAGGACAACCCACCCAAAACATTTTTATGGCGTGACGAATATTTGCCCTGGCGGACCAATCAAATATAAACATGCTTTAGTTTTATAGGTCAGTGGGTTAAGTTAAAATATTCACTAGCGTAGGAGGGTAAATTTTGCTCATTCGCGTTCAGGCAGAATTGCTTTGGTTGTGATCAGTACATACGTGCATTTTCCTAGTGAACATGTCTGGCTTAAGGAAGGCGAAAAAGTATGACTGGAAAGACAGCAACTTGGCTTTGTTTGGCTCGGATGTAGAGAAAAATGTGAGAACGTCAGATCTGTTAAAGCGCGCGTTGTTTTGTCACAGAGTGATATATGTTTTGGCTTTAAACTAAATTATTTTAGCGATGCACAGAGATCGGAGGCAACTCGAACGGTAGCTAAGCACATCGTACTTGTACTGTTATGTTAATATAAACAAATTAACTGTTTACTGTCTTCGTAACAGGTGAAAAGAGAAGCTGCTGGAAAAGAAAAAGCTTGGGAAGGAGCTGGTGAAAGTCCTGGTTTGAAAATTTGGCGGATCGTGAAATTCAAGGTAGACCAACCTCAAAAGCTAAATCTGTTTGTTATTTATGGACTTCGATAGACTGTTGATACTAAGCACTGATTGGTTTCTTGCTTTTCATCTTTCAATTAAGATTTTTAAAACCTAACTTAGGTCACAAAGTTTTTCATTAAAAAATGCAAGCTTGATGATACATGCAATATAGGAAAATGTTCTGCTGGAACTTTCTATTTGACGGGTGTGATATGGGTGTGTTCCATAGTTGCAGCAATGCAAATGAGTGCAGTGGTGAAAGACAATGGTCACTTTTAAAATCACGATTTTCGTATTCGGTATACTTTTCTCTCTTACGGACAATTCTGTGCATCAGCTGGTCATAATACAGATTAAATTGTGGTCCCAGCATGCACAGTCGAAGACCAAGACGTCAATAATATGCATTTTCTTTATTTCATTAAAATATTATGTGAAGTAGCAAACTGTATTAAAATATCCTTGAGATTGGCAATAAAAATACAAATATTGGATGCATTTTTGTATATATAAATATATCTAGTGTTGTGTGGAGATATCAAAAGAAACTTTGACTGGCCAGATGATACCAACTTATGTCATAATTTAAATTTATTGCTGAACAGCATAACAGTGTCATTGTGCTTATTTCATAGGTAAAGTGATTGGAGCCATGGTTCTGTTTCTAGTACCTTTGGACGTATTTTAAGGGGGCAATATCTGCTTTATTGCTATCAATGCAAATAATTTTAATTAGTGTCTAAATGACTTAGAGCTAGCGTGTTTTCCATTATACCGGACCGACCGGTCCGAGACCACTAGGACTAACCAAGGGAAAATGGAACGCGTGCGAACCAAAAGTTTGACCAAATTGATTTATTGCTCCAGTGATGAAATACACGCGTTCACGTACTGATGTTTATTTTCCTTTAACCTTATTTCCATAAACACCGTGAGAACTAAAATAAAGGTAAGAGTAGTTTACAAATAGGGTTGTGAAATTACGGAAATACATACATTTCATCCGTTAAAACTAACAAGACTAAAAGGTAAAAACTTAAGATTGACAAATAACGGTAAATGATGTCGTGTGTAAACTTAACTTTGTCTAAAATCTAAAATCTTGATTTTACAGTGCAATCAGCGATAAAATCGGTTTAAAGGGTAAAATTACAAGGCGCTTACTTAAATAAGAAAATGTAGCGTAAATATTTACCTTGGTGATGTCCTTAAAATCACTAGAACAAGGAAAACTTCTTGGCTTCTTGAAATGAATTGACAAGAACTTGCGTCAACTAACCGCAACAACAAAAAACTTAACCTTTTAACAACAAAATTGCGTGGCGCTTTCGCGTGTGTCCTAGCTTGTGTTAGAAAGAACTTTCTAGTTAAATCTACAAATTGCGTTAGCGTGCGCGTGCAGAAAACAAAGATTTCGGATAAAAAATAAGTTAATAAAACGTGTGGCTAATTGCTGTAGCTACACTCCCACCAAATTATTTATGATTCAAAAAGGGACGTAACAATCGTGAATAATTTTACTCTGCACATCAAGCATTGCTATTGGAACTTGTCCTTAGACCACGCCTTCCAACAGGAGGACTACCTTTTGTACTGGTCTTTCGATGATGTGCGAATTTGTGTCGATGTGTCGCCATTTCTTGGTGTCAGTGTTGGATCTGATTATCTGTACTCTGTTGGCGACAAACGTATGGAATCTTTTGGCGTCGTTGTTTATGTAACCAAGTACTACCTTGGAATCGGTCCAAAAGAACTGTTTAAGATTGGGGTAGTTTAATTCTTCTTGTAGCATCACGCCAACTTTCGCGGAAACTACTGCAGCGGTGAGCTCCAATCTTGGTATAGTAGTAATCTTTAATGGAGCGACACGGGATTTTCCCATCACCAATGAGACGTTCACGTTTCCGTCTTCATCCTTCACTCTAAGGTAGGAACATTGTCCATATCCTGATGTGCTTGCATCAGCAAAATTGTGTAACTCATAGCTCTTCTCTTGGCTCATCGTCTTCGGCTCGAAGCATCTTGGAATTTGTAACTCCTTGAGACGTAGGAGATCAAGTTTCCACCGCTCCCACCTTGGCCGAACGTCTTCAGGCAGAGGATCATCCCAGCTGACACCTCTCCTACATATTTCCTGTAGTATCTTCTTCGCTCTCAAGACCAAGGGGGCTAGAAATCCGAGAGGATCATAGACAGAGGCAACCGTTGCTAATACTCCTCTTCTAGTTAAGGGTTGGTCCTTTAGAACGATGGAGAAGCCGAAGCAGTCTAACCCCACTGACCACTGAATACCAAGAACTCTTTCTATGGGGAGTTCTTCTGACGGCAGATCCAGGATGATGTCCATTGCTCTTTCACTTTCTGGTACTGATTCAAGTACTTCGCGATCATTTGCTATAAATTTGTGAAGACGAAGGCTACCCTTCTTGCAAATTTCACGAGCTCCTCTGATGAGGTCCTTTGCTTGTTCGGCGGATTCAACGCTGGCTAGTCCGTCATCAACATAGAAGTCATGAGTAATGAACCTTGCAGCTGAAGGGTACGCCTCTTTCTCTTCATTAGCAATGTATTTGAAACCGTAGCTGGCACAACCAGGCGAAGATGTTGCCCCAAACAAATGCACTTTCATTCTGTACTCCTTGGGCTCTTGCTTGATATCACCATTTGGCCACCAAAGGAATCGCAAATAGTCACGGTCGGTTTCGCTTACAACGAATTGGTGAAACATCTTCTCCACATCGCAAGTAATAGCGTAAGGATATCTTCTGAATCTGCAGAGTACGCCCGTCAAATTGTTAGTGAGGTCAGGTCCGCTGAGTAAGTGATCGTTCAACGAAGTTCCCTTGAATCTTGCTGAGCAGTCAAATACGACTCTTATCTTGTTTTTCTTTGGGTGATAGACACCTTGATGAGGTATGTACCACTTCACTCTATCATTTTGTGCGAGAACTGGCGCTTCTTCGGCATCTCCTCTGCTAAACACTTCGTTCATAAATTTGATGTAGTCTTCTTTGTACTTAGAGTCCTTTAGGAATTTTCGTTTGAGATGTTCAAGGCGAGTCATCGCCATTGAGCTATTGTCAGGCAACAGTGGCCGCTCCTTAAATGGCAGTGGCATTTCACAGTGTCCGTTTTCGGTCTTCCTGATTCCTTCTTCCATAATCTTAAGGAATTGCAAGTCTTCTTGAGAGGTCTTCATATCATTTTTACTTTCCTTGAAGTCTGACTCGAGTATTCGTATGATGTCATTCATTGTTACAGCAATTGGCCGCAGATGACCCCAATTCTTAGCAGTGGTGGTAGTCGGTATATGGTCTTTGTCGGCTGGTATCGATGTACTCGTGTAAGCAACGGGTATTGGAATCTTCAGGTCAGAATTGTATCCTCTTACTTGAAGACCCGAGACTCTTTGACTGTCGACAACTGACTCTTGACTAGTGATAGTGCTCAGTCGAAGCTTAGTCGGCTGTTTATCTGCGTCAAGTTCATCGCAGGTTTCCTTCAAAACAAATGTGGAGTCACTTTGCGTGTCTAAGATAGCATATACAAGTACTTCCGCTTCGGGCCTCTTAGATGACGATAGCCAGACAGGAACTATCATTGAGGTAGTACTGGAGGCTCCTTGAGATGTGCAATTGCAAGAAGTGGGTTTTGGAACGTTTGATGACTCGCAGTCCACTCTTCTTTCTTCTGTCTTTCTTGTTTCTCTTCTTTCTTGATGAAGGCAAGTGGGGTGCTTCTTGTTGCATGACGAACAAGTCAACTTCTTTCGACAATCACTGGACATGTGACCTTTACTTAAGCATCCGAAACATAACCTGTTTTCCTTAACAAATTGCAGTCTTTTCTCAAGTGTCTCAGTCTTAAACTTAGGGCAGGCATCTAAGTGATGATCCGTCTTCCTGCAGAACGTACACTGCGGCTTTGGTTTCGGAGTTTCCTTTGCCTCTTTAGAGTTCTCTTCTATCTTCTGGATAGAATGAACGGTCATATCACCGATATCTTTCGACTTTGGTGCTTGATACGTTTTAACTGATGCAGCTCCTACTTCTTTCACTGCGTTACAAGAAGAGATCGGATTGGATGCGAGGTCCGCTTCAGCATTGATAAAGGCCGTAAAGGTCTTGAAGTCTGGATATCTCTTGTGTTCTTTCATTTCTCTTGTAGCTTCTCTGTTCCATCGAGAGATAAGCCAGTCTGGTAACTTGGCAAGCAACTTCTGATTTTCCATATAGTCATTTAGGATGGTTAGATCCTTGATTGTTTGCATTGCTGTATCTATACTAGTTAAGAAATCAGCGAATCTTCTGAGACCTTGATGATCCTTAGCACCGATCTTTGGCCATCCTTGTAGCTTGTCTCTGTAAGCTTTAGTTACTATAAAGGGGTGACCAAATCTCTTGTCCAGAATGCTCCACGCTTGTTCGTAAGCTTCCGATGAACTTTGCAGAAAAAGTCCGCTTATGGCTTGCTTGGCTGATCCGCTAACGTACCGTTTTAAGTAATACATCTTGTCACACAAAGGTAAGTTTTTTCGGTGTATGAGAGCATAGAAGGACGACTTCCAATCCGGATAATGGATGGGTTCACCGCTGAAGGTGATTGGTTCGGGTGCTGGGAGGCGACTTAAACTGAATGAATCGGCTATTGTAGTGATGATCTCGGCGGTCTTATCAGCGCTTGATGACCCTTGAAGGACACTAGGAGACTTGTGCACGTCTTGAAGCTGCTGAGTGGGCTGTGTTACCCTTGATGCGGTTACATCCGACCTTAAATGCCTGGGATCCTGCAGCGGAGGTAGGGATGCTGGGGTTGTCTGAATAAGGGGAGCGCGCGAGAGATCGTCCTCGACGGGATCCTTTTCATTTTCGATCTCTTCGGCTACTTGGTACGCCTTTAGCCTGGCCCTTGCCATATCCAATTGTTTCTTTACTTCCATCTGTTCTAACGCCAGTTTTCTTCTTGCCAGTTCTGATTCGATCCTTGTCGTTTCGGCCCTTAGTTGCGCCTCCATCTTGGCGATTTCTTCCTTACGTTTTGCTTCTTCTTGGAGGGCGTTAAGTTCGGCTTCCTTTGCGGCTAGCTCTGCAACCGCATCGGCTTTCCTTAGATCGATTAGTGAAGATACTCTTGAAGACTTACTGACCCTTGAGTTACCTGAGATAATGGATCTACTTCGTCTACTTCGGACGGACCTTCTATCGTTGCGTGACATGGGAATACTATCTTCAGATTGTTTCAGTTGATGTTCCAGAGTCTTGGTTAATGCATCGCATGCATCCATCTTTTGGCGAATTTCTTGTCCAGGAGGCCGAAACTTCCGTAACTTCTCGTATATCGTTAGAGCACTGACGTGGAGATCCTTCAAGCGGAGAATATTTTCGTCTTTGTCAGTTTGTGAAAGTGGGAGCTGATCAGCAATATACCGCTCGATGTCTGAGGCTTGCGCTTTCCATGCGTCAAAGGCTTCGTGGAATCTCTTCATTAGCTGATCTTCTTCTTTATCTCGCTCTCTTTGACGATCTTCTTGATAGGCCTGGCCTCTCTCTGTCAAAGTTCTGACTCTGGGGATTCGCGTTTGCTCCTCTTGGATGGAATCTGCGTCTATGCTATTTACATTGTTATTATCTACTGCAGATAGATTACTGTTTACTTGAACTACGCCTTCTGTAGGTAACGCTAACTTCTCTACGGCATTAAGTTCTGTTACCTCACTTGAGCTAGACATTTGGTCTAAGTAAATCTTATTACGTTAGAGTAATATCTTGTAACTTCTTTTAACTCAAACTTTAAAACTTAATACTTCAGGCAGCGCCTGTACTACTTAAAGATATTTGTGCGTGACACCCGTGGTGTGACAGTACTTCACTTCGACTTAAATGTAATTAATTACTTAAACTTATTTCTGCAACTACTTCATGCAGAATCTTCTTATTTATGTGTGTCCATATAAATTATAACGTTCTTGCAACAGAGCTTCTTAACTTAATGTACTTTACTTGGCTTCTGATTTCTCGCTGCGCTGAACGTCAGTACTTGACTTGAGGATCTATTTTTAGTCGGAAGTCTGACCTTGGTCTTGACTTGACTTGACCTTTGATTGAACTTGCTTGTTTGCCCACTTCGGATCTTCGCTTGATCGATCTTCTGTGGTACATCAAGTTCTCACTATTGCTCCAGTGATGAAATACACGCGTTCACGTACTGATGTTTATTTTCCTTTAACCTTATTTCCATAAACACCGTGAGAACTAAAATAAAGGTAAGAGTAGTTTACAAATAGGGTTGTGAAATTACGGAAATACATACATTTCATCCGTTAAAACTAACAAGACTAAAAGGTAAAAACTTAAGATTGACAAATAACGGTAAATGATGTCGTGTGTAAACTTAACTTTGTCTAAAATCTAAAATCTTGATTTTACAGTGCAATCAGCGATAAAATCGGTTTAAAGGGTAAAATTACAAGGCGCTTACTTAAATAAGAAAATGTAGCGTAAATATTTACCTTGGTGATGTCCTTAAAATCACTAGAACAAGGAAAACTTCTTGGCTTCTTGAAATGAATTGACAAGAACTTGGGTCAACTAACCGCAACAACAAAAAACTTAACCTTTTAACAACAAAATTGCGTGGCGCTTTCGCGTGTGTCCTAGCTTGTGTTAGAAAGAACTTTCTAGTTAAATCTACAAATTGCGTTAGCGTGCGCGTGCAGAAAACAAAGATTTCGGATAAAAAATAAGTTAATAAAACGTGTGGCTAATTGCTGTAGCTACACTCCCACCAAATTATTTATGATTCAAAAAGGGACGTAACAATCGTGAATAATTTTACTCTGCACATCAAGCATTGCTATTGGAACTTGTCCTTAGACCACGCCTTCCAACAGGAGGACTACCTTTTGTACTGGTCTTTCGATGATGTGCGAATTTGTGTCGATGTGTCGCCATTTCTTGGTGTCAGTGTTGGATCTGATTATCTGTACTCTGTTGGCGACAAACGTATGGAATCTTTTGGCGTCGTTGTTTATGTAACCAAGTACTACCTTGGAATCGGTCCAAAAGAACTGTTTAAGATTGGGGTAGTTTAATTCTTCTTGTAGCATCACGCCATCTTTTCAAAGCGTTTATATCGTCTGTTTGTAGTTTACAAACACTGCACTGGTGGACCTCGCAAACACTTCCATCAACATCTGCCATTTTGACTTCTGTGTGCAGTGAGGAGCTCGAGCGGGACTGGAAACAAAAATTTCTGAAAATGGAACGACAATTTTCGGTTCGACCGGTCGAACCAGTCAAAGAGGACCACCTCTGGAGGTGGACCACTTTGACCGGAAAATTTCCACTGGGACCGAACCGTTCCATTTACATTTGGACTGAAATTTCCGGAAATTTTGGCATAATGGAAAGTACCCCTAGTCTAGGTTTTCAAATCACTGAAATATGACTGACAGTCCTATCTATCAAGATTTGCATACACACAGTGATGAAGTGAAATACTGGTTTAGGAAATTAGGGTAAGGAGACAAGGAATGCATGGTTGCAGAAAATTTCCGGCAAATACAAAATAACATCGACCTAAAGGAGGTTCTGTGAGTCTGCAAGACTCAAAACCCCTCTCAAACCCTTATTAGTCAAGCGTGCTTTGAGCAAAGTGATACTCTTAAAGTGCAGTCCTTTTTTTTTTCGGACCTAGTTTGTAGGCCCCGCGTTCCTAGCGAAGACCATGGAAACTGGGGATAAGAATCATGACGACTTTCATTGTATGGAAATGAGTCTCGTGATGAGAATGTGGTTTATTTTCGGTGATGACTAAAATGACGCGTGTAAGTTTGGCAATGATGTAATTTTCCTCGAATGGAGGTCCTTGATTTTTGTGTAATTATGCACGACATGCAGGCACTTTAAAAAGGAAATATCCCCAAGCAGGATGAGAAAATATTATAGCTGGGAAATCCTCAGGATTTTGTGGCTTTTTAAGGCGTTACGTTTCTCAGAATATTGTCGCAATTACAGGAAATGTACGGTTAAATAGATTCACTTTGTTTTATGTATTTAATTGGTAGATTTTTGCAGTTGTTAAGTCGTTGTTAAGTCGTGTTGCACTTCATAAATACTTGAGATATCAAGTATCCACTGTCACGTAATTTTTACGTGCGCACGTGCGTAAAATTTGCGTTCGCAAATAATATAACGGCAATGTATGAAAGGCCGCACGCACAATTATGTAAGCGTAAAAGTAGAAACTCGCTTAATTTGACGTCTAATGTCAATACTTTATGTCGTACCTCCATTTGATTTACGTGATTAAAATTAACGTGCGTTAGCGTGCGGAGCCAAAAACGCATCAGTGGAAATCCACCCTAACGTGTCACGGATGATGTCCACAGAATAGAAATCCCATGTCGAGCTTTTCCGGAACGGGTTGGTCCAAGAATTCTATAGCTTGAAAGTGTTGATTATTTTGGAACAACTGATCACTTCAGTGGTCGAAAAAAAAAAAGAATAATCTTAATGAGCAAAACTTCAAGGTTTACTGGAAAATCAGGATCGAGAAATCAGGGATAGAGGATCTGTTAAAAAGAACTTGAAAATAAAATAAATAAATAAATCGTGGATCAGTGGTGATGTGGGCCAGCCACAGACTGTAGATAAATTTCACAGAACATAACCTCGTTCGCTGTACTGAACACTAAATTCAAGTAAACTAATCCGAGTGTGTCTGAGTCAGTGATTGTTTTGATGAGAAAGAGAAATTTTCCTGGAAAATGAAATGCTTTATCGTGGTGATACTGTAATACAAGAAAAAACTTTGACAGTTTTTAATTTTTAAGTGTACATTTGCTTTCAGTGCTCCTTATTTTTCTTGTAATTGTTGTATGCACGACCCCACCAGCAATGCTGATCTTTTTATCGTGCCGTAAACTAAGGTTCTTAGCTACCCACCTACCTACTTACCTACCTACCTATCTATCCATCTGTCTATCTATCTATCTATCTATCTGTCTATCTACCTATCTATCTGTCTGTCTGTCTATCTATCTATCTGTCTATCTATCTACCTATCTATCTGTCTGTCTGTCTATCTATCTATCTAAAATGCATGCTGTGTACAACTCTAAACATTGTACTCTGAGACTGTACGGAGATATTAAAAGTAGATACTAAGCAGCTATGGAAAATGTCATTACTTTCACGCAATATTGATATCTTATAAAACGGACAACAAATTCAGCAGGAATATGCACGAACTGAATTAACTGTGTGTTGTATAAGGTTCTGTTAAACTTACACTTTTTTCCTGTGCTGAACTACTGTACCGAGCCGTTTCTTAGTCCGGTACAAAGAAGCTATGTATATTTATATATACTGACAGAGTCATGGGCCCCTGATACCGATAAAAATCATCGTTCAATTTTTTGAGTGTAAAATCCCTGAAAGAGTACTCCTCAATGGAGCAATATCAATATGTAGAAGGTTTTCAAAGGCTTCACACTGGTTTGAGGCTAAGATGTGCGGTCTGTCTCTCCTTGCAATTTTTTGTACTTTTTGAGTATATACATTATGACATACAACACTCGTTTTGTATTCCAAACGAAAAAGTAGTGTAACAGCTCCGGGGGCTTTACTCCAAACGCGCGAGACTCAACACTACTAAGAACGTTCTTGTTTTCACTAAAACTGCTGGATGCAAAACTTCCCCCCTCCCCCCTGAGTCAATGTTATATTGTTACAACCAAAATATTCATGCTCCCATCACGGAGGTAATTTCACTAGCCCCCCCCCCCCCCCCCCCCACCACCACCACCACCACCACCACTTCCTGGGATTTTCAATTTTCATAAGGACCTGAAAATCCCCCCCACCTCTGTAGACAAAAGCCCCCTAATCCCCTCATTACACAGAGAAGGATTATCAAAGTGAGGAGTGGGGCTATTTGCAGTTACACTGGTCCTCATGTATAAAGTGATCTCACAACATATTAGAACATGCTTAACTACGTATACCTACAAGGTAACTTAGCTAAATAATATTGCTTATCCCTTTTAAATGAAAAATTCGAAAGTTGTATCTTTTAATGTACCTCGATAAGGCAAGCTTAAAACTAAAATTAGATTTAATTCTTTGTTTAAATCTTAACAACAGGTATAGCCACTTTGAAGTTTAAGTCAAGAAATTTTCTTTTTAGACAAGCTAGCACTTTTTTAGCTCTGTAATCTCCAATGAATTATTTTTATTACTTTATTACCTCTATTATTTTATTACTTTTTAAGGTGACAGATTGGCCCAAAGAAGATTATGGCAAATTCTACAGTGGTGATTCATACATCATCCTCAACACCTACAAGGACAAGGAAAGTGATGAGGTAGAGAAATATTACAAATTTTAAAATAGTTATAATTAAAGTTCTTAAAAACGCATTCTACATATAAATGTCTCGATGCTTTTTACAACTAAAAGAAAGTGCTCATGAAACAGATACATTTTCAAAGCCTTTTTAAAACAAACAACAGAGTTACTTTGTCTAATGGCAAGCGTTAGCTGATTCCATAGCTTCGGAGCAGTTTCTGTAAAAGATCTCTCACTGTAATTAACTGTAGTAGTCTTGGGGATCACAAGGAGGTTTGAATCACTGGAACAAAAAATGACAGGGAGTATAATGATGTAACAGTTATTTAATATAGACTGGGGCAAGGCCATTAAGAGATTTGTATGTAATCAACAGTAACTTAAAGTCTATTCTGTCCTTAACAGGAAGCCAGGGGGGAAGCTAAGGATAACTAGGCAGGAAAAGTTAGAAAGTTAATAGTTTGAATTTTGAATCAGCTTTTCTGTTTTGCTTAAAGGTGGGCTCTGTGCTCAGAGTAAACAAGTATTGGTACCCAGGTTCCAGCTTTTAGACCCCTGAATAATTATGCAAGGTTCTTAATATAATTATGTACGTTGTAACCGATAATTATTTGGATAAACTTGGAAATAGCTCAAAACTAAAAGATGCTGTAGTTCCATATATTTGTACCACTACATAAAACACAAAGTACAATCAAAGTAAGATGAAAATAAGAAAATCAGCTTGCCCAAAATTAAAGGCAAGTTCTTGATTCAGTTTTGTGGCCTACTCTGAACCTGCCCTTACATATGCCTTTTTTCTTCTCCATAAATGATATTTTGCAGCTTTTGTATGATGTCCATTTTTGGATTGGAAAAGAGTCAACACAAGACGAGTATGGAACAGCAGCATACAAAACTGTTGAACTGGACACTTACGTGAGTTTTGTCAATTATTTATTGTTTTGTTCATCCCTTAAACAGGATCTGTACTAGTTCAAGTTTATGGTAGCATAAACTGATGTTAATAAACCTGAGAATTAGGCCCTATGAAAGCACACTTATTGACATACTAGCAACAATCATGTCTCTGTTCTTATGTCACACAACGCGCAACATTTGGATAAGCCTTTGTACTAAGCAAGGGTAGATACTAGTTCAAAGTACAAGAAAGAACAATGAACAGTAACTAGTTGTTCTATTACAATGTATCCTTCTCTTTGACAAAGTCCACTGCAACTTAGCATGAGATATCTACTAGACTCCACAAAGGTTCCATTCATATTATCACATGCTCATCATGCACATGTGCTCCTCTTTTTGCCGTACACTGTCCTTTCCCAGTCAGTTCTCTTAGGCTTCGGTTCATTCACAACAGCGTTTTTTCCCTCCCACCCTCCCTTTGCTCTGACTGGAACCTTTATTTAGCCCCTTCGATTATTCCTTAGTTACACTACATATTTAACACAACCAGAACATATTCCAAGCAGATCATTATTTTATTTCTGTACACCTATAGGTCTCTTTAGATTAATCATTTATACTATGGTATTATACTGGACTAGGAACTACAGTCTAGTTTCCCAATAAAAGGAGTGGCAGGGAAGTGCAACCCCTGGCTGCACTTTACCCCACAGTAAGGCTTAGCCCTTGGAGACAGGTCCGGAAAATATCCACTCCAGGGTGTGGAGCCCCGGTCCCACCTGATCTGTACTCCACCCAGGAGGACCACGCCTCCTGGTTCCCCCTAGTTCCTAGTGACTGGGGGATATGGGCCTCACCCCCGGAGACTGATCAGGACTCCTGTCCAGGGTGGCTACCCCCGGTACCACTCGATCTTGTCTCCCCCCAGGAGGGCTCCTCTCCTGGTCCCTTTACCCCTAGATTTAAGTGCTTCCCTGCCACCAGAATTTTGCCATTACCTTTTGTGTGTTCTCTGTGTGGTACTTGGCATATAGCCTTTTTGCAAAAGCACTGCCAATGGGAAGAGTTTATTAATCCAGATTTTTTAACTTCGTACAATAATTGACTTCCAAATATAAGAAACTGAAAAACTGCAATAAAAGGATGGGGTCATAGTGCTTGTTTTTACCCTGTGTGCCTGTGATTCTTAGCGTTTTTTCCTAGTTTATTAAAAAGGCTAGAGTTGTTCTCGCCTGTGCCTCGAGAAACTCTTATGCCTCTACAATAATCCCATCCCCATACTTTATCAATAGAAAGCATTATAAATATTTAATCATTAACCACAAAACAGGTCTGGTTGTACTTTATCAGGCAGAAATATGCAGCCATGCAGCATACTCGCGCAGTGCTACACTGGTCAGTTATTATCAGATTGTGTTGAATACTCCCCAAAATCCCTGCTTAAATCAAGGCACACATAAAATACTTGCTAAATTTTTTTACCCCAAAAATCCAAGACT
>JBBMOI010000009.1:4135000-4205000 GCA_038088405.1 Porites divaricata
ATTTGGCAGGTAAGCCCCAATTCTACCTGGTTCAGTCATTATTAATTTGTTACCTGATGACTCTCTCAGATACACACAGACACAAACGTACATTGACATACATTTGAATGGGTGGATACAGGACTACTGAAAAGGTTACAAAATAGGTACTCTATCACCCATTTAAAATGGGTGCTTTCAAGGAGGGTCCTGGGTAGGGTTTCTTCAATCCATTATCAATAATAATCATCATCATTCCTCTTCGCCCCAGTAGGCACATAATAAGGCCTCCATGCTGTCAAACCAACTCTTTCTGTCATATGCAACTATACCCTGGCTACTTCTGGCTCTTTCACCCTGCTTTGTTTTGCTCTTTCTCAACTGTCCTTCTCCAAGTAGTTTTTGGTCATCTGGTCATCCTCTCTTTAATTTTGATTTAACCTGGGTTGATTCACAATGTCCAATGTCTCCTAGCCCTAGAAAACGAAAGAAAATAGGAATCAACCTAGGTTAAAAATTGTTCACCTGAAATCAAATTTGACCTGTTACATATATATGTTCTAGTTCATTTTTTATCTCAGAAAATTTTTATTTTAATTTCCTTTGTTTCTGGGTACAGTAATGTTGCTAACGAAGTTGAAACAAAAGAAAAGTTAAAATTACCCGAGATAAAAAATTAACTACAATATATATGTACACGTTAATCTTGCCAAAAAAGACCATGATTATAATTATATGCTTGGAAGATGTCCACTGTTCTTCCATTTTATTGTAAAATGATGGTGACACAGTTTATTGATCCAATTTTTCTAAAAATAGATTTTAATTATAATTAATAATGGGAATTTGGGCATCAAAATAATGTTGTATTCAAAACATGCAGTTGATGGATTTAGTCTCCACATTAATATTACTACAAAGGTAACCTTAATGTATAGTCTACCACATTTTTTTAAAAAAGCAAACTAGTAAATGTTTTCAAAGTCATTTATTGATCAACAAAAAAGGTTTAAGTGATCCTTGAGGAAGAATAATTTGCTTGGACACCAAAACCTAGTGCTTTATATTGGTATTTTGATTTTTCTGAGTCATCAATTCCCTTCATTGCAAGTATAGGTTTTTTTCTGGAAATTATAACCCAGTGTTGTATGTTTGCATCGAGATGATAATAATAAATATATTATATATTTTTAAGATCAATGGCAGTCAGTCTGATAAGGATGAGCGTATCAAAGCTGCACAGTATTTGCAACAGTTGGAGGTAAGTGCCATCAATTCATTAAGAGATCTTAAGGGGGTTTATTAACAATGAGATCACCTGTGTACTTAATTTTTTCAGTTAAAGTGGTACATAGATGGTCCGTTTATGGTTTGGGCAAATCTAAAGTAAAATTTTGGACTGCTAAATTTCATCCTGGAATCAATTGCATACCATTTGCACAAATCAGTTTCATGCATTTACCAAAAAGCAGCTGCAAATTTCTGTTTGAAACTTTCTGGCTGGGAATACGGGACCACCTTTTCAGGAATTGTTTCTCTTGGAAGTTTTTAACTGGAATGACCCAAGAGATTTGATCTTGTGTCATTTACTCTCCAACTGGATTCTTGGACAAAGTGAAGAACAGCTCCCCCAGTTTATCCGGGAGAGCGCTTCAAAATGATGCTGCAACATATAATTTTCAGAGCTTTATCCTGTGCACTGAGTTGCTGGGGTTAGCTACAACCAAAACGGTTCCTTTAGGAACCAACAAATAAAACTAAGTCAATGACTAACTTGTAAGCAGCTTTTATTGTCTCTGACAAGTGACTACGTAAAAAAATAATTAACTAACTGAAAATATTAACCCAAAATAAACTCAAACAGACAGAGATAATTGAAAGTGCCTATATGACACGCTAAACAAACCGCAATGCATTATAGGGCGATTTCATAGAACGGTAAGGGTCGGGTGACTGCGATGGGCACCGCAGAAATACGTTTTGTGACGAAACACCACCTGGTCAGCGGTATCTGAGTTCGTTCAATATCTTTCTTGTCCTTTGCTGCTTCATTTATACATGTATTTATGAACATTGATGTCAGTTTCATCGTGGAGTTTAACAAGCAGTCTTCGCTTTTCTGAGAATAGCTTTCTTTAATAGATCATGAACCGAGCTAAAGGACTAGTAAATACAGATGACGCGAAGTAAGCTTAACTTCGTGTAGCGTTGCGTTGAGTTAGTTTGAATTGCCTTCCGAAAAAATTAACGTACAAGAAGCTACCATGGAGAGCCAGAAAAGCAGAAGATTTTGAATACTGGCAAGGTTTTTAAGGGTAGCATTGCGTTCATAATATGCGATAGAGGTAAGCCACTTTTTGATACTTTATCAATAACTTTATTTAAGGCGCTAGCTAAGCTTAACTAGCTCAGCTGCCGTTTACAAACAACCCTGATATTTTGTCGTAAGTTAGTTGTAAGCTTTGATAAACTTTAAAAATCTGCAGTTTCATTACCGTGCCTTTGTCTTTTTGGTTTAGGCTTTGGCCATCAACTTCTTTTCCTCATGGTTGAATAAAGACATACAGTTCATTAACCACAACATGAGTTCAGTAAACATATAAACTGGGCATGTTAAGACGTACACATGGATTCAATGACCGCACATCAGTTCAATGATCAAGCCAGTAGCTTAGGGTTCCAGGTTCTATTTTTCAGTAGTGTAGCAGCTGATCCTAAGGTCTCTCCTAATTGGTCACTGAAAACAATGACGTCATTCTTCCCATTGTTTTAGTATTGTTTGGGGTTAGGGTTGCGCACCATTGGTGACTTCTCTTAGGATCAGCTGCTACATCACCCCTATTTTTATTTTTAAAGGTAGTAACAGTGGTGTTTATTTCCGCTGGTAAGGAGGGGGGGTTACCGTACAGTAGTCATTCAAAAATTAGTCCATTTGAATTGCTTGTATTAATAATTAAACCATTTCCTCCTCATGGAACATGGAAGCACCTTATTTAATTAGTTGGCAGCTAACAAAGGGTGTATAAATGATTGCTTGTCCATATCTACTGTTCAATGTCAATTTCACCCTGACAGTTCAATAATTTCTTTATCACTGTGCTTCCATCCTACTTGTACTTCCAATAATTACACCCAGAATTTACTTTGACTCTCCCAATTCCAAGCTTCTGGATGGTTTATGCCTTGTTTGTTCTTTTTTAAAATGAGGTTAGGGCAAATGATATTGCATATACAACAATAATTTTGCTTTTACTTTTAATAGAATGGGGTTTGGGTAATGGTCTTGTACAGGAGGTTATTAGATGTTAGTGATTTATCAGTTTTAACTTTTTTATTCTTTAACTATATTTATCAACTTAAAGTTTAATTTAATACTTATTGTGCCTTACAGATAGTTGCAAAAGAGATGCAAAGCAAAGTGGAGACCATATCCATATACATCTGGTTCCTCAGGTGACAGCAATGTGCAAATCAGCATTCTATCATCTCCGTAAAATTAGCCTCATTCGTAAAGTTTAACATCTTACTTTCAATACAGCCCAGCTTCTTGTTCACACTCTCATTACATCAAAGCTTGACTACTGTAATTCGTTACTATATGGTTTACCCAAGCACGTGACTAAACAGCTCCAACGTGTGCAGAACGCTGCTGCTCGAATTGTTTCTCTCTCACCCAAGTTCTGTCATATTACACCTGTTCTTATGAGTCTCCACTGGCTCCCAATTGATCTCCAAATTGAATTTAAGATACTTATCATTACCTACAAGACTCTCCATGGCCTAGCACCTGCTTACATTGAGGATCTCCTTGTCAGCTACATTCCGGGATGTTATCTAAGATCTGCAGGGAAAAATTTACTCGCCGTGCCTGGTTTCAAGCTAAATAGTTATGGCTGCTGTGCTTTCTCTGTTGCTGCACCCGTTGCTTTGGAACAATCTTCCGCAACATGTTAGGGATGCAGAATCACTGGACATTTTTAAAAGATAGCTGAAAACAGTTCTTTTTAAGCGTGCTTTTTAAATTGATAATTTTATTGTAGTTATTTATTTTAATTATCTTTTTTTAACCTTGTAAATAGTGCCTTTGGACCATTGGGAAAGGGCACTTTAGAAATGTTATTATTATTATTATTATTATTATTATTATTATTATTATATTTGCACCTTTATGAGCAGCAGTAGATGGAAAAAGAATTTCACAAATCGAAAAGAGAGAATAGATGTATATAAGAAATAAACATATTACTTTTATTTATTTTTCTTTAAAATTTTCTTCTGTTTCTATAAACTTCCAGTCATGCTTTTTGTTTTGTCCATATTAACTTATGATTTTTCTTAAATCATCAGCTTGTTTTTTGAATGTTGGTTCTGTTAAATGAATTGACGGCCCATTAGAGTTGTGGCTTTTAAATGAAATATTTGTTTACCAATGGAATTTTTGTCTTTACCCGAGAAGTAGTGTCAATCAATAAAACTAATATGAGTTTTGCACATGATTAAGTTATTATCAATTCAGGAGAGGGTGAGTGGTTGGGGACAATCCTTTGTATGCCCCCCCTTCCCATATTTGTTGATCACATGGGTACACGAAGTTGTGTCATTCTGCCTTACAACTTCAGTGTGAAAGGATGTCAAAACCTTTTTTGAACTTCCTCCCCTGGCCTTATCCTTTTATTTGGCCTTTTGTGCCCTCACCTTTACTGGGCTGAATATTTTTATGTAGCCAATATGGTGAAAGTACTCTTCATAAACTTGTTTACTACACAAGTTACATGATTCTGTTTATTACAATTCAAGCAGCCTTGGGCATTTCCCATAGCCATTTCCACCCATATGGCATCTGTGTCTTAATTGCCCAGTAAACAGAGCTCAGCCAATCCTCAGCTCAGTATCCCAGTTTTAATTTAGTAATATAAACGAGGGAAAGACATTAAGTAGCATACATGCTTAACTACATGTTACAAAACATATGTACATGTAGTTTTTTATTATTCCCTTGATAATACTGAGCAATACAGAAAATACAGAGGGTATGTAACAGGTGTTTTAACAGCATGGGACCAAACTGGCCCTCTTTGATCATCCAGTAGTTTGAACTCTGCTGATAAGGAAGAGGGAAACAATAGGCGAAGTTTAAAGATTAAGTTTTCAGTTTTCGCTCTAAGTTTTGGGGTTTTTCATCGCCTACCGAGCTCACGTTGAAAACCAATTTAAAGTTACCGGTGTTTTGAGTTTTTTAAGGCAACGACGCTGACCAGCAAAATACCGTATCGCGCCTTCAAAAACGTATTTCTGCGGTGCCACTGCGATGTCATTACACTTGTCCAATTTTCAAGTGTCGGTTTGCTGTTGGTCAACTGTCGGTTAACTGTTGGTATACTGCTGGCTGACAGTCGGCCGACAGACTTTTAGGGGAGCTGTTCTTCACTTTTGCCGGATTCTCCGCAACAGTTTTATAAATAGTTAACTACCATGTCATTTACTCTCAGCTAGGTCCTTTTTTATTCTATCGACCCTTCCCATTTTCCTTTATTTTTACTTTTAGTTTTTATTTTTCTTGTGATTATGTTTTAGTCTGAAAGAGGAAAAGCAAAAACAGAAGTTATTGGTAAGTTCAACTTTCAGTTCCCACTAACTGAGTAAAATTCACTCATTTTCCCTGTAAATTTATCAGTTTGATTCCCACAAAGTTTGTTGGTTGCTTAGAGGTACTTTTGCCCAAATTTGTGAATGAAAAAAGCATTTTCATGGTCAAACCATATTTATTAGCTGTCACCCTGCATTCATGCAGTTCCAGAAAATATCTATACCTCCACCCTGGGGGGAATTGGAGATTCCAGGGGTGGGATGTGGTGTTTAGAAGCCCATGATATTCCACAGGAGGAGCTGTGAGTTGGATGATTAATTATAAATGACTTTCCAAATGTAACTAAAGTCAAAAATGAATTATTCATTTTTGGCTCAAGTACCAAATTAAGTTTTGATACTTACCCACCTGGTAGATCATTCTTGAAGACGTAAATAAGTTCAACTTTATCTTTTTTAAAAATGGAAAATCCAGGCAAGTGAAATTCCCTTCATTATGGTAGTATGGATAATTTCTGGAACCACAGAATTAAGGGAAAGTATTAATTTTCCAGAAGTTTTGCAAGTGACTGCATGATAGTGAGGGTGACCACTAAAGTTTAATATACAAGGTTGACTGTATATAAAGTTAAAAAAAAAACAAAAATGATCCTTTGATGATTCTGTAATGACACTTTTAACATTGACTCGTACCATGACTTGCATTAGGTGGTGATCGTGTAGACAAGTTGCTTCCTTCTGGAGACCCATCAGGTGGCCCGGAGGTAATGAAAATATGATGATGAACGAAGCATGTATGCAGGACAATACGGAGTTAGGAGTTCTTTGATGTAGGAAGGTGATAGGTCACGGAGGCCTTACCACAGGAATGAAGAAGCTCTTTTAATAAACTAACTTTGAGAAAACGGCCAGTCATGCTAAGGCAGATTTTCATGGCTTACCAAAGGACCACACACAGCATGAAGCAAAGAAGATGTGCAATTAGAGGTCAAGTTTTCAACTTAGTTGGAAGAAAACATATCCTTGGTTGCGATTCATACTGTGGAACATGTGTGGACTCCAACAGTAGGGCTGAGAGATTAGCAAATTTGAACTTGTCTCATGCAGGAACAGAAAATTTCTGTCTGGACTTGATAAAGTCAAGTCATGAAAGTTCTAAAATTCTAGTACAGGCTGCAAATCTTGTAATATTTTGAAACACTTCAGTTTTTTCTTGGATCAGTGGCTTGTCTTCTAGGCAAGTGATTTATTAAACTCACTAACCCAATGCCTAGTGTCGAAAAAATATTAGTGTCGTGACTGCTAGAAATTTCTTTCGTTTCTATTATTATTCATTTTTATGATCAAACTGGCCGAAGGGTATCATCATAGTAATAATAATGACAATCTTTAATGAGGATGCCCACTTCACCCTAAAGTGCTTTACAGAAGGGTCCTCCTGCTAAAAAACATCAAGTGAAAAAGACAAATCTATAACTAAATTAGAACTTGCTAAGAACTAAAATCAATATTAATCAAATTGTTACATTGAGGATGGCCTTTTTAAATTTGTCAAGTGACTAGAGCTCCCTCAATGACTTAGTAGATGGGGAAAGAATCCCACCCCCACCCCTAAATGGCACCCCTGGTAGATTATTTTCACTTTGATTCACTATTTTCTTTACAGCCTGGAGATGATGACTTCAAGAAAACTATCTTTAAACTAAGTGATGAAAGTGGGCATCTGGAATTGGAAGACCAAGGCATTTTTTCAAAAGGAAAACTGCATAGTAATGATGGTAAGGAAATGCTTTTGTTCAAATTGGTATCATAACACTGAATTTGTGATGGTCTAAATCACATTACCTGAAGATCAAATTAACCTTCAGGTTTGGATTGTATGTTGTGTAATGATGATTATTATAAATTGTGCTTGAATCTGTTTTCTCGTTGGCTAAGAGCCTACAGTTAATTTTGGTAATCAGCATATTAACCTTCATTTTAGTTAGTTATCTGCTATCAGATTAAGTGACTACTCTGTAGGTTGTGCCTGCAGTGCATGATTTCCAAAAGCAATGTCAAACTATGTTCCATGCAATGCTGTGTTTGCCGACCATTTTCTCTTCGAAACAATTAATGTACAATAGAACAATAGTGTTTGTGATATCCAGAATAATCAAGGTCAAAGTAAGTGTTATCAGCCAAGCCGAAGCTGATAATCACACTTACTTTGACCTTGATTATTGCATTTATCACATTTAACTCTCATCCAATAATTGTTTACAATTTACTATTTACATTTTTTAGTGTTCATTTGTGACACTGGCAAGGAATGCTTTGTCTGGATTGGAAAGAAAGCTAGTACTGATGAAAGGCACAAAGGCCTACAGTATGCTCATGTAAGTAATTTGAATGTGGAAGCTCTCTCTTAATCCTTTCAGATGTTTCTTGACCTGATATGTTTTGCATGTCCCTAAACTGGCCTGAGAGTGCTCACAGTATGGCTGGTAAACACACAAATGTAATAACAATTCCCTTCCTCAATGAGCTCGTCAGACAATAGGCAAGACCTATGATCAGAAAGATTTTTCTTTTTGTCAAGTTGTTTTCTTGTTTTGTTTTTTATTTTCAGTTTTTGCTTAAAGCTACTAGGTAGAAACCTAGACTGGGTATAGCGGGTGGGATTGACATAAACCAGAAACTGGTATGATGTAAGTCAAATATCCCTCGTCCTAGTCTGCAACAGAGTTGTTTTTTGTGTCATCACGCAACGCAGTCTTGCGTAAAGACACAAAGAACCGCTCTGTAGCAGACTACCCCTCATCCATGCCCATGAACCTTTTAAAATCTCTCCACCCCAGTTGCCCAGCCAAAACCTCTAAAGAACCTGTTCACTTGCTTACTTTGCTGGTAAACATGTTATGTGCAAGTGAATTGAAATCCCCTTTTGGCTCTTATACTCTGCACACTGAAAAGGGAAGAAATGTTCTGAACTTGGTGTATAATCTTCTAGGAACCCATCAGGCTCAGCCTCATATTTACACACAGGTTTCCAAGTTAATCATTATTATTGTGCATGAACTTAACTAATTTTTAGAAACATGTGTAAAGGAATGTTGCTCAGATGAAACAGATAAAAGTCTTTGTGAAGGGGAACATGCGATCAGGCGTTTTTTGGGGGGCAAAAGTGATAGGCAAAATTTAGGGAAGAAGGACAACCATACTTAGCCTATGCAACAATGTTTTCACAGATCAGTTTATTTTTAGCATCATTTTGCGGTATTTTTCCCGCGAAAATCAAAGCATCGTTCATCGTATC
Source organism: Porites divaricata (assembly GCA_038088405.1). NCBI lineage: Eukaryota > Metazoa > Cnidaria > Anthozoa > Scleractinia > Poritidae > Porites > Porites divaricata. Next base: position 4,143,864 of record JBBMOI010000009.1, read on the forward strand.
ACACATCCATAATATGATAATGGCAAAAAGAAAAAGTAAATGCCTGCAAAACATTAAAAATACTATTTTCTTGTCCTCCGGTTTTGGCTGAATGATTTGTAAGACTTTTTAACTGGGGTTACTGAAGGCTGGCCCAGTTCATAGAATACCGTCAATTTTTTTATTCAGGGCAGGGGGGGGGGGTATTTCTAGCAATTTGGGGTGGGGGTGTGCCATCTCACTCTTCAAATCCTGACCCTAGACCTTATTTCAGATCAATGCCTAAGAGGCAAATGTAAGGGAGTACTTCCCCAGGGATTTTCGTTGTTATGGCGATGAACACTATAAATAATTATTAACTTGGTAACTTTTAACCATGTTTTAACATGTCACTAAATGAAGATGTGTTTGAAGCTAGCAACTACTGTGCTTTTCATCATCTCCTTGAAAAGATGGTACGCTGAGTACCTTTTGTGGTTTTTCTTCACTTTTTGTTGAAGTTTAAACCTTTCAATGAGTTTTTTCCCTTCTAAAACATGCATTGCAAATCTCTCTGAGTGTGTAGCTGTTGACTGTGGTTCAAATTTAATCTTTGGTTTGAATATTTTAAACCGTTTAAAAGGCAACAGCTAATGTCTCTTTTTTTCTTATTGCGATTCTTGCTCTGCACGTGAAAGGAATGTCCCAGGGAATGTAGATCACAATGTCAAAATATATATAGCCAATTTTTTGAAAGCCAACCTAACAAAATTTGCAGTCATTTTAGTGAAAAAGCGTCAAAAGTCACGTTTCTTACGCCCAAGAAGCCCCAAAATCATTGTAACGAAGGAAAAGGAAAGGAGAAAAAGAAAGAGCGAGCAGAAGGAAAGGAGACATTCTCTTCATAATTCAATAAATGCAAAATTCTCACAAATGAAGAGTAAAATAATGATTTTTCATCTCTCACCTATATTCCACCATGTTAAACGGCCTTCATCAGGGTGAATGGCTGTTACAAACATTACGCACCATTATTACATGATCATGAACAAATTTGAAAATTTGCACGCGCTACAAAGGAAGATAAATGCGTTTGCGCTTTAACCGGATGTGAGACCCAGTCGCCCTATTCTGTCTGTTGAAAACGTCAGTTATAATATTCAAGCCCTGAAGCTGGATACACTTCAATCTATAGGCCCACTGACTTTCTTTTCAACCCGGAGAGCTGATTCTTGCCCGAACACTCTGTCAATTAACTGTATACTTAAATTTAATTTGCTTTGTTAGTTTTAAGACCTAGAATTGAGAAGTGTACTGCTTATTAACTGTGTTTTATGACCAGTAGAATGACAATAATTTTTGGAATTTCCGGTTAGGTCAAATCACGTTATACTCTCACACTTTATTTTGGGGGGCAGAGGGATTGGGGGAGGGGTGAGTGAAAATAACGCTTACTGTTTCCTGCTTAGAATAGCTAACTTGCTTAGTTTTATTCATAATGGGGGAATTTGAAAAGTTACTATATACAGCCGCGACTTAAGTATTTTCTTGTTACGAGTCTTTCAAAAGGGTACAATGTTCAAATGAGTTTATGTTTAACTCTCACATGAGATGCTATGTCACACAATGGTCGGTGACAAAGTTATGTGGTGGCGTAAGTGTGAACAGCCACCCTCTTCTCCAGGAAAAATTGCCTTTGGCAGCCCAGTTAAAATCGCCTTTCGGCGATTCTTATTTAATAATCATAATTTGTGGGAAAGTTGATCTAAAAATAAATTGGTCTGTGAATATGCCTTGCATGGGCACAAAGGAGTGCTCTCTCCGGGTTATAGGCTCCTGGTTACGGTAAGGAGTTTCATGATATACTAGGCGCACTTATCAGCCATGCTCAAAAGTCATTCTCAGCGATGTCAGGCGACTATAAAAACTTTTTTATAAGATATTTCCCTGATTCAAAACTATATAGCCCGACTCTAACCTGGAGTTTTCTTCACTTAGAACTATCTGATGAACACTAAACATCCATTTGTGCCAGTGACTGTTGTGTCAGAGGGACAAAAGTGCGAGAAATTTGATGATGCATTTTAAATGGCTTTGAACAAGGTAAAAGCTATGTAGCACAACCAGGTTTACACGTCACTTAAAGACACCCACTCAGATTTGCATCTGGTCACCAGGGGCTATCTTCTCTGCCGAGGCCTCTTCATGTCGTAGGAAGGCTGGAGAGAGGGAAAAAAGAAAGCGTGCAGGGTCAATGGGAAGAGGAAAGAGAGGAAGCTCCCCCTTCCCATCCTCCCCCGCACACTTGCTATTTTTTGATTATTGTTACTTTTATTGGGATACCCAGTAGGAGCCTCTGCGGAAGAGAGGGGTGTCGTGGGTCCAATAGTGACCTCCCTGCAGTTCCAAATCATCTAGAGTTGTCAATTTCATTCCCAGGACACTCTCCTACTCGTTCTTCAGGTCCTGGTACATCTCAATCTTTTCATTTTCCTTCTTTCCAGTCCTGATGTTGAAAGGCATCTTCATCGAGGGCTATCAACTGTTGTCAGGAGCTGTTGTGTAACCCTAAGAATTTGTAAACTAAGATATCCAAAAAATTTTACTATATATATTAATGGACGAAAATGTATATGAAGTGAGTGCAAGGATCATTTACACGAGATAAGGATCATGACTGTCACTTGCTATGTTTCAAATGATAACAGCATTTAGCCTCCTGCGCAGACGTTCCTTGGGTTTCATCATGCGTTCCTTCCCTGCATTGGAGAGGATTGCGTGACGAACGAAAGAACATCTGCATTGGAGCCTATACGGCATTGGCCGTTTTCACACTACAGACAGATAATCAAACTTCAAAATCTATAAAAATTGATGGAATAACAGATGGATGAAGTCAGGCAGATTGTCCATCCAAAATTAAGATCGTTCCATTTTCAAATTAATACTTGATATCTGTGTAACGCGAATTATCAAACAGATAACCCGTCTCAGACGGATAAGCCGACTCTAGTGTGAATACAGCCATCAGGTATGATTGACAGAAAGTATAAACGCAAAAGAAAAATGATACTTTGATCCATTTCATTTCCAGATTCTTTTCAAAGACGAATGAAGCCAGCCAGACGTACACTGAAGCATTTGATACTACATGTAATTGTAATTTTGATAAAAGTTAGTAGTAAGGGTTCTTAACCAGGCTCATGCAGAACTACAATTTTTGTAGAAGTAACAGCTAAAATAAAGGCATTTTGTAAAAACTGCTCTACCGATTTACTTGTATTCATTTTTGTAGCTGTCTTAGAGGTTTTGCTTTATTTACAGGGATCAAACTGTGTTTCAGGGGCAAGAAAATAGATGGGTTTTAATATAATATTTGAGAATTAAAATATAATTTGCTGCTCTTTTTCTTGGCACTAACATGGAATATTTAACAATTATTCCTCAAGCCCGAATGGGCTCTGAGTCAATAGCCCATGAGGCCGAAGGCCGAATGGGCTATTGACTCAGAGGCCATGAGGGCGAGAGGAATAATTATTGTTTTAGTAAAATCCAACTAGTTGGTCAAAAATATCGAGACAACAACTTAAGCTAGTTAAAAAATCCTTTTTTGCCGCCAAGACAGCGCTTTTCGCTACTAGTAGGCTATAACATATAACCTAGTAGTAGCTCAACCAGTCAGAATGCAGCAGTGATAATAGACCACTAGTTGGATTTATGGTTGGGTTAATTTTCACTCTAACTTGTCTGTGGATGGAATCCCCTGATGTACCATTCAAATGAAACCTCTTTGGCAGAACTTTGGTAAAGTATATTCATATCTTATAATGACAGTCAGTCGGTCATCCGGACCCTGAGTTAAGAGGGGGGCCTGGTCTTTAAAAAGACTTTTTTTTGGTGCTTCAGGCCTCAGTTTGGTGTAAAAATGAGGGAGGGGCCCATGCCCCTCCCCTAGATCTGCCGCTGATTATTCAACACTTACTATGTAAAATTTTATACATGAACTGTAGAACAAAGATTTGACATGAAAGATTATCACAGATGTGTGCAACTTAAGCAGTTGCAAGAAGAAAACCTGAAAGAAATTCAGGCTTGAACAGGGTTTAGATGAATCCCCTCTGCATTACCAGTGAAGTCTCTTATTACCACTCATACTCATTATCAGTGTACATGTTGAGAACTAAGGTTGTCAAAGTTTTATCTAAAACTTTTACTGCCACCAATGCAAAATAAAGTGTTGTTACATGATGTCATCCATATTTTTTAACTTATCAACACTGACACCGCTAGTCAACAGAGATAACACCAATAGTGTAACAAAATTTTCTAGGCATAAGTTGACAGACTTGAGATGCCAAGGAATCAAATTTTTATGACAGCTTGCTTCATCACCTACTTTGAAATGTCAATGAGACCTAAAACCCCTGCAGTGGCAGATTTAAATCTCCAAATATCTCCAGGGCAAGCTCATTCACACTCTAAGAAAACAGGGTGCTTGGAATTGAATTTTTTTCTCATCTCCGTGGGCTTTAGTTGGCCTTAAAAATAATGTTTGGCCTAAACATTTAATCCATGGGTTCTCCAAACATATGCAGTTCTGTTGACAGTTACTATCAGTGGAAGCCATGTTTATTAATCAAAGTAAAAAATTTTCACACAAGTCATCTTTAACCTGAGACTTGGGTTTGATCTCCAACCTATTGTGCAAGTACTACCTACAGATGTTCTCAGTTTTGAGTAAGGTGGCTGACAGTCATTAAAACTGTCAACAACAGAACTGAAGTTTTTGTTTATTTAAAGAACCAACAAATTTATCTCTTAACTTAACTGCTGTACCTATTATCTCCGCCCGCCTCGACTTAAGCACCTGCTATTTGCAGGAGGAAACGGACTTTACGTAAAGGTAGATTATTTTTTTTTTTTTTTAAATTTCAATCTCTATCAACACTTACACAAACAAAACCAAAAAAAAATGAAATAATAATAATAGTAATAAAATAAAATTACAAGAACACTTTACAATGAATTACAGTAAATTGTTTCGTATTACAGGGTTGCTACTTACTGATTAAATATAGATATAGCCAGCCTACAAACTTCTTCTCAATTAAAGGCTTCCATTTATTATAATAATGTTCAGGTGAATTAATGCATACTGCAATTTGTTTTTCTATCTTAGCTTTGTTTACCACTATAGTTAGATAAACAATTAATAACAAAGGCTCTTCTGTGATACTGCAGCAGTAGATATAATATTTTGCAAGTAGTAAGAGATGATTAGTTAACTTATTGAGGTGGTTATTACCAATAATACCATACAAGATATTGATGGTTGATAATTCTAGCCCTACTGAAACGTGAGACTTGTACCAATACAGGAAAGCTTCCCAGAACTCCGAGACAAATTGACACGTGACAAGCATGTGTTTAAGATCTTGTTTTGTCTCCAAGCAGAGATAACAGAGATCGCTATTGGCGATATTAGCTCTGAACAATTTTTCCTTAGTGAAAACTATGTCATGTAAAATCTTGTATTGGAACATAATTAACTTTGTTTCTTTCATGCTAGAGAAAGCCAAATTAAAGTAATCATTTATGCGGTCTGGTGGTAACCCATTATCAATAAGGCGTTGTGTGGCTGTAGGTACCTCAAATATGTGATTAACAAAAATCTTATGTATAGCCTTAGTTGTCAATGCCTTCAAGCTCTGACCTTGCTGTGAAGGTTGTTCTTGTTGTACTTCACTCTCCAATACTCCAAGAAAAAAGTAAGAATAGAAAGAGATAAGGAAAAGGATTTGCAAATAAAAATGAACAACCTGCAGGAAAAACTATCTACCTCAAAAAATGACCACAAATTGTTGAATGAATATAACGCTGTAAAAGTCCAATAAGATAAAATCTTAAACAAAAAAATCAAAGGAACTATTTTACATAGCAAAGCTCGATGGTATGAAAACGGAGAAAAAAACACTAACTACTTTCTCAATCTAGAAAAACGAAATTTCCTAAGGAAAAAAATTTCGAAGCTAAAACTATCTAACGGTGAAGAAACCGAACATCCAAAAGAAATTCTTGAAGAAGAGAAATCTTTCTATAAAAAATTGTAATACGGTAATAATAAAGTGTGTGTGTGTGTGTGTGCTTGCTTAATTCATTTACACTGTGATTCTATCTCAAAGACTGATATATATTTCTTATTTTAACTCAAATTGGCAATAATATTCCAAGGCCTACAGTATTCACTATTCCATCACACTGCCATGTCCCAGTTGTGTCCTTCCATAATTGCCTTTGCAGTACTGTGAGATTCTTGTAGATTTTTTTACACCTGAAAAATATTATCAAAAGGCATGAGTTTTATGACTACTATTTTTTTAGATATCTTCCCTTAGGATTATATTATCAAATTCGTTTGCCAAGTCATGCCTCAATATTTCTTAAATCAATTCTTAGCAAGATCTAGCTTAAGTTACCCAAAAATATTAAAACTACACAGTCTAGAACGTTGACTGGACAACTTAAGATTGCTTTTATGCCTTACTGCAGAAGACTATGCAGGATGGTTGTTTTCACAATTTGGTACGATTTTTCTTATTTTTAATTTGTGGAGAACAAAGTCTATCAAAAAAGAGAAGTAACATTTGAGGGGAAAAAATGAAACAAGGAAATTAAAAGTGTATCACAGACCATTTTAATTCCCGTACTGGAAACTTAGGGCGCTTTCCATTTATCAGAACTGGCCTGCCGGACCTTTACCAGACCAGTTATTTTGACAATGAAATCGGCTTTTTCCAAGGGTTCTTGCTGAAGAACCATCTCCTTCCTGCACACTATTTAGGATTTGACTGATGTAGCAGGATAGTTTTGATCAATAGGAAAATTCCCACTACTACAGGAAGGTTCTGGCCGGTCAGTTCTGACAAATGGAAAGCGCCCTTAAAGTCAAAGGTGAGCCTATTAAAATAGTTTCTTCACAACTACAGAGTTAAATCCTGCAATACGGACACCCAGTTGTTAAACAGGACCACACTCAAGGGAAGCCAGGACTTAACAGAAATTAATAGGCTGCAAATACATAACTGGTCACCGAGTTTATATGGCTTTGTGCCATTTTAACAGTGATATAAACCCCCACCCCCACCCCACCCTGCCCTGCCACCCATATGAGCACCCTTATGCTTGTGTTTGCTCTTTCCATGCGACATGATCACCCTACTTGTCAAATGGGACTGGGCTTCATCGCATTTCATCAGCACACACTTTATAAGTTAAAAAGAGGCAAAGTTCTCTAGATGTATGCTGTAGAAATGGAATAATTAGTTTCGAATAGCTAGCTTACAACCACTATTTTAAAAGAAATTTTTTCAGAAGTAACACAGAATCTTTGCAGAATTCGGTTTAAAGTGTCTATTCATTAAATTATCCAGGGAAAGAGACATTTCATTCTACAGTTATTAGAGTACATGCATTAAATTACTGAAATCTTCACAAGTCAGTTCACTGGTTATTTTATAGAGTCCTAAATATAAACCAGGGGGTGTGGCTTCAAAATGCAACAGAATTGATTTTGTTTCACTACCCTTACGGAGCCTTACCTTGACGGATCCACCTTCTGTTATGAATATCTTACTTTCGAGCTATCTTTTAGGCATTTCACTGAGCTTTTCCTTGTCAAAAATGCAGGAAAGAAATGGTACACAAAGGAATCCTCACCAAGAAACAAAGCGATGGTGGATACTTCATGTATTTTGCTCCCAATGTTCGTGCTTCCTTAGAGGCCACGTGATTAGATTCGCACGTTCCGCTCAAAAGTTTATTTTATGGGTTGATAAAAAAAGAGATTTGTGAAACGCCGTATGAGAAAGTTGCAAAAAACTACCTTATGAAAGTAGATCAATTGAATTCGCTTTTAACCTAAATTAACTGATGTTAAAAAGCCTTTTCTTAGAAAATTTGGCTCTTGATTGGATGATTAACAAACCTTTGACACCTGCCAAAGAAAAATGCGATAAACCAATCACGGATAAGTATTTAACCACACGGTACAGTCGGCGCCAAAACTTTAACTCTACTAGAAAAAACTTTTTGCGCCACTCTGTTGCCAAACAAACATACGAACGTGAAAGCAGCGACATGTCTTCACAAAATGGGGGGAAAACATAACTATTCCTTGCTTCTTCGCCAATTTATCGGAAGGAAACGGTGTAGAAAGTGTCTCAAGACTTCTCAAACATACAACTTACATGAGAGAAAAAAAGAAACAGGTTAGTGACTAGCTTTCCAATGTTCATGCAAAGTTGCTCAAAGTTGCCACTCAAAGAAGTCGAGTGACTGAAAATCTATTATTTTCTCATCCAGAATAAATTGTTTTTACATTAGTATTTAGTAGCCAAAGATAATAGATGTTAACACATGTCTTACTTTTTTTTTTAGAAATTTACTGTTGAAACGAGAGTTCAAAGCAAGATAACTAGGTTTCAATTTTAGATGTGCAACTTCGCGCGTGGCGGCAAACCAAAAAAGGTAAGAATTGTTGCTCTAGTTTTCTTTTTCCTTTTAAAGCAAAATATTCTCATTGTATTCTTTATTAATGCGAGAGTCTGATAATTGTCTTTTTTAGTAACTTTTACAACGTCTTTTTTTAAAAAACGTTTACAGTAAATACACATGAAGAACTTTCAATGAAAGACTGACTTCTGCAAACTTTGAACAACGTTACAACGCGGGCCCTTCACAACTTTGCGAAAACTATTCATGGTAAATAATTTTTTTAATCGCCAAAATGAATTAAAATCAAACGAAACCAATTATCTTAAGCCAATTTGGTTTTTTAAGGAGGGAGGAGAAAAAAAATGTGACCGAAAAATTGACAAAAACAAAGAATATGTTTTACTTGAAGTTGCTGCAACCGGCTGTACACAGCAATAATAAACGTAAAGCTCGCAGAAACAAACAGAAACGTGTCTTAGCTTCTTCTTCCAAACCAAAAGATAATCATTTGTACAACCAGGTCAAAGCCTGAAGAACATAACTTCAGCAGACCGACTTCTCTTTCACTTCGAGTTGCCACTGTGCTAAAATATTTTTGTGTACGTGACTAATTTATAATGGAAGTAGGTGTTGAACTTGTTTTAAGTAGAGAAGATGAATAAAGGGTGGGCCAGAAAAGTTGAGAAAAACCGTGGAAATAGTTGAACTCGAAGTTTTCGTAACCTCAGTGCTATACGCAGTAATTGATAGTGACAGCGAATCGACAGCGAACTGAGCTCGTTTTTAAACATGCTCAACAATGTTTTGTCGGGTTTATTAAAACCGGTAATTTGTACAACAAGGCAAGCCGGACGCCAAGTGTTATTTTTGTTGAATAATAAAGAATAAGAGATTGCTCTCTTCAAATTGTAAATTATAAATGATCCTGATAGGATATTCAGTGTGTTAAGGAGTTGTATACTGTTAGCTCTATAAGATTCCATGCAAGCCCTTCAAAGGCGAATGTAGGAGAAACAAAAAACCTACCCTTTCACTTGTCTTCCATGATTTTCAAAAATAAAATGTAGCGTGAATTTCAGCTGCTCTCTGGGGCCGAAAAAAAAACAGTACACAAATACAGTACTGTTCATAGAAAACGTTTCTATATACGCATAAACGCGATATTCTCTTCGTACGTAATTTTTAGTATGTGAAAAAGTTTAGAAATTCAAGTTATGAAATAGAGAAAGTTCAGAAGGTTAGAAAAACTCAGCACGCATCTCTGTCCGTACATCCCTCTGAAAAGAGAGCAAAGGGAAGGAAAAATGATGCTATCTTCTAAATAGTTATGTGGTTGTTAAATAAGCCTTTATCGAATTAAGTATGAGTTAATCGAGGAATTACTCATCGTTTTTCTTTTTTATCGCGTTATGGCTACCTTTTCATTTCAGTTCTTTTAAGGCTATAAATCATGCCGAGAATTTGAGCTCTTTCAGAAAGGAAGACACTATTAGAAAAGAATAATCCTTTCCTTAAGAGACAAGTCAAACTGTTTCTGTGTGAGTTCAAACTAACAGTTTTTGCTTAGTGAGTTAAAAAAAGCACACTTGCTCAGGAAAGTGAAATAAAAAAACGAAAAAAAATAACACTCGGGCCTATCACCCTTACATCAGCCAAAATTTTTATTCCATTGAAACCCCATAAAAGTTAGTCTGAATAAACAAATACAAAAGACACTAATCCTCCCTGGTTCTGAAACAATGCCTGATGTCACATTTTAATTTTTCTATCTGTTTTTTCTCTCGTCAGCTCCTCACTGTCACTACTCTGGCAATTTTTTGAACCACTGAGTAAAGTACAACACACAGTCAGCCCACTTTCCTCTACAGACAACCTCAAAATTCAGTACAGGACACCCAACCCAGTCAGTCAGCTTATGAGAGAAGCGTCGAATATTCTGGTCAGTCAATTGGGGCGGGAAGTGGAGGGTAATATTTAAAGCGCTGGATGAACCTTACAAAGCATACTTTCCACACACGTTCGGCCTGAAATCCGTCGACTAGACTTTCGGCTTAATTTAATTGTAGTTAAGTACTAACGGGGACCCCTGGTGCGGAAAGGCTCCTCCCCTTTTCCATTTTCCTTACATGGGTTCCTTTTCAGGTTTTTCGATCATCAATTCGCTTATTCGTTTATCGGTTTCCATACATCGGCTTGTCTTCGGCGTTTGTTTAGACTTTCTTGGAATGAACTACGTATCCGCTATCGTCATCATCATCATCATCGTGGACGTCATCGCAAGCTTCTGCCTAGTTGCGCCAAATTCAATTAATCTGTCACACTTCACTTGCCAGACTAAACGCTGCGTATGTGAAGCTTTTATTGGTAAGGTTCAACCAGAATTCTATTAAAGCATAACTTAGCAAACTAGAGGCATAAAGCCATTCAACAGTTGCATGGAAACCTTATTTGGCTTCTCCTTGCACGTTTAGTGGTTTCTCTAGTTGTAGGCAGCTAGTTAGAGTAGTCTCGCAATTGTGGTTTGGATTTCAATTCTTATTATGAATTCGGTTTAGAGCCAAAGAAAGAAAAAGGAAACGGACGTTACATTTAACGTCGGATTTTGTTGTCAAAACAAAATTAGCGAAAAAAGGTGAGGTGTTTCTTTACCACTTATTTGCAAAAGTAGATTAGTTTGGAGTATTATCAACCAGTCATACATTTTAAGGTAACGTGCGATCAGGATTGTTGTTGTACTCGTGAAGGTAACTCCTTATCGCAGGTTGTCTGATGGGAAACATGGGACAACGCACACACCATAGGTTAGATAGTGAAAAACTCCTCCAGCCCAATCTACGAGATGGATACATCATCAGAGAATCAGCATCGCGATGACAAAATAGTAAAGATAGTAGTTGGCCTTGCAGCGCTACAAGAGTGTTATGAAAAAAGATCAGGACGCGCGCGTGGGGAACTCGCGAGATGAAGAGAGATCTTTTGGTCTTTCCCTTGCGTGTATCACAAGCGCGAGAGTCTTGCATAGCTCTTGTGTCTGCTTGGCGTGCTATAGTTAGTTTATAGAGATATAAGGTTAATGGGAAAATGTTCTTGCTACGGCAGGGCTAGCAATTAGACAAGCGTCTGTGTCTTTTTGTTAATCTTGCCTCGTGGGAGGAATTTCCCATTTAGGAAGCCCTGCATTGCACAACGTAGGCGCATATCGTCTACAAATCGTAGGCGCAGGTAAACGTCACTCATCTCATCGACATGCAGCCCACGACGCTTGGTCCACCATGGTAGTACTACAAACAGACTACAAGTGGAGGGTTCCTGACTTTGTGTGCTAATGGTATGGTAAAGGAAGAGGCCGGCCGAAGACAAGACTAGACATCTAGCGATAGGTAGTTAAGTTTACTAGGTAACTAATACTGCAATAGTGACGGAGCAACCAGAAACCTCGTGGAGACTATCAAGAACGGAGCCTAAAATACCTTCCTATTAAATGAGCTTAGGTCAGGTAGATAGGTACTTAAATTACATAGTAGTACCTAAATAATTGGCCGGCCGGACTTCAACGTCTTGTGTATCTTCAACTCATCGCCTGGATTTCGCCAATGCAGTAATTCCATATTCCCCATACAAGAAGCTTTGGTCTACGGTTAAGCTGCGTCTAGATGGAGACAGCTCGCATAGTGTGGCAGCAACACAATATTTAAGGTAGAGCAGATTTAACTGGTACAACGTTTCGCTAAAACTGTTTTCAATAAATTTGCCAAATATATCATTGAGCTTCGTCAATCAAATCATGCGGATTATTTTTAGCAAACGTTGCACCAAAGTAAATAGGCTCAAGCACAACACTTGACGATGGCATCAGGTTAGTGAATAGTGTATATAACTTACCGTCTCCTTGGCATTCGATTCGGCTTGTCGCTCGGTTTTTATTTCAGTTCGGCTTTCGGCCTTTTAGCGATTTCGGCTTGTCTCAACGACAAGGCTTGGTATCGACAAAGTCTCGATAGCAGCCGTTATAAATTCTGCGCGTGTACCATCTAGGGGACCCTGGAGTGTTTCATTCGAGGTGTTGATTAAGTCTCTAAGCAGACACATGAACACTCCTCGGTTAAGTACCCTGGATGCCAAATTTTTCATCTAGGAGCGCGTTTCATCACCGATTCGCCTTACTTTAAATTTTTGTAATTTTTTTTCTAGAAATAAATAAAAACCTAAGAAAATGTTGTCTTGTGTCTTTTCTTATGTTAGATAATTGATTTACTATAAGCTAAACATACTAACTGGTCATTTCTTTACAGGCGGATCTAACAAAATATTTTTAACTGACAATAAGCATTACGGTCATATAAACTGCTGTAACATCGACAAAAAAATAAAACCAACCAATCAATATGACTGACGTCTTCTTCTTAAACGTAGAGGATTAGGCACTAATATAAAACATTTTATTTCAGGAAAGCTTCCTTTTCAGGTTTTTTCTTGCACTGTGATAGCTGCGCAAAGAACCAGAAACATGGACATCAGTTCTCATAAGATTTTTCTAGATGTCCTTTTTTCCTTGACGTTTAATTGGAGAAATTCAAGTTGCACTGTCAAGAGGATGTCACTATTTTAAAGACGACAACTCATCCGTCTTGAAGATTTTAATTCCGAAGCTATAAATCTAGAAGACTTTGTTTCTTTGAAGATCAAACGGCTACTTTTTAGCTTTCATTGGTTGGGAGTCAGACTTTACAGCCTTCCAGAAGAACATCCCCTTTTCAGCTGCACGTTTTATGATGTACCGACGACAGAACCTTTTAGACGATTCCCTTAACGAAGAATACATCTTCCGGTGATGATTTAGCAATTTAAAGGTACGTATTATAAATTATATTTTTAATTCTGAGATTTACCTTGCTGTATGTTTTTTTTTTCAGTTTGAGTGTAGCTTCCATGTAGACGTTAGGTCCGGCTAAGTATTATAGCCAAAGGAATGTATGCGGGACGTTACTGTACTGTAAGTATGGATAAGAAAGAAACAAATTTAAGGATAGTGGATCGCAGGATTCAAACTCGGTGAAATCTTCCGTTAAAAAGGAAATTTGTAAACACATAACGATAGAAGATATATTGAAGTGTGCCTAATGGGATTCAAAACCACCACACCTTTTTCAAAAGTACATAAAAAATTTAATAAGATTCTTGTCTTCACTTTTCGAAACAGCAATGAGAAACAAAAACACAACATGAAAAACTTGTCTGGGATTCAAACCCATTTGCCATTGATAACTCTCTTAAGGAGAACTGCAGTTGATGACAATTGAATATAGGTTGTTGGTTTACTAATTTCTAGTAGAACGTTTGTCTCTTTTTAGTACAGGTTGTTTTAAAGAAAAGGACAAAGAGGTCTCAGCTACAATCTTGAGGCAACCATCTAAAGAGGATTCGAGCCTCTTAACGTCCCCCTTCTGTTCTTTACAGTTCTGAAGCGTTTTTGACCTTCACAGACAATGGAAGAGCAATTTCCGCTCCCTAGCTTTTACCTTAGCTATACCGTACTTTGAAAGTACACATTTAGACTTTTTTCTAATTACACCTCTGCTCTACAGCTGTTCCATAAAGACAAGAAATTATCGCTGATTTTTAGTTCCCAAGAGAAATTGCGTGTGATCTTAACCTACTATACTAAGGAAATCAAATATCTCCCTCTTCATTTTACGATTCCCTGAGAGGGATGTTCAATTTTATTGTCTTTACCCTAGCCTTGTTCAGTCACACTTTGGAAGGCGCACATTATGCCTTCTAGCTGCTTATTACGTCTTCCCGATATAATCACTTGTTGTCTTTCATGCAGTGCTATAAGTCTGTTACCTTTATCGGATACTATGCTACTCGAAGAGAATCGTTGAACTTCACTCAAAAGGTAGTGCCCCCAATGTCAAACTATTGCTCTGAAGAAACGCATTTGTTCACCTTATGTCAAGAAAAACGGCAAACAGGAATTTAAAGAATATCAAATGAAATCTAACTGTTTCCTTACTAAACGTTGGGCGATAAATCTTTGAAGTTTTTCTGCGGCCAATAGCTCTTTTGCACCTCAGACTGTTTAATGGTTTGCTCTTACGCATAGACAGGACTTCGAAAAGACTTTTGCTGAAGAGGCTATCACTTTACTGACGTTAATCTGTTGATGTTCAGAAGAAGATTAACTGATTCCAACGAATAATCAAAGATGTCAAAGAAGTTGTAAAGAAGACGATCCTCGTTCATGGTATGAGGCAAAGACTTGGACACGATTGTGACACCAAAATGTTTAGGATGATTTAAAAGTTGGGGTTACATGGCAAACGATTGCCGCTATAGCAGGTAAGAATCAACAGTCCGTCGAGGACGGACTGTAAGAGTGAGGATGTTTGGTCGACTGAGAGACAAAAACCTGGCCGTAGACAAGAATAAGGAAACGAAGGCGTTTAAAGATATACAGACGGAGAATCATATCGCCGCGCTTTTGTAAGTAAAGACACAAGTTGAGGATAAACTTTCTAGCCTCACTTGAGCCGATAACTAGACAGACGATTAAGGGTTGATCAATATTTAGATCAGGACAGGATGACATAGGAAGTAGCCTTTGATAATGTCATTAAGGACTAGTTTCCATGAATCGATGAGCAAGATATATTAGCAGAAAGCTCCAATTGAACACTACGCAAGATGACATACTTACCACATTAGTAAGTGGAGGAGGAAATCAAAGAGATGTTTTATGAAGAGCTGAAACAAATGTCTGATACGCTCGCTGTAAAAGAATGCTGGTTCTAGTCAACGCGCTAGTGAAAGCTAGCTACGTAGTTTAGAATTAACAGGCAATTAATTTGCGTCCAATGTTGAACTCAATAGAATCTTCGCAATGTACTCCATGGAACGCACTCTGAAAAGTAACAAACTGCCTAACCGATGCTCAGCAAACGATTTGTCAGCTAGCAGAAAAAAGGAAGAAATTCAAGAGAGAAAGTAAAAGGTGGATAGGTGGTGGATTACAAGAAGAGACTAACTGTCATAAATTCTACAAAAGCAAAACGCTTCTTCCCAGGATTGAATTCAAGTAAAACTGATAAGAAGATAGGGCACAAAGAGGCAAGGCGAATTGCGTTGCAGCTCTAACAGCCAATGAGAAAATAAGCGGCTGATAACTCTTGCCCTCGCTCAACCTATGAATACGTTGGATTGTCCTTCCGTCTACTTTGATTCACTCATATCCCTCTGTTGCTCAAGGTTTTTAAGAGATGCATGCTGCTCACCTTTGCTCTACTAATGAAAAAATAACTCCATGTAAAGGACGCAATTCGGAAATGTATTCAAAACCTCTTACCTGTATTTCATTTGTTTCCTCTTTACTCTAATTGCTATGTGTTCCCTAAACAGTACAGACATCTCCAAAATAACACAAGATCGATTCAAACATAATTTCGCTTGGATCCATAACCAGATTGACCAAAAACATGGATAAAGCCTTTGCTAGATGCACGATTGAACGGAGGTGCAAACAAAGAAATGGACCACTATTTGGCGATGGCCTAGACATTTCTCAGTTGAGGCTGTTTTAGCGCGCCTTAATTTTATGTATAGTTTCAAGTTGAACTGTAGTAGTAGGGAAGGGCCTACCTAACACAAGGATCACAAGTGGATCGATAAACAAAGTGACCAAAAAACAGAGGAACTCGTAATTAGATGTTAGATTTTCCAGAGGTGCAAAAGAGAGAGATCACAATCTGATCATGGGTTAGATGTATTATCTTAACGCTCAGAAGCTGTCGATCATTAGTGGCATTTATGGTTTTCTGCTGAAGTTAACACCAGCGATGTAAAGGAAGTCTTCATAGAACTTGCAAGATGACAAGATATTTCTAGATGCACAGAAGAGTTTTTTTAAGTAGTAGATAAGAATAAGAAGGAAGACAGAGAAGATAAAAAATAAAACGTGGATCTTCCCGATAACAGTAACGAATAACTGGCATGAATACGAAAAGCAGAAATTCTTGGAGAATTAAAAAAAGTGTGATAAGAAGTTAGAGCTTCACCTTCTACCTCGTTGAAAATATTCAAGAAAGAAGCAAGAAAAAATGACCTGAAAGGTAAGCAAGAGTGAAATCAAAGGGCGCTTTGCTGACAAATGACAAAAGGGAAAGAAACTACGTCCCTTTTACGCAAAACATAAGGATACTTCACAAAAAATGAGAATGGTTGGTTTGAGAGAGATGAGCGTTTAGAGCTGTTTCGGCCGGTTATTGGTTCCGTTCTCACACCAAATGAAGAAAAAAGAGACTGATATTTCTTGCCCTCCTTCAACCTCTTAAAAAGTTGGAATGTCCTTTTGTGTACTTTTCGTTCTTTTATCTATCTTTGTGAGCCTCTATTCTTGCTTATGTTACTTTTAAGGTCATCTCTTTCAAGTTTACTCTTTTCACTATTCTATTTCGGAGATGATTATCAAGAAACACATAATCCATTTGAGAGCTTCGGTACCCACAAGAAGACATATCAACATATCAACAGAATTATTATAAAGAAGATTTATTAGAACTGTTTGTAAGTTAACAGGTTTACGACTGCCCGGTTTTCGTGTTAAGTGGGGGATAGAGAAAGCTGCAAATGAGCACTGGTTCTGTTTGAGATTTACTTCACAAGGTACGAAATGGTATGTTTCATCGAATAGAAAATGAAGAGGCTAAATGCGACGATTGCCTTTTGCTGCAAAGATAAACCATCTGGAAATCACTTGAACGCAAAGATGACAGTGTTAAAAACGAGGAAAGATTTAACGATGCTTTAGTCACAAAAAACACAAGATAGGTACTTAACGCCTAATTTACAATATGGAATACGTCATACACCAAGAGCCAAGAGCCATATTGACCAGATCAGATCAAGAGCCATATTGGAAATTTCATGATTGATGCATATTTAGATTACTGGAAATCATATGGAATGGTATGAGTACAAGGAAAGAAGAACGCAGGAGAACCGCCCAGCAACTATTGATGTGGCAGCCTTGTCTTGATTATCAACTGAACTGACCTCCAAAGAAACTTCCCAGGAGGCCTGAAACATTAAAAAACGTAGACTGGAGAGAGGACTTGACATAATAAAGAAGAGTTAAGCGAGTTCTTATGAGGACAACAGAGATGTTGGTCATAATTCTATAAGCGACGGAAGCGAATTGGACACCAACACATACTGTCACTTCAAAGATGTTTATCAACCCCTACACTAGACGATTTGGTAGTGTTCACATTTTTTCTTTGGATAATTGGTTTACTGATTTGTTTTTCGATTTCAAGTGTTATAACTCTTTTGATTCTTATTGACGCTCACTGAATATTAACTGTTGTTCAAAGTTGCGTTTAGTCTCAGCAGGTCGTCAATCAGCTGTAGTAAATCGCGGTGGAGAAAAGCCTCTCTGAGCCATAGTACGCCAAAAACAAGGAAACATCGTCAATCTCACGAAACAGTCCTCCTTCAAACAGTACAGCACGGGCAACCCAGTCAACTGCCTTATGAGAGAAGCGTCGAATTTCTGGTCAGTCAATTGGGGCGGGAAGTGGGAGGATAATATTTAAAGCGCTGGATGAACCTTACAAAGCATACTTTCCACACACGTTCGGCCTGAAATCCGTCGACTAAATTTAATTGTAGTTAAGTACTAACGGGGACCCCTGGTGCGGTAAGGCTCCTCCCCTTTTCCATTTTCCTTACATGGGTTCCTTTTCAGGTTTTTCGATCATCAATTCGCTTATTCGTTTATCGGTTTCCATACATGGGCTTGTCTTCGGCGTTTGTTTAGACTTTCTTGGAATGAACTACGTATCCGCTATCGTCATCATCATAAGCTTCTGCCTAGTTGCGCCAAATTCAATTAATCTGTCACACTTCACTTGCCAGACTAAACGCTGCGTATGTGAAGCTTTTATTGGTAAGGTTCAACCAGAATTTTATTAAAGCATAACTTAGCAAACTAGAGGCATAAAGCCATTCAACAGTTGCATGGAAACCTTATTTGGCTTCTCCTTGCACGTTTAGTGGTTTCTCTAGTTGTAGGCAGCTAGTTAGAGTAGTCTCGCAATTGTGGTTTGGATTTCAATTCTTATTATGAATTCGGTTTAGAGCCAAAAAAAGAAAAAGGAAACGGACGTTACATTTAACGTCGGATTTTGTTGTCAAAACAAAACTAGCGAAAAAAGTTAAGGTGTTTCTTTACCACTTATTTGCGAAAGTAGATTAGTTTGGAGTATTATCAACTAGTCATACATTTAAGGTAACGTGCAATCAGGATTGTTGTTTTACTCGTGAAGGTAACTCCTTATCGCAGGTTGTCTGATGGGAAACATGGGACAACGCACACACCATAGGTTAGAAAGTGAAAACTCCTCCAGCCCAATCTACGAGATGGACACATCATCAGAGGATCAGTATCGCGACGACAACATAGTAAAGATAGCAGCTTGCCTTGCAGCGCTACAAGAGTGTTATGAAAAAAGATCAGGACGCGCGCGTGGGGGACTCGCGAGATGAAGAGAGATCTTTTGGTCTTTCCCTTACGTGTATCACAAGCGCGAGAGTCTTGCATAGCTCTTGTGTCTGCTTGGCGTGCTATAGTTAGTTTATAGAGATATAAGGTTAATGGGAAAATGTTCTTGCTACGGCAGGGCTAGCAATTAGACAAGCGTCTGTGTCTTTTTGTTAATCTTGCCTCGTGGGAGGAATTTCCCATTTAGGAAGTCCTGCATTGCACAACGTAGGCGCATATCGTCTACAAATTGTAGGCGCAGGTAAACGTCACTCATCTCATCGACATGCAGCCCACGACGCTTGGTCCACCATGGTAGTACTACAAACAGACTACAAGTAGAGGGTTCCTGACTTTGTGTGCTAATGGTATGGTAAAGGAAGAGGCCGGCCGAAGACAAGACTAGACATCTAGCGATAGGTAGTTAAGTTTACTAGGTAACTAATACTGCAATAGTGACGGAGCAACCAGAAACCTCATGGAGACTATCAAGAACGGAGCCTAAAATACCTTCCTATTAAATGAGCTTAGGTCAGGTAGATAGGTACTTAAATTACATAGTAGTACCTAAATAATTGGCCGGCCGAACTTCAACGTCTGGTGTATCTTCAACTCATCGCCTGGATTTCGCCAATGCAGTACTTCCATATTCCCCGTACAAGAAGCTTTGGTCTACGGTTAAGCTGCGTCTAGATGGAGACAGCTCGCATAGTGTGGCAGCAACACAATATTTAAGGTAGAGCAGATTTAACTGGTACAACGTTTCGCTAAAACTGTTTTCAATAAACTTGCCAAATATATCATTGAGCTTCGTCAATCAAATCATGCGGATTATTTTTAGCAAACGTTGCACCAAAGTAAATAGGCTCAAGCACAACACTTGACGATGGCATCAGGTTAGTGAATAGTGTATATAACTTACCATCTCCTTGGCATTCGATTCGGCTTGTCGCTCGGTTTTTATTTCAGTTCGGCTTTCGGCCTTTTAGCGATTTCGGCTTGTCTCAACGACAAGGCTTGGTATCGACAAACTCTCGATAGCAGCCGTTATAAATTCTGCGCGTGTACCATCTAGGGGACCCTGGAGTGTTTCATTCGAGTTGTTGATTAAGTCTTAAGCAGACACATGAACACTCCTCGGTTAAGTACCCTGGATGCCAAATTTTTCATCTAGGAGCGCGTTTCATCACCGATTCGCCTTACTTTAAATTTTTGTAATTTTTTTTCTAGAAATAAATAAAAACCTAAAAAAATGTTGTCTTGTGTCTTTTCTTATGTTAGATAATTGCTTTACTATAAGCTAAACATACTAACTGGTCATTTCTTTACAGGCGGATCTAACAAAATATTTTTAACTGACAATAAGCATTAGTCATATAAACTGCTGTAACATCGACAAAAAAATAAAACCAACCAATCAATATGACTGACGTGTTCTTCTTAAACGTAGAGGATTAGGTACTAATATAAAACATTTGATTTCAGGAAAGCTTCCTTTTCAGGTTTTTTCTTGCACTGTGATAGCTGCGCAAAGAACCAGAAACATGGACATCAGTTCTCATAAGATTTTCCTAGATGTCCTTTTTTGCTTGACGTTTAATTGGAGAAATTCAAGTTGCACTGTCAAGAGGATGTCACTATTTTAAAGACGACAACTCATCCGTCTTGAAGATTTTAATGCCGAAGCTATAAATCTAAAAGACTTTGTTTCATTGAAGATCAAACGGCTACTTTTTAGCTTTCATCGGTTGGGAGTCAGACTTTACAGCCTTCCAGAAGAACATCCCCTTTTCAGCTGCACGTTTTATGATGTACCGACGACAGAAGCTTTTAGACGATTCCCTTAACGAAGCATACATCGTCCGGTGATGATTTAGCAATTTAAAGGTACGTATTATAAATTATATTCTTAATTCTGAGATTTACCTTGCTGTATGTTTTTTTTTTCAGTTTGAGTGTAGCTTCCATGCAGACGTTAGGTCCGGCTAAGTATTATATCCAAAGGAATGTATGCGGGACGTAACCGTGTACTGTAAGTATGGATAAGAAAGAAAGAAATTTAAGGATAGTGGATCACAGGATTCAAACTCGGTGAAATCTTCCGTTGAAAAGAAAATTTGTAAGCACATAACGATAGAAGATATATTGAAGTGTGCCTAATGGGATTCAAACCCACCACACCTTTTTCAAAAGTACATAAAAAATTTAATAAGATTCTTGTCTTCACTTTTCGAAACAGCAATGAGAAACAAAAACACAACATGAAAAACTTGTCTAGGATTCAAACTCATTTGCCATTGATAACTCTCTTAAAGAGAACTGCAGTTGATGACAATTGAATATACGTTGTTGGTTTACTAATTTCTAGTAGAACGTTTGTCTCTTTTTAGTACAGGTTATTTTAAAGAAAAGGACAAAGAGGTCTCAGCTACAATCTTGAGGCAACCATCTAAAGAGGATTCGAGCCTCTTACCGTCCTCCTTCTGTTCTTTACAGTTCTGAAGCGTTTTTGACCTTCACAGACAATGGAAGAGCAATTTCCGCTCCCTAGCTTTTACCTTAGCTATACCGTACTTTGAAAGTACACATTTAGACTTTTTTCTAATTACACCTCTGCTCTACAGCTGTTCCATAAAGACAAGAAATTATCGCTGATTTTTAGTTCAAAAGAGAAATTGCGTGTGATCTTAACCTACTATACCAATGAAATCAAATATCTCCCTCTTCATTTTATGATTCCAGAGAGGGATCTTCAATTTTATTGTCTTTACCCTAGCCTTGTTCAGTCACACTTTGGAAGGCGCACATTATGCCTTCTAGCTGCTTATTACGTCTTCCCGATATAATCACTTGTTGTCTTTGCATGCAGTGCTATAAGTCTGTTACCTTTATCAGATACTATGCTACTGGAAGAGAATCGTTGAACTTCCCTCAAAAGGTAGTGCCCCCAATGTCAAACTATTGCTCTGAAGAAACGCATTTGTTCACCTTATGTCAAGAAAAACGGCAAACAGGAATTTAAAGAATATCAAATGAAATCTAACTGTTTCCTTACTAAACGTTGGGTGATAAATCGTTGAAGCTTTTCTGCGGCCAATAGCTCTTCCGCACCTCAGACTGTTTAATGGTTTGCTCTTACGCATAAACAGGACTTCGAAAAGACTTTTGCTGAAGAGGCTATCACTTTACTGACGTTAATCTGTTGATGTTCAGAAGAAGATTAACTGATTCCAACGAATAATCAAAGATGTCAAAGAAGTTGTAAAGAAGACGATCCTCGTTCATGGTATGAGGCAAAGACTTGGACACGATTGTGACACCAAAATGTTTAGGATGATTTAAAAGTTGGGGTTACATGGCAAACGATTGCCGCTATAGCAGGTAA
The DNA here is from genome assembly GCA_038088405.1 of Porites divaricata. Classification (NCBI taxonomy): domain Eukaryota; kingdom Metazoa; phylum Cnidaria; class Anthozoa; order Scleractinia; family Poritidae; genus Porites; species Porites divaricata. The sequence continues at coordinate 4,166,240 of JBBMOI010000009.1, forward strand.
GAATCAACAGTCCGTCGAGGACGGACTGTAAGAGTGAGGATGGTTGGTCGACTGAGAGACAAAAACCTGGCCGTAGACAAGAATAAGGAAACGAAGGCGTTTAAAGATATACAGACGGAGAATCATGTCGCCGCGCTTTTGTAAGTAAAGACACAAGTTGAGGATAAACTTTCTAGCCTCACTTGAGCCGATAACTAGACAGACGATTAAGGGTTGATCAATATTTAGATCAGGACAGGATGACATAGGAAGTAGCCTTTGATAATGTCATTAAGGACTAGTTTCCATGAATCGATGAGCAAGATATATTAGCAGAAAGCTCCAATTGAACACTACGCAAGATGACATACTTACCACATTAGTAAGAGGAGGAGGAAATCAAAGAGATATTTTATGAAGAGCTGAAACAAATGTCTGATACGCTCGCTGTAAAAGAATGCTGGTTCTAGTCAACGCGCTAGTGAAAGCTAGCTACGTAGTTTAGAATTAACAGGCAATTAATTTGCGTCCGATGTTGAACTCAATAGAATCTTCGCAATGTACTCCATGGAACGCACTCTGAAAAGTAACAAACTGCCTAACCGATGCTCAGCAAACGATTTGTCAGCTAGCAGAAAAAAGGAAGAAATTCAAGAGAGAAAGTAAAAGGTGGATAGGTGGTGGATTACAAGAAGAGACTAACTGTCATAAATTCTACAAAAGCTAAACGCTTCTTCCCAGGATTGAATTCAAGTAAAACTGATAAGAAGATAGGGCACAAAGAGGCAAGGCGAATTGCGTTGCAGCTCTAACAGCCAATGAGAAAATAAGCGGCTGATAACTCTTGCCCTCGCTCAACCTATGAATACGTTGGTTTGTCCTTCCGTCTACTTTGATTCACTCATATCCCTCTGTTGCTCCATGTAAAGAGCGTAATTCGGAAATGTATCCAAACCTCTTACCTGTATTCATTTGTTTCCTCTTTAGTCTAACTGCTGTGTTCCCTAAACAGTAGAGACATCTCCAAAATAACACAAGATCGATTCAAACATAATTTCGCTTGGATCCATAACCAGATTGACCAAAAACATGGAGAAAGCCCTTGCTAGATGCACGATTGAACGGAGGTGCAACAAAGAAATGGACCACTATTTGGCGATGGCCTAGACATTTCTCAGTTGAGGCTGTTTTAGCGCGCCTTAATTTTATGTATAGTTTCAAGTTGAACTGTAGTAGTAGGGAAGGGCCTACCTAACACAAGATCACAAGTGGATCGATAAACAAAGTGACCAAAAAACAGAGGAACTCGTAATTAGATGTTAGATTTTCCAGAGGTGCAAAAGAGATAGATCACAATCTGATCATGGGTTAGATGTATCATCTTAACGCTCAGGAGCTGTCGATCATTAGTGGCATTTATGGTTTTCTGCTGAAGTGAACACCAGCGATGTAAAGGAAGTCTTCATAGAACTTGCAAGATGACAAGATATGCTAGATGCACAGAAGAGTTTCTTTAAGTAGTAGATAACAATAAGAATAAGAAGGAAGACAGAGAAGATAAAGAATAAAACGTGGATCGTCCGGGTAACAGTCACGAATAACTGAAAGGAATACGGAAAAGCAGAAATTCTTGGAGAATCAACAAAAGTGTGATAAGAAGTTAGAGCTTCACCTTCTACCTCGTTGAAAATATTCAAGAAAGAAGCAAGAAAAAATGACCTGAAAGGTAAGCAAGAATGAAATCAAAGGGCGCTTTGCTGACAAAAAAAATGACAAAAGGGACAGAAACTACGTCTCTTTTACGCAAAAAATAAGGAGACTTCACTAAAAAAGAGAATTGTTGGTTTGAGAGAGATAAGCGTTTAGAGCTGTTTCGGCCGGTTATTGGTTCCGTTCTCACGCCAAATGAAGAAAAAAGAGACTGATATTTCTTGCCCTCCTTCAACATCTTATAAAGTTTTAATGTCCTTTTGTGTACCTTTCGTTCTTTTATCTATCTTCGTGACCCTCTATTCTTGCTTACGTTACTTTTAAGGTCATGTCTTTGAAGTTTACTCTTTCCACTGTTCTATTTCGGAGATGATTATCAGGAAACAGAGAATCGATTTGAGAGCTTTGGTACCCACAAGAAGACACATCAACATATCAACAGAATTATTATAAAGAAGATTAGAACTGTTTATAAGTTAACAGGTTTACGACTGCCCGGTTTTCTTGTTAAGTGGGGGATAGAGAAAACTGCAAATGAGCACCGGTTCTGTTTGAGATTTACTTCACAAGGTACGAAATGGTATGTTTCATCGAATAGAAATGAAGAGAAAGATAATCTCATGAGGCTAAATGCAACGATTGCCTTTTGCTGCAAAGATAAACCATCTAGAAATTGAACGCAACGATGACAGTGTTAAAAACGAGGAAAGATTTAACTATGTTTTAGTCACAAGAACACAAGATAGGTACTTAACGCCTAATTTACAATATGGAATACGTCCTAGACCAAGAGCCATATTGATCAGATCAGATCAAGAGCCATATTGGAAATTTCATGATTGATGCATATTTAGATTACTGAAAATCATATGGAATAGTATGAGTACAAGGAAAGAAGAACGCAGGAGAACCGCCCAGCAACTATCGATGTCGCAGCGTTGTCTTGATTATCAACCGAACTCACCACCAAAGAAACTTCAGAGAAGGCCTGAAACATTAAAAAACGTAGACTGGAGAGAGGACTTGACATAATAAAGAAGAGTTAAGCGAGTTCTTATGAGGACAACAGAGATGTTGGTCATAATACTATAAACGGCGGAAGCCAATTGGACACCAAGACATACCGTCACTTCAAAGATGTTTATCAACCTCTACACTAGACGATTTGGTAGTGTTCACATTTTTTCCTTTGAACAATTGGTTTACTGATTTGTTTTTTGATTTCAAGTGTTATAACTCTTTTGATTCTTATTGACGCTCACTGAATATTCACTGTTGTTTAAAGTGGTGTTTAGTCTCAGCAGGTCGTCAATCAGTTGCAGTAAAGCGCGGTGGAGAAAAGCCTCTGTGAGCCATAGTACGCCAAAAAAGGAAACATCGTCAATCTCACGAAACAAGTCCTCCTTCAAACAGTACAGCAGAGGGCACCCAGTCAGCTGCCTTACGAGAGAAGCGTCGAATTTCTGGTCAGTCAATTGGGGCGGGAAGTGGGAGGATAATATTTAAAGCGCTGGATGAACCTTACAAAGCATACTTTCCACACACGTTCGGCCTGAAATCCGTCGACTAAATTTAATTGTAGTTAAGTACTAACGGGGACCCCTGGTGCGGAAAGGCTCCTCCCCTTTTCCATTTTCCTTACATGGGTTCCTTTTCAGGTTTTTCGATCATCAATTCGCTTATTCGTTTATCGGTTTCCATACATGGGCTTGTCTTCGGCGTTTGTTTAGACTTTCTTGGAATGAACTACGTATCCGCTATCGTCATCATCATCATCATCATCATCATCATCGTGGACGTCATCGCAAGCTTCTGCCTAGTTGCGCCAAATTCAATTAATCTGTCACACTTCACTTGCCAGACTAAACGCTGCGTATGTGAAGATTTTATTGGTAAGGTTCAACCAGAATTTTATTAAAGCATAACTTAGCAAACTAGAGGCATAAAGCCATTCAACAGTTGCATGGAAACCTTATTTGGCTTCTCCTTGCACGTTTAGTGGTTTCTCTAGTTGTAGGCAGCTAGTTAGAGTAGTCTCGCAATTGTGGTTTGGATTTCAATTCTTATTATGAATTCGGTTTAGAGCCAGAAAAAGAAAAAGGAAACGGACGTTACATTTAACGTCGGATTTTGTTGTCAAAACAAAACTAGCGAAAAAAGTTAAGGTGTTTCTTTACCACTTATTTGCGAAAGTAGATTAGTTTGGAGTGTTATCAACTAGTCATACATTTTAAGGTAACGTGCGATCAGGATTGTTGTTTTACTCGTGAAGGTAACTCCTTATCGCAGGTTGTCTGATGGGAAACATGGGACAACGCACACACCATAGGTTAGATAGTGAAAAACTCCTCCAGCCCAATCTACGAGATGGACACATCATCAGAGGATCAGCATCGCGACGACAAAATAGTAAAGATAGTAGCTTGCCTTGCAGCGCTACAAGAGTGTTATGAAAAAAGATCAGGAGACGCGCGTGGGGGACTCGCGAGATGAAGAGAGATCTTTTGGTCTTTCCCTTGCGTGTATCACAAGCGCGAGAGTCTTGCATAGCTCTTGTGTCTGCTTGGCGCGCTATAGTTAGTTTATAGAAATATAAGGTTAATGGGAAAATGTTCTTGCTACGGCAGGGCTAGCAATTAGACAAGCGTCTGTGTCTTTTTGTTAATCTTGCCTCGTGGGAGGAATTTCCCATTTAGGAAGTCCTGCATTGCACAACGTAGGCGCATATCGTCTACAAATTGTAGGCGCAGGTAAACGTCACTCATCGCATCGACATGCAGCCCACGACGCTTGGTCCACCATGGTAGTACTACAAACAGACTACAAGTAGAGGGTTCCTGACTTTGTGTGCTAATGGTATGGTAAAGGAAGAGGCCGGCCGAAGACAAGACTAGACATCTAGCGATAGGTAGTTAAGTTTACTAGGTAACTAATACTGCAATAGTGACGGAGCAACCAGAAACCTCATGGAGACTATCAAGAACGGAGCCTAAAATACCTTCCTATTAAATGAGCTTAGGTCAGGTAGATAGGTACTTAAATTACATAGTAGTACCTAAATAATTGGCCGGCCGAACTTCAACGTCTTGTGTATCTTCAACTCGTCGCCTGGATTTCGCCAATGCAGTACTTCCATATTCCCCGTACAAGAAGCTTTGGTCTACGGTTAAGCTGCGTCTAGATGGAGACAGCTCGCATAGTGTGGCAGCAACACAATATTTAAGGTAGAGCAGATTTAACTGGTACAACGTTTCGCTAAAACTGTTTTCAATAAACTTGCCAAATATATCATTGAGCTTCGTTAATCAAATCATGCGGATTATTTTTAGCAAACGTTGCACCAAAGTAAATAGGCTCAAGCACAACACTTGACAATGGCATCAGGTTAGTGAATAGTGTATATAACTTACCATCTCCTTGGCATTCGATTCGGCTTGTCGCTCGGTTTTTATTTCAGTTCGGCTTTCGGCCTTTTAGCGATTTCGGCTTGTCTCAACGACAAGGCTTGGTATCGACAAAGTCTCGATAGCAGCCGTTATAAATTCTGCGCGTGTACCATCTAGGGGACCCTGGAGTGTTTCATTCGAGGTGTTGATTAAGTCTCTAAGCAGACACATGAACACTCCTCGGTTAAGTACCCTGGATACCAAATTTTTCATCTAGGAGCGCGTTTCATCACCGATTCGCCTTACTTTAAATTTTTGTAATTTTTTTTCTAGAAATAAATAAAAACCTAAAAAAATGTTGTCTTGTGTCTTTTCTTATGTTAGATAATTGCTTTACTATAAGCATGGATAATAGAAAGACTGGATAGGAAACTGGCTGACGCGATCGGTTCCAACATAGTGGAAAAATGTGACGTCACATTATCGAGAGCCATTCAACCTCTTACATCCGATGTTTTGCGCGTCTTATTTTTCGTCGCTTATTTTTTTATTTATATTTCTCTGTCTTCGACTATACGGATTGCCCATGTTTTGAAGTAAAGGATGAAGAGGACTTGCTCTTGGAGAAAAACTTGTGAGAGCGAAGAATGACTCCAGGGCCCGATAATTTTATGCACCAAACGGGAAGCCTAACTACATAAAAACTACGCAAAAACTTACATGTATACAGCTACAAAACACCTATAAAAAAAGGCAGTGCCTAATTTTCTACAAACCACAAGAAAACCGGAAATGATTTTAACTCTTTTTATCACGGTTTTGACGATTTCTTTTCTGCTTTTATCAACAAGCTCAGCGAGTGTCGAATTTTATAAGTTAACAACCCTTGACAAAATGATTTTATTAACGGTAAAACTGTCGAGGCTTGATGTTTCAAGTACCCAGCTCAAGCAAGCGTTTAATTTTCCCTTCAATTTTACATACGGACGACCAGTGACAAGTAGCCGTCTTTGAGAAATGTATAACAAGCGGGGATAAAAAACTCACAGCCGAGAAAGGAAATTTGCTTGCGGACCACCGTGGAAACGCCTTTAATCAATTTTCATAGTAAAGTAAGTTGTTTTGTTATTTTCATGTATAAATGTACAATGACCCAAGGTACTTTTCAGTCACGTCTTTGAAAAAGCGAACTGCAACGCTTTTAAAAATGTTATGTAAAACGGTTAATTGTTAACTACTAGTAAGAATACAACTGGGAAGCAAACTCTCCTTGTTAATAGTATAGCCTTCACTTCTTTTTCATGAGGAAACACTTATCTTCCATAAGACTTAATAAAACTTAGAAATATACTATCTTTTGTGTTTTAACAAAAGGGAATTGGATAGGGAATACTGTAAATCAACTCTGCAATAAACATAAACATTGTTCCCAAAGAAAAATAGAAGCTGCTTGTAACAAAACAAACAGTAACATACAGGGTGTTTGTTTAGTTTAAGGTAAGTGGATTAGGGATTGAAAAAATATGACTGTCTGGTCACATTATCATGTTGTTGAAAATAGAATTCATACCCCAAACACTGAGTACAGGTATATGCTTTATTAATTTGATTTAGAATATATCTTGGTAAGGTTTATCACCTACAGGTACATTGTTGCTTTGGATCTCTAAAAAACCGAATACAATAATCTAATAATAGTGCTAATCAAGTCCATCTTTGGTTTGAAAAACAATGTGATTCAGATATAGACCGTTTTAGAGAAGAACACTAACCAAATTAAACACATGACTCTGTAGCTAATACAAGCAGTGACCCTCAAACAGAGTTAATTTGTCCCACTCAGGAAGAAGTAATATATACACTTCAGAAGTGATAAATAAAGCTTCTGATCATAAATAATTTAGATGCCACCTTCTGGCTCTCATGCATAACAAAAGCAACTTTGTTGCTGTTTAATACAGAAAGATTGATTGATTTATGCCCTCTCAGAAGAGTACTTGACAACAATTTTACTGTCTTCATTGACTATGTGTGTTCAGTAAATCCTGCAATAAAGACAAACAAAAAGAAAACTAAAACACTGTTTGATAAATAACAACAACACTTAGGAGCCTAAACGGAGGCCAAAAAATGTCAGTAGGTGTTTCACATTCATGCTACAATTATTAGTTTATGTAAGGGAAAAGTACAAAAACTATTCGAGTCTCTTCAGTGCCTTCGAATACAAGATGCGCGGAGCGACGTGAGGCGATTGTGTTCACTTGATATGTAATTTAGTAGTTTAATTTCAGCATCAAAGGATGAGTGAAATTAACATAGTGCTTTACGAACAATTAGCAGCGTTAATATAGTATTACTTGAGCGAAACAGTTCTCAACACAAACTAGTCTGCTGATTGGAACTTTACACACCGTGTGCGTACACTTGCTCGGCGCCAGCTCGGTCGAATGTAGTTAATTTCAGCCATTTTCAATCAAAATTTATGGCGGAAAAATAACAGAAATCAGTCTGTAACTATGCCTACGCCACAATTCCATCCTTAAAGCATCTGTCAATCATAGTTATGAATAGAAACAAGAAGGAACCTTCATAACACAGGCGTCCCAAAACAGTCGCCAAGTGTACTAAATATGGCTCTGGTAAGGCCAATTTTTGGGACGCAATTTTCTCAAAGACAAGGACAAATAACACAAGACAACAACAAGAAGTGCTTACCTCGAAGGTTCAAGTGTGGCTTTGAAGGATCGCCATCTCCGTAAGACAACAGACGAAGGGAAAAACAGACACCAAAAATTAAAGTAGCACTAAAAACTCCAAAAAAGAACAACATGCAGGCAAACAAACCCTACATTTCGACTGGTTTGCGCCACATTTTCGCCATCGTTTCGTCACAAATTTCCACTATGATGGAACCATCCAACGCCATCTTGGAGCACGAACCAACCAATCGGCGATAAGAAATCAGCCCACGTGACATAAGTTTCCTATCCAGTCTTTCTATTATCCATGCTATAAGCTAAACATACTAACTGGTCATTTCTTTACAGGCGGATCTAACAAAATATTTTTAACTGACAATAAGCATTAGTCATGTAAACTGCTGTAACATCGACAAAAAAATAAAAACAACCAATCAATATGAATGACGTCTTCTTCTTAAACGTAGAGGATTAGGTACTAATATAAAACATTTTATTTCAGGAAAGCTTCCTTTTCAGGTTTTTTCTTGCACTGTGATAGCTGCGCAAAGAACCAGAAACATGGACATCAGTTCTCATAAGATTTTTCTAGATGTCCTTTTTTGCTTGTCGTTTAATTGGAGAAATTCAAGTTGCACTGTCAAGAGGATGTCACTATTTTAAAGACAACAACTCATCCGTCTTGAAGATTTTAATGCCGAAGCTATAAATCTAAAAGACTTTGTTTCATTGAAGATCAAACGGCTACTTTTTAGCTTTCATCGGTTGGGAGTCAGACTTTACAGCCTTCCAGAAGAACATCCCCTTTTCAGCTGCACGTTTTATGATGTACCGACGACAGAAGCTTTTAGACGATTCCCTTAACGAAGTATACATCATCCGGTGATGATTTAGCAATTTAAAGGTACGTATTATAAATTATATTCTTAATTCTGAGATTTACCTTGCTGTATGTTTTTTTTTTCAGTTTGAGTGTAGCTTCCATGCAGACGTTAGGTCCGGCTAAGAATTATATCCAAAGGAATGTATGCGGGATGTAACCGTGTACTGTAAGTATGGATAAGAAAGAAAGAAATTTAAGGATAGTGGATCACAGGATTCAAACTCGGTGAAATCTTCCGTTGAAAAGAAAATTTGTAAACACAAAACGATAGAAGATATATTGAAGTGTGCCTAATGGGATTCAAACCCACCACACCTTTTTCAAAAGTACATAAAAAATTTAATAAGATTCTTGTCTTCACTTTTCAAAACAGCAATGAGAAACAAAAACACAACATGAAAAGCTTGTCTGGGATTCAAACTCATTTGCCATTGATAACTCTCTTAAAGAGAACTGCAGTTGATGACAATTGAATATACGTTGTTGGTTTACTAATTTCTAGTAGAGCGTTTGTTTCTTTTTAGTACAGGTTATTTTAAAGAAAAGGACAAAGAGGTCTCAGCTACAATCTTGAGGCAACCATCTGAAGAGGATTCGAGTCTCTTACCGTCCTCCTTCTGTTCTTTACAGTTCTGAAGCGTTTTTGACCTTCACAGACAATGGAAGAGCAATTTCCGCTCCCTAGCTTTTACCTTAGCTATACCGTACTTTGAAAGTACACATTTAGACTTTTTTCTAATTACACCTCTGCTCTACAGCTGTTCCATAAAGACAAGAAATTATCGCTGATTTTTAGTTCAAAAGAGAAATTGCGTGTGATCTTAACCTACTATACCAATGAAATCAAATATCTCCCTCTTCATTTTATGATTCCAGAGAGGGATCTTCAATTTTATTGTCTTTACCCTAGCCTTGTTCAGTCACACTTTGGAAGGCACACATTATGCCTTCTAGCTGCTTATTACGTCTTCCCGATATAATCACTTGTTGTCTTTGCATGCAGTGCTATAAGTCTGTTACCTTTATCAGATACTATGCTACTGGAAGAGAATCGTTGAACTTCCCTCAAAAGGTAGTGCCCCCAATGTCAAACTATTGCTCTGAAGAAACGCATTTGTTCACCTTATGTCAAGAAAAACGGCAAACAGGAATTTAAAGAATATCAAATGAAATCTAACTGTTTCCTTACTAAACGTTGGGTGATAAATCGTTGAAGCTTTTCTGCGGCCAATAGCTCTTCCGCACCTCAGACTGTTTAATGGTTTGCTCTTACGCATAGACAGGACTTCGAAAAGACTTTTGCTGAAGAGGCTATCACTTTACTGACGTTAATCTGTTGATGTTCAGGAGAAGATTAACTGATTCCAACGAATAATCAAAGATGTCAAAGAAGTTGTAAAGAAGACGATCCTCGTTCATGGTATGAGGCAAAGACTTGGACACGATTGTGACACCAAAATGTTTAGGATGATTTAAAAGTTGGGGTTACATGGCAAACGATTGCCGCTATAGCAGGTAAGAATCAACAGTCCGTCGAGGACGGACTGTAAGATGGTTGGTCGACTGAGAGACAAAACCTGGCCGTAGACAAGAATAAGGAAACGAAGGCATTTAAAGATATACAGACGGAGAATCATATCGCCGCGCTTTTGTAAATAACGACACAAGTTGAGGATAAACTTTCTAGCCTCACTTGAGCCGATAACTAGACAGACGATTAAGGGTTGATCAATATTTAGATCAGGACAGAATGACATAGGAAGTAGCCTTTGATAATGTCATTAAGGACTAGTTTCCATGAATCGATGAGCAAGATATATTAGTAGAAAGCTCCAATTGAACACTACGCAAGATGACATACTTACCACTTTAGTAAGTGGAGGAGGAAATCAAAGAGATGTTTTATGAAGAGCTGAAACAAATGTCTGATACGCTCGCTGTAAAAGAATGCTGGTTCTAGTCAACGCGCTAGTGAAAGCTAGCTACGTAGTTTAGAATTAACAGGCAATTAATTGACGTCCGATGTTGAACTCAATAGAATCGGCGCAATGTACTCCATGGAACGCACTCTGAAAAGTAACAAACTGCCTAACCGATGCTCAGCAAACGATTTGTCAGCTAGCAGAAAAAAGGAAGAAATTCAAGAGAGAAAGTAAAAGGTGGATAAGTGGTGGATTACAAGAAGAGACCAACTGTCATAAATTCTACAAAAGCAAAACGCTTCTTCCCAGGATTGAATTAAAACTGATAAGAAGATAGGGCACAAAGAGGCAAGGCGAATTGCGTTGCAGCTCTAACAGCCAATGAGAAAATAAGCGGCTGATAACTCTTGCCCTCGCTCAACCTATGAATACGTTGGTTTGTCCTTCCGTGTACTTTGATTCACTCATATCCCTCTGTTGCTCAAGGTTTTTAAGAGATGCATGCTGCTCAGCTTTGCTCTACTAATGAAAAAATAACTCCATGTAAAGGACGCAATTCGGAAATGTATTCAAACCTCTTACCTGTATTTCATTTGTTTCCTCTTTACTCTAATTGCTATGTGTTCCCTAAACAGTACAGACATCTCCAAAATGACACAAGATCGATTCAAACATAATTTCGCTTGGTTCCATAACCAGATTGACCAAAAACATGGAGAAAGCCCTTGCTAGATGCACGATTGAACGGAGGTGCAAACAAAGAAATGGACCACTATTTGGCGATGGCCTAGACATTTCTCAGTTGAGGCTGTTTTAGCGCGCCTTAATTTTATGTATAGTTTCAAGTTGAACTGTAGTAGTAGGGAAGGGCCTACCTAACACAAGATCACAAGTGGATCGATAAACAAAGTGACCAAAAAACAGAGGAACTCGTAATTAGATGTTAGATTTTCCAGAGGTGCAAAAGAGAGAGATCACAATCTGGTCATGGGTTAGATGTATCATCTTAACGCTCAGGAGCTGTCGATCATTAGTGGCATTTATGGTTTTTTGCTGACGTTAACACCAGCGATGTAAAGGAAGTCTTCATAGAACTTGCAAGATGACAAGATATTTCTAGATGCACAGAAGAGTTTCTTTAAGTAGTAGATAACAATAAGAATAAGAAGGAAGACAGAGAAGATAAAGAATAAAACGTGGATCGTCCCGGTAACAGTAACGAATAACTGGCATGAATACGAAAAGCAGAAATTCTTGGAGAATTAACAAAAGTGTGATAATAAGTTAGAGCTTCACCTTCTACCTCGTTGAAAATATTCAAGAAAGAAGCAAGAAAAAATGACCTGAAAGGTAAGCAAGAATGAAATCAAAGGGCGCTTTGCTGACAAATGACAAAAGGGACAGAAACTACGTCCTTTTTACGCAAAAAATAAGGATACTTCACTAAAAAAGAGAATTGTTGGTTTGAGAGAGATGAGCGTTTAGAGCTGTTTCGGCCTGTTATTGGTTCCGTTTTCACACCAAATGAAGAAAAAAGAGACTGATATTTCTTGCCCTCCTTCAACCTCTTTAAAGTTTTAATGTCCTTTTGTGAACTTTTCGTTCTTTTATCTATCTTCGTGACCCTCTATTCTTGCTTACGTTACTTTTAAGGTCATCTCTTTGAAGTTTACTCTTTCCACTGTTCTATTTCGGAGATGATTATCAAGAAACAGAGAATCCATTTGAGAGCTTTGATACCCACAAGAAGACATATCAACATATCAAGAGAATTATTATAAAGAAGATTTATTAGAACTGTTTGTAAGTTAACAGGTTTACGACTGCCCGGTTTTCTTGTTAAGTGGGGGAGAGAGAAAGCTGCAAATGAGCACCGGTTCTGTTTGAAATTTACTTCACAAGGGACGAAATGGTATGTTTCATCGAATAGAAAATGAAGAGAAAGATAATCTCATGAGGCTAAATGCAACGATTGCTTTTTGCTGCAAAGATAAACCATCTGGAAATTGAATTATGCTTTAGTCACAAGATTACAAGATAGGTACTTAACGCCTGATTTACAATATGGGATACGTCATAGACCAAGAGCCAAGAGCCATATTGATCGGATCAGATCAAGAGCCATATTGGAAATTTCATGATTGATGCATATTTAGATTACTGAAAATCATATGGAATAGTTTGAGGACAAGGAAAGAAGAACGCAGGAGAACCGCACAGCAACTATTGATGTCGCAGCCTTGTCTTGATTATCAACTCTGACTCACGACCAAAGAGACTTCCCAGGAGACCTGAAAGATTAAAAAACGTAGAGAGAGGACTTGACATAATAAAGAAGACTTAAGCGAGTTCTTATGAGGACAACAGAGATGTTGGTCATAATACTATAAACGACGGAATCGAATTTGACACCAACACATACTGCATGTCACTTCAAAGATGTTTAACATCCATCAGACTAGAAGATTTGGTAGTGTTCACATTTTTTTCTTTGAAAAATTGGTTAACTGATTTGTCTTTCGATTTCAAGTGTTATAATTCTTTTGATTCTTATTGACGCTCACTGAATATTAACTGTTGTTCAGAGTTGTGTTTAGTATCAGCAGGTCGTCAATCAGTTGCAGTAAATCGCGGTGGAGAAAAGCCTGTGTGAGCCATAGTACGCCAAAAACAAGGAAACATCGTCAATCTCACGGAGAAAAGCATGGAGAAAAGTGATTAAAAGTATGCAGTCTTAAGGAATGGACAATCATCGAGCGGCATTTACCCGATTTCTTGCTTTCTATTCTAACTATCCTTCTGGACATTCGCGATGGAGAAACGGTGGCGAAATGGTCAAGGACGGCAAGTTTAGCCACTCACCCCTCGACCAAAACTGAATGGCCGCAAAACGTTTAGCACGATTCAGTAGCTGAATGATGGAACTACACAGTGATATGCAGGAGAGCCAGTAAGTGTGAGCCACTTCTGAGATTTAATCCACTGAAATTGGCTAAAATTGCATGTTTCGCTAAGTGGGTTAAAAGGGCTAAATGTGTTTCCTCGGATTTTCTATACAAAAACAGTGTCGATGATTCTAACTTGTAATATTCTAAAGATAAAGGTTTAATTAACATAACTAGAAGCTTCTGGACGCACTCTTCGTCCGGAGCAATGCGTTGACTGAATTTTGACAAAATTCGTATATTTCACAAGGATCTCAGGTCCTTATGCGGTGCCGAAAGAAAATTGCTGAAAAAACATCACAGAAGCGAATTTCTCCAATTTAGTTCCTTATTTGTTGTGTGAAGAAGTGTACAGAAAAATTATGTGGGCAAATCTGCGAAAATTAAAGATAAGAGAGCCTTTTTCACAAGTTAACAAAGGAAAATTCATTGGTTTAATGTTTATGCGCGAGATTTTTAACTGTATGCATGGTTCTGTAAAATGTAAGCGCCCCTAATGCAAAACTCAGGAGCCCACAACCTAGAGCGAGCAACGCCCATGCTACGCATATGTCACAGTTTTTTTCACGGGCTGATTTATTTTTAAATGCATTTTAGAGTACTTTTTCCCGCGAAAATGGAAGCTCTGCTCCATTCGTAAGCGATTTTAAAATAAAGGATGTAACAAAGAAAAACTTTAAAAGGAGAAACAAAACCATTCTCGGTATAGTATTTGTTTAAGTGGACCCGAAAGATATTCTAAAATCGCACCAAAATCATTCTAAAAATAAAATGGTCAGAGAAAACGCCGTTATCCGATTATATGAAAGTTGTTAGCTCCGGGTTATGGGCTCCTGGCATCTCAGGATGAAAACCTAGAATAAGTAACACGATGGCGTTTTTATGCAATATGAACACCCGGTTTTTGGTTTCTTTGTTTTTTATTTTCCTTTGCTTTTATAATTGAGTTTATTATTGTTTTTTTTTCAATAGCATATACATCTTCAAATTTTGCGTTTTCTTCAATCTCGGTTCCCGCTGGACAAGAGTAACAAGGGCTCAAAGAGGGTACAGATGTACCATCTGCTCACTGGCAAAACAATGAACTTATAGTAGATTAGATGTCCATGTTATGGGAAGAATATAGATAGTGAAACATGTGTATATATTTTTTTAATTTGTTTAAATGTGAAATCTCTTTGAAAGCAATTACCCTTTCGTTAATACTACCTCTACAAATAGGTTCTGCTAATTCAATTATTTATGCAATATAGTTTTTCACAACGTTATTGCATCCGTTTGAATTATACAGCGGCCTGAAAACTGCATACCACAGTATCAGAGCAAAATTTCAAGGGGCTTTTTCCCCTTTGTAACAATTGACTTGGTTAGTGAAAAAAGACACTCGATTTGCTTGGTGCCGTCCACCGTTTTTAAGTACAGAACTGTCTGAAGGCTCAAGGAAATAATGATATCACCAATCTTATATGAACATGAGATCATGATCATTAATGAAAAAAACCATATACAGCTATTTCGAGAAAGGTTGTAAGAAAAAGTGCAAGCGACAATCCCGAAAGGTATTGTGGGTGGTTTGGAGTTCACTGTTCTTTCAAAGAAATTTGAAAGAATGGCACGAAAGGCCATGGACATATGTTTGCGAGTGCTGAAGGAAAGCAACAAAAGTAGGTTCGACAGCTACAGTGTCAGGAACAGCGTGTTGCTCATATCCCATACTACCTTTCGGGATTGTCGCGTGCACATTTTTTCCGACAACCTTTCTCGAAATAGCTGTATATTCCCATTATAATTCATGTGTTCATTGCAAGCCCCCCTCCCCTCCCCCGTGCCCATAATTAAAACAAGGTAGTACGGAGATGACGGCACGCATAGTTAAAAAATGCTGCAAAGAACAGCACTATTCAAAGCGCGAGCTTCAAAACTCCTATTCGTAGCGGCCCATTCAATTGAAGGACTAAAAGCAAAAGATTCTTCTTTATAGGCCATATACAAAAATAAAGAGGATTTTTCTGCTCCACCCCTTCAATTTAAGCCGATGCGCAACGAAAGCGGTACTAACAGTCATCTCTATAAAGCCATACAAGCCCTACCTTCGTCTCAGTTTCCCCTTCTGGACCACCTTTTGACAACTTGGCACCCTTTCTGGAAATCGCCAAATGATTCGATGCAGCCTGATCTGACCACAGAGTTGACTGAACCATTATTTTCTTGAGCTTAAATATGATTTTGAAGGATTCCACTAAGAAAAATGGCATATTGTTCTGCCCTATAACTGCCATTCATGGCTTATTATGTATATTTAGACCCATAGTCCCGCTTTCGCGCATTTTCTTAGCCCGCCACTGGCCACCAAGCTACTTTCGCTTCGCTTGCTGTGGTTTTGACTTCCTAGACATTGCATATTGGACTATAATGATAATAAAGGATGGTGATTGCTTTCAGAGGTCTCACATGCCTAAAAATATATTTCAAAGAGCAGGCTATATTTTAAGAAATCGACCAGTTTAGTAATTTTAAGTTTCTAATTCTCCACAGTTTTAAAGGTTTGCACTACTGTGGGAACTGGCTCAACTTAAAAAAATCGGGGCGCAATTTTTTTGGAAACTCAAACATTACCGCGTCATCAAAATATCTGGTGTTTTTTGTAGTTTGTTAGCTCCTGGATCATAGGATTTACTTGGAGTGTCTTAATTCGTCTTTTCTTATGCTTGCAGTGCTAACAAACAAATAGCCAGCAATAACCTTCTAATGCATGAAGAATATTGAAACTCCAAGTAAAACTATCCTGGCGACAGAATTTGGCAAGTAAAGTAGAACATTTATAAATCGGACTTAAAGGAAGATTTGATCAACACCGGGCGTGTGTACATGAGATGTGCAAAAAAACAAGTAAAACTTAAAACAGAACAGCAAAACCAAATCGCAAGTCAAGTGGAAGAATTACAAAACTGGTCAGATTCGCCCAGACTTTCTTTTGTTCGACTCGTAATACCAACAACTGAACGAGTCTACCATTTGTCTTTTGAAAGGGAGGTAAGATGTGTGTCTTTACGAAAAAATTGCAAAGAGTAAAAAATCTTGTATCTACATGTATCAAAAGAGCGAACTATCCTACCCCTCCCTCATCAAATTTAAATGGTTGGCTCTGTGTAAACGTTCACTGGCCAATAATTTTTAGAGCGATTTTCGTATGACCTTGGAATGAAAACGCGCCAACAAAACAGAAACAACAAACGAACGGAAATAGAGCGATTTGATTGGTGTATCGAACGGATATAAACGCGCCTGGCTTTTCATTGGTTAAGCGAACGCTCGGGTAAACAAACTTCATGCCCGAAGAACTTTCTAGAAATTGCTTTGACGTCATACTGCAAAACGATTGGTCGATCGAACAATGCCTTCTCCCTATTAGGGTTTTTTTGGCGGGAAAACAAAGAGTCCATGTTTTTTTCTTTCCATCCATTGGCTGATGAAACAAAGAACGAACACTTACCGAAACCATTTTTCAAGGTCATACGAAAGTTGCTCTATTGGTTGTTTTTCTTTTGTAAAGCCTCGTAGGATGGGCTACCAATCATTTGGAGCTTGAGCCATGGTTCCTATCCAGATTTCCTGCCATCCTTTTTTCCCAATGGGTTTTTTCGGCAGGTTTTTTCTGGCCTCAGTTCTAGCCGTCGATCTTGTTTTGTAGCGGCTGCTCAGCTCTATTCAGTGAAGGTTTTTTTTCTCAAGTTTGTTTCAACCCATGTATTACTTAAAAGTACTTTGTTACTATAACGGTATCTTTTTTAACTGAGGGTAAGCATATTAAACGTGTAAGTAAATTATTCAAACAGGCTTCTCATTCTTTCTTTGATTGTTCTTCTTGCTGGGTTGTGATTTGACAGATTGCACCCAGTACGGTATGATCCTAGTTTACAGTTCAGCTAAGAAGATTCGCGTAGAGTACAAGACATGTTATTGACCATAAACAGTTGTTTTCAGGGAAGAGGGACAGCGAGCATAAATCGTCTTCTTGAGGTCAGGAAAAGCAATTACGATCTGCGGGGAGTAAATGCACTATTGTCTTTACCAAGGGTGGATAGCACCAAAACTGGTCTAAATTAGTTTAGCTAGTATGCTGCGAAATACTGGAACGCTTTACCAGACAATTTGCGTGCCTGGGCTGGAACTAAGGAATTTGGCAACAGGACTCGGGGTTTAATGTTTAAGATTTCTAGAATTTTTATAACTTTGTCATTAAATTTACCCTGCTAGCAGAGGCTTTTCCCTTTTGTTTCTCAGCGTTGTACTGCATTCTCTTCTCGGTTTTGGCTGCTCGCGTTTTGTTTTGGTTGTTTCTGTGCCGAGGAAAAGGTGCAGAGGTCTTTTCCTCGGCACAGAAACAACCAAAGCAAAACGCGAGCAGCCAAAACCGCGAAGAGAATGGCAGTACAACGCTGAGAAATAAAAGGGAAAAGCCTCTGCTAGCAGGGTACATTAAATTAAGAGCGAATGCACAGAAAAATCGAGCAAACCGTGGCCACAGCTCAAAACCTAACCTACCCTCATTTTCAGTCTGTAATAAGGTTTTGATGAGTTTATAACATTGCTGAGGTTTAAATTTCAAAATGCGGACGAGTTTGGGAATTATTTGAGATTTTCGATTTCAACGGTCTGAGGGCCTAAAATTAGCCGCCGAACACGAGAATATAGCCCAGTGACAGAAGTGAGCTGACTTTCATAAACGAGCGAATATATTGGCAATCTTCCACTTAAATTTCACAAAACAGATATCTAACAATTTCTAAAAGGCACATTTTTTAGATTTAGAGAATAAAATATCGACGAACGAGCACAATTTTGAAACGTAATTTGCATAATGCTTATAAATACAACAATTTACCGCTAAAACCAAAATAGAATTTTCTATATGGGGGAATTCTCCAAATCAGCCCAAATCCCGGTTACTACCCAATGAGTTATAGTACTTCAACATGATCTGAAAGTTAGTCTGGTGTTCTTGCGAACGCTTGTAAAATAGATTGATTATTTTGAGGTTATTTTGCCCCAAACAACGGCTAATTGACCCCAGGGTCAATTGACACGTGCACGTCACCTTAGTTTTATGCGTCGATTTGAGCTCGTTAAAAGGGAGAAACTAACAAGATTCTTTTTATATGTACCTGTTTTAATGAAATGAATGCAATCTTCAAAAGGAGAGGCCGTTCAATGGGTAATTTCTGTTCTTGAGATCTTGTAGATTGTAGCATGGCGTCTGCGAGCGGACCTGAGTCTAGGTCTGTTTTTCCGTGACTGCGAAATCAGAATAACATCATGAAATAATCCTCGCTCGACTCTTCGTAAATGAATCATCTTTGCAGTGCCTTACCCGAGATACAAAGTGGGCCGAATAGGAAAACATTCTAGCGCAATTTGGATCCTTTGCAGCACTTAGTGCATTTGCTAAGCGGCGTAATTACTCACCTCCGATTGCGTGACCAGGCAATTATCGATTGTCTCCTGCGAAAAGTAAGTGCACGGGAAACCAAAGCTTTCGAGATACAGAAAATTTATTTTCTTGTATATGACCAGTTGTCCTTTTGTCTTATTTTAAAAGTGGTTAACTAAGTTGGTTAGCAAACATACTGTCCCACTTTTAAAAATGGTACAGTAACTGAATGTTCTGTTCTTCTGATTTACCCCCAACCCCGGAGTGTTCAGAAGATATATTTGCACTACGCATGAAAGGCAAATGAATTAAATTTTAAGGTTCAAGGCGGTTTTAAGGCATGGGCTACCAATGGATTAGTCAGACCTGTCATGAGGTGCATTGCACAGAAAATTGCAGGCATGATATCGTCTGCTATTATATGTCCATTAAGTGATTTTGCAATAAACATTTTGACTTTTTTACCCCAAAAGTTTTTTCCGTTCGATTCTTACAGATCCAAACTTTAATAGTTAAATTTCTATAATTTGTTTTTATTAAAATGCAATTCTGCAAACAACTAAGTATTTAATTTTGCGTAAAAGCTACATGAAATTGTACTGTTTAGCCGTAAATCATTAAAAAGAGAAAGCATCATGCTTTCTCTTTTCAAGTCTAGTAGGACTTAAGCAATGGCATTGCTTAAGTCCTACTAGTTGTTACCAAGTCTGCTAAGGAGGAAACAGTTTGCTCTTTTCAAGAAATTGTTCTTGCCCATTGCGGTTTCAAACCAAGGATAGCAGCAAGTTTGTCGTGGTCGTATTCCGCTACTTCAGTACAAGCGAAGCATAGGCGCACAAGTCAGCGCTTGCGTTTAGTCAGGTGCCAAAAATGAAGTGGAAGCTTAACCCCAAGGGCGTCCATGTTCGCTCCGGCTCGAAAAGGTAAAATCCTAGATAGTAAAGCAGTTGTGTAGTAAAAAGTAATGCGAAAAACCTGCGGCGCTGGGGAAAGAAAGGCGTCTTATTATTCTTGGGCTTGTTCTATTTTCGCAACGTGGTACAGGCTACGAAATACTGACAAGCTCAGTATATGTCTTCACCACCGAGAGTCACTTGCCCTTGGCCGGACAAGCCGTCACGTATCATATTTCGTTCCTAAAGTTATTTCAAAGCACAGCACCAAACCTACTCAGTGGCCGAAGGCAGAAATGGGGGATGAGCAAACGAATGTCACATCATATTTTGCAAGAAACCGGTATCCTTGTGCCTATCGGCTCAGGAACGATTGATTAATACTAGAATATCAGGGTCAGAATTAGAGTGCTAGAATGGGAGGGAAGGAAGAAGGAAACCGCCGCGCACACCTGTTAAGTCTTTTATAAATGTCTCGTCCTGACGGCTTCAAAGAAGGGCGTTGTGGCTGCTATTTAATTTACAGTGTCTGTTGCAGGTGTGGAATTAATCTTACAGCAACTGGAAACGTGGCCACGCCTGCTGAAACTGAGATTGCTTGTAGGATGAACGGCTATAGCTTTGGTATATTCACAAAGGCGTTTTGTCCAGTGAACTGAGTTCGTAGTTTTTCTTAACGAAGGGATGGGGTGGGTCGAGTGAATAGTTCGGGGAAAGTTTTCTCTCTTGGGGGGGGGGGGGGGGGGTGGGGGTGGGTTATATTTGTTGATATCAGGAATCAGGAGTTCTGGCCTGGATAGAGTCGTTGTAAAGCTATTTTTTCTTTGGGGTATCGGTTTACCGGAAGCTGAAGAAGGAAAAGTCAATGGTGCATTTATGGAATAATAGAGACTCTCATGGTCTGGCAACGATCAAGGCCCGCATTAGAATTCATGATAATTGAAGGTCATGATGTGGAAAAAGAGAGTCAAATGGTGGATGCCATGCAATCCTCGCAGGTGTGGGCGGCGTACCTGGCCTTAACGGTTGCCCCTGCGACAGAAGGCAAGCATGACAAGATTGTCCAGGGGTAATGCTAATGAACCGTCCCATTCTTAGTACCCGTTCCTTGTCTTAGACCCGGGAAAATTTCTCGAGATTGCACCATCATTTTGGGCCTAAGGCTTGCAAAGTCCAACCATAATAGCGCATGTTCGCGACGGTATTTTTAAGTCAGTCAAGTTCTTAAACCAGACCTTAAACGACCAGTTTTATGTGTCGATAACAGTTTAAAGGAATACAAGCCTCATGCAAAAGACAGTGGGAAGGAAGTGCACATCGGTGATGGGGAAAAAGGAGTAGCCCACAGTTTTTTTAGTGGTGGATCTTTCGAAACATTCTTATACTCTTGGACAGATATGCATTGTTTAAAGTTTTAGACAAACCAGGTGTAAACTATAGTAACAAACTGTTAAATATACATCAGCAAGATTTTTGCGAATCTTATTTTTCGCTGGAGACTATCGTTTACTGGCTGGTCACGCAATCAAAGGTAACGTACTTTCCCAGGTTTATTTACTCACCTTTCGCTCAGCAATACACTGCGTTTTCCTATTCGGCCCACTTTTTATCTTTGGTAAGGCACTGCAAAGCTCATTCACTTAAGAAGATTCGAGGGAGAATTATTTCTTGATGTTATTCTGATTTCGCAGTCACGGAAAAACAGACCTAGACTCAGGTCCACTCGCAGACGCCATGCTACAATCTACAATATCTCAAGAACAGAAATTACCCATTGAACGGCCTCTCCTTTTGAAGATTGCATTCATTTCATTAAAACAGGTACATATAAAAAGAATCTTGTTAGTTTCTCCCTTTTAACGAGCTCAAATCGACGCATAAAACTAAGGTGACGTGCACGTGTCAATTGACCCTGGGGTCAATTAGCCGTTGTTTGGGGCAAAATAACCTCAAAATAATCAATCTATTTTACAAGCGTTTGCAAGAACACCAGACTAACTTTCGCATAATGTTGAAGTACTATAACTCATTGGGTAGTAACCGGGATTTGGGCTGATTTGGAGAATTCCCCCATATAGAAAATTCTATTTTGGTTTTAGCGGTAAATTGTTGTATTTATAAGCATTATGCAAATTACGTTTCAAAATTGTGCTCGTTTGTCGATATTTTATTCTCTAAATCTAAAAAATGTGCCTTTTAGAAATTGTTAGACATCTGTCTTTTGAGATTTAAGTGGAAGATTGCCAATATATTCGCTCGTTTATGAAAGTCAGCTCACTTCTGTCACTGGGCTATATTCCCGTGTTCGGCGGCTAATTTTAGGCCCGCACACCGTTGAAATCGAAAATCTCAAATAATTCCCAATTTCGGCCGCATTTTGAAATTTAAAACTCAGCAGTGTTATAAACTCATCAAAACCTTATTACAGACTGAAAATGAGGGTAGGTTAGGTTTTGAGCTGTGGCCACGATTTGCCGATTTTGCTCGATTTTTCTGTGCATTCGCTCTTAAGTCGGTTAAGGTATTTTAAATTTTATCGTAGTTATTCATAATCTTAGGATCTCTTAGCAATTAGCAATTAAAACTTTTCACAATATTTTTGTATTTTAGTTTCTGCCTTCATTTCCCTGTGGGATATCTGTCAACTAGCCACGTGGCTAAGCATATTCACCACGTAAAATATAGCGTCTATGTCCTCTGATGTCTGTCTATGTCTATCCGCCTTCGCGATGTTTAATAGTTATCTCCCAGGTCATAGTTGTCATAGTAAGGGACCAGTTATTGAGCTATTTTGAAAAAATAGCTCATATGTCAGTGGTGTAAGCGTATGTATCTTTGTGGCTCTGTGGCTCTGTGGCTCTGTGGCTTTGTGGCTTTGTATGTTGGGATGTTTGTTGCAAGAGCCAATAAGGTTGAAGGTACTACGAGTTGATGCTTAGGAACCAATGAGATCTTGGCATCTATTTAAACATGGCATTGGTAAAAGTCGAACAAGGGCACTTTGAGACCGCCATCTTGATCCTTCACAATTTTTTCGTCTTTTATTACGGGTACAGGTGTTTGGAAGCATTACATAAAATATCTTCATGATTCAAACGCTATGAACAGTGATGCAGCTGTTGAAGGGTTCATATCATTTCTACCTAATTCGGCTATCGGTACAACGCACGTCAGTATGAGTTCTGTTTCACCTGCTACAACTGGGTAGAGTATAAAAGATCATATATTTTCAAATCTCTTCCAATGAAGCAATAATTGATATTTAGATATAGACTTCAATTCGAAAGCATGCGCCCTATAAAATGTGGTTTTAGAAGTTTAAAAGGCAGGGTTTTTTTTTCTGAAAGCTGTATCGAGTATTGTTAATCCCGTAAACAAGCTTTAAAAATATTATTCTCTCGCTTACAAAGTTCAACCGACCTTTTTCGTTCTATTTAGTAAAGATGTGTAACTTATGTACTAATAGTAGCGTTAGGGTATAAAATTGGAAGAAGCTAGTTGACACAATAATTAGATACTGTTAAATTCAGTGGAGTAACATGATATAAGTAGAAATATATTTCGGCAGTTTGATAATTTTCTTGGAAGTAAATAAATGATAGGCTATCAACCTTGACGTTGCATGAAACATAATTTAATTGCAGATGTTGTAATAAAGCCGAGGTGATTTCTTAAAATCGTTTGAGAAAATTTTGTAGTAAAACAATTTGCCTCTTTTTACGTACGAATTGTGAAAGGGCCAAAGACCAACGTCTTCACGTGCAAATTGTGTGCGTGAGTTATTTTTAGAATTCTGTTTACTAGTTTACTGTGTGATAACTCGAATTCCCTCACGTACGAACCACGAAAGGGGGCAAAGTCCAACACTTTCACGTGCCAGCTGTGTGACTGTACATCTCATGCAGATTGGCTTTTCACAATGATAAATAGTAACTTGGACGTATGAAGACCTGTTTCCTTTTGAAACCAAATCCTTAAAAAAGGCTCTTGTCTTCTGAGAAGAAGAAATAAGTTGTCGGAGTTAAAGACTGTTTCACTGAGTAGAATCGCACGTGAAAACCTCGTAAATTATGATGATGCAACCATCTACCACAATGATAAAAATCCTGGTATTTCGTAACTATTCAGTATTCGATGAGTCACATTTTGGCTTAAGAAACTCCGAGGAGACCTTAGAGTTTTCCTTCTAATCAACGTTTGGTGAGTAGAAATTTATTTCACTTAAACGATTTGTTTAACTTGCACCAGATGTAACAGGGAAAGACAGAAGAAATTGAATATATAGCTTGAAGATCGATTCAGCTGAGCGTTTCGCGTTTTCATTTATGTACCGCAATACGCAATTTCGCACAAAAACCCAATCTACATTTAGGATGAAAGAGGTAGATTCATCACTTTTGGTAAGGTTACACCGAAGCATTAAAGTTACACTGAAGCATTCAAAATAGCTCATGCACGTTTAACGTGCCTATGTTTATTTATAGCCGGGGAAGGGGGACGGAAGATTTTAGGGGGGATCACTTGATTTTTAGGAGAACAAAAGGGGGAATCAGTCGTAACTGAGAACCCAAAAGGGGGGATCGCTGAAAACTTTGGAAGGATTCATAGGGGGACCACTCAAATTTGCTCTAAAAATGAAGACGAGGGGGGCGGGGAGAACGCGGAAGTCATCAAAAGTGATTAGGGGGGATCACTTCAGTGAAGTAGCATTTAAATGGGGGATCGGCTAAGTTTCACCATGGATATTATCCATGGTTTCACCTTGTTTAGCCCCAAATAATGACAGGTTCCTAAGCTGGTTTTCTCATGACTGTTCTCGTTTGGTTCCTGGGTCGACATTTCTAAGGAGGTATTACCATTAGAGAGCTGGGCGTCTCCCCGGGGGGGTACTCCCTTTAATGGTCTATACGGGGACTCAGTGATTGGTGGGAAAAAAACCTTTGCGAGCAAATTAGTGTGAATGGAGTCTGGGCGCTAGGGAAAAATGACGATGGCGGGAAAATGGCGGGAAAATTTGCGGGAAAGGAAGCAAAGAGAAGGGAAGGGAAAGGGAAGATGCCAGGCTCGTTCCCAGTCCCTACTTATTTGTTCTTCAAAGGCAATGAAAGACTGGGGAGAAATGATGTCATGGTCGCGGGGCAGGCTGGGAAGGGCGAAAGAAAAGCTCCCGACGTGCGGCCTTCCCTTGATGCAATGCGTTCTAGTCAAAACCGCCTCAGGAGCGACTGGAACGAGTCTGGGAAGATGGCTCGTTGCAACCTCATCCCCAGGGTCTTCTCGTTTTCCAATATGGCTGCGTACGAGGGTTTGACCAAGCGTCGTGATTTTATTTCACGATAACCCCTCAGTAACGGACGAAGAAAGCTCAGCTACTTGAAAGCCCAGGTATGTATGCGTAGATTTGCTTGCTTAGCAGTTTAAGGTGGTGGTAAAGAAAAAATAACTGGAAAAAAGCCAACAGGTTTAATGGGTATCTAGAAAACGAAGACCCTCGAAAACGAAGAACGTCAACGAAGACCGAAGACATAGAAAACGGAGACCTAGAAAACAAGGACCCCTGTTAAAATCACTTGGAAACGGTTTGAAACTGCTAATAACTACTTCTAGACACTAGAAGAGTGTAAGAAACAACACGGTTTTCAATTATCCAAAATTTTGACCAGGGTCTTCGTTTTCTAGACCTAGAAAACGAAGACCCTCCCTCAAAATCACTTGGAAACGTTAGCTTGTGTAGCAGTTGTTTCTGTTTCCTTTTAGCCAAGTGGGAATTACATGCAAGGTCTCACTTCTCCCCCCAGACCCCCCAACATCTTTGCGCCTCTTTGCTGCGAGCTTCTTGCCTCTCTAAGATCCTCTAACTTTCTCTAACCTTCGTTTCGCTGAAAGGAAACGGAAAGATCGTGATGTTTCTTACAATCCTTTAGTGTCTAGAAGTCATTATAAGCAGTTTTGAGTTGTTTCCAAGTGATTTTAAGGAGAGTTTTCATTTTCTAGGCAGCGTGCAAAGAAAGTAGTGTCCAATAGCCCACGGCTAGTGGACTTTGCTATTGAACTAGTGAATTCTGTTTTTAACTTGCCTGACAGGCAAGTGATGTTTTTTGAGGAATTTGAATAACAGAAGAACTGTGAAATCAATTCTGCTCATCAAAAGGCTTTTGGGGGTAGTTAAAATGACGTCTGGGCTAGTAAATGCTAGCTTCAGCTTGCCTGAATGACAAGCTGTAAAAATGATTATTTTTCTTTGTGCCCTGCTAGGTCTTTGTTTTCCAAGTCTAGAAAATGAAGTCAAAATTTTGGATAATTGAAAACCATGTAGTTTCTTACACTCTTCTAGTGTCTAGAAGTAGTTATTGGCAGTTTCGAGTCGTGTCCAAGTGATTCAGTCCTCATTTTCAAGGGTCTGTACAGCCCCCGAAATCATCCCGACCCCAAAATGATCCCCAACCCTGAAATGATCGCTATTTCTCTTCACGTTGACCCCGAAATGATCCCCAATAATATTAATTCTTGGAATGAAATAGTATTCTGCCAAGGAATTATTACAAGTCTGTTGCAGCGTTTACATTTTTCAATCTCATTTCACATTTTACTACAGTTTATGTTTTTTTTCAGGGCATCTAATGACTGTTTTCTGTAAAATATTTGTTCGGAGAAGCAAATATTACCTAGAATTTTATATTACCTAATACGGCTTAAAATGTTTAGATAAGCATTCCATTCATGTACAGTTTTCGAGGCTTATCTAAAAAAACTCCCTACGATTTTCTAAAGTTTAATCCTTCATATTTTACTCCTTATGTTAAGCTAATTACAAAATGGAAATCCCAAATTTTTGGATTCAAAAATGTGATGGAGAGAGGAATAACAAAAATTCTCACTTTCTTTAAACATTTGCATCTAACATTTTCAGGGAAATAACACTGAAGCCCTTGTAATAAAATATTATTTCAAAAGGCCTCAAGTTCCCTTAGGATGACCGAACAGATACAAATTTCATAGCGCTGCTCAGAATGCATTTTCAGAGATCTAAAAGTACTCTAGATAGCCTAAAAAGACTTTCAATGCATTTAGGAGGAAACTGTTGTTGGGTGCCCCTGTTTTTTTAGTGCTTTTGTCTTTTAAAAGATTTTAAAAAGTGTTAAAACACCATTTAAAAAATTCATTATCCAAGGCATGCAGTTTAACATCATTTTTTAGAATTTAACACCCATGCAGTTTTCTCTATAGGCGAATCTTTGCTGATGTCATTGTTTACGTTTTTCATCATTAGCGTATGACTTAACTCATAGAAGCCGTGTTTATACCAACTATTTAATTCAAAAGTTGAAAGAGCACATTGCCTTGAGTTATTTTCAGCTCTTTCCAAGCAATACTGAAGGAAAATCAGCCATCAAAAACAGTTTGAAATTGCTGGGTGGCAAAAAGTTAATGAGCCTTACATTCTTTGTAAAAGTTTGAGTTTTTAAAAGATAATTTCTCTGGAACCATTTGGTATATTGAGCTCAATTTTTCAGAGATGACTGAAATTGTTACGCTCTTTCATTATTCAGCTGGTTTGTTTTTATTAGCTCCATAAGATAGAGCGATAAGCATATGTTTATGAGGCAAAAAATGTAAACAAAGATTTGGCTATAACCCACCTGGCTATAATTACCTAAGTAATAATATTATGATTAAAGATGTTATGTTTCTTGATGTTACCAGTTGCAGTTCATGGTGTTACTAAAAATATACTAGACTTTGAGTATTAAGATAGTATAAAATTAATAGTATTTCCGTTTACTCCAGTTCAAAGGGTAATCCCAAATTAATATTTTTCAAGAATGCGGGCAGGTGAAGATTATTATTGAAGCTTTAATTATTGATGTTGTACTTTTTGCTTGATTTATGATTCCAGGATATCATTCAATTCCTAAAATTAATTGGGGATCATTTTGGAGAAGAGAAATGGGGATCATTCAGTCAGTGATCGCATTCGTCCACAAATCCATAGAAACTTTTTTTTGAGACAAACGTTCAAAATATCTTTGTTCAGCTAGCCTTTTTAAAATTTAATCTCTAAGCTACTCTAAATTTTAAAAGCACTCTTATCTCTTATAGTAATCAATTAGCACAATTTTTTACCTGAAAACAAGGAAAACATACCTTGGTCCTCGCGCAAAATTTGACTTCCTTTTGAGGGGAATTGGGCACCAAAACAAGACGTTTAAGATTTTGAGGCATGTTTTCCTTGTCGAAGGTTTGTACCAGTCATTTGTTTGTAAACATTGGTGCATCAAAGTTTTTGCCTTTTTTATGTATATTATCTTCGCAGAAATGCAGCAGGTTGTTTCATGGGTCTTCTGTGTGGTACATCAATATCTCCAAGAAGCTAAGCTGAACTGCCATATTTTCAGGTACAGCTTCAGTCTTGTTTCAAATGATGTTTAACCCTTTGTCTATTGAAGCTCCACTTCTCTTTTACTCAAATCATTGCAAGATCAGGTCATTACTTCAAGTAGTGGTCACAAATACAGGTCACATTCCATGTTTCTTTATCAGTAGCATTGTGACCTGTGCTCTGAACTGAAGAATGTGTGACCTGTATTATATTAAAAGCTGCTATGCATCAAGGGCCTAAGGTACCCTGCAAGCATAGTCTCCTTCAATCTTCCTAGAAAAAGGAAACTCTACTCACAGGGTATAATTATTGGGAAATTAGCAAGACCAGTGGAATCTTTATTTTGGAATTGTAGTTGCATACTCTGTCACCAAAGTGAAGAATTTTCTATGATTCAGTGAATTTTAGGGATAGACTTATGAGGGAGGATGGGTTTGACAGAGCCAGTTTATCAAGACCAAAATATCTGTGCAGCATCGTTAAAGTCAAGTCAAGTCAAGTTCATTGCACACTGTCCAAGTTGATACAGAAAACTATACATTACAGAAGAAATAAATAATTGACAACTAATGAAAAGTAAATATAATGTACAAGTTTAGTGAAATGTGCACAGTGACCAAAGTAGCTGAAAGTTTTGTGTTAGTCCTGTTTGAGTAAATTTAGGGGTAGTCCAGCTTTATAATAAAAAACAACAGAAGAAGAAGAAAAAAAATTAATAACTCGGTGTCCACTACTTCACAGTGTGCTGGAGACGTGTAGATAAATAATATTATTATCCAGCTTATTTGACCTAGATCTATTTACTAATCTTGATGGTCAATTAAATAATAATAACAACGATCACAGACAATGTTAATAATTAAATATCCCCGCATAGTTTCAAATTATTTAATAGGAAGCTATCCAACAGTGAGGTTTAATCCAATTTTTCAGTTTGTCACAATAATGTTGTAAGCATCATCCCATGAAGATTTGGAAAATTACTACTGGATGAACTCGACTTTCAATTTAACTTAGTTGGTGTCACAGAAACCAAAATTACAAATTCAAATGAGAACGGGTCTTTTCCTTGCATACGAGGATATGTTTTTGACTTTTTCCCAACACCTCTAGCATCTGGAGGTGTTGGCCTTTTCATCCACTTATCACTAAATTACACAGTTTTGTAAAAGACCTCTAATCAAAGTCACTATCTCATTCCAACAGTTGGTAAGCCTGCTCAAGTCTATAGAAACCCTGCTACGTTAATTGATAATATCTTATTAAACAACCCTGACCAAAGACTTCTCAGTGGTAACATCATCTCTGACATCAGCAATCACTCCTTTCTTTCAATTTTGTGTAATCAAAGCAGCAAAAGATAAATATAGAGGATACACTGCCAAAATACATGATTTTTCTAAATTTTCCACTGATCTCTGAAGTTGACTGGGAATGTATCCTCCAAAATCATGCAACTGATCCAGACAAATTATTTTCAACTTTTTAAAACAAATTTAATAAGATTGTAAACAAACATGCCCCCGTTACAAAGTTGTCAAAGCATAAAGCCAAACAGCTTTCTAAGCCTTGGATTACTGCTGGATTGAAAGCATCCATTATGGTTAAAGGTAAATTGTATGTCTGGTGACGAAGACAAATACAAATATTATAGAAAAAAAATTTGTAGCCTGGTACCTCTTAGCAAAAAGATATACTATCAGGATTATTTCGAACACCACAAAACGAACATGAAAAAGACATTGGAAGGAATAAATGGCGTCTTGCATTGCAGAAAGAAGACCAAACGTAAAACTGCTATTAAGGACCACAATAAGAGCAACAACATCGTAAATGGACCTTCACAGATTGCTAATATTCTTAATGACCATTTTGCTTCTGTAGGAAATAGTCTAGCTAGTACAATTCCAATGCCACAACAACATTATCTTAATGAGGTCAGTCATTGCATAGCACACGCAAATTCATCTTTTTTATTCTTACCGGCAATGCCCGAGGAAGTGAATTTTCAGATACTCTCCATACCAGACAACAAGTCTTATGGTCTATATTCATCTCCCATAAAATTATTCAAGTGTGCAAGTAGTATCATATCTCTTATTCTCTCAGAAATATTGAATATCTTAGTAACACTAGGAAAATACCCTTCAAAACTTAAATTGTCCAAAATATCTCCAATCATTATGGCGAACAAAAATTATGCAAATTACAGACCTATATCTTTATCATCTAACTTTAACAGAATTTTTGAAAAGATCATTTACAACAGAATATAAGATTATATTGACAAACATAATTTATTGTATTTCTCCCAGTATGGCTTTCGTAAAGGTCACTAGACCGAACATGTAATATTAGACATTGTAAATGCAATACAAATTAATATGGATCAAGGTCTTTTCTTGTATGTCGAGTCTTCATAGACCTCAAGAAAGCTTTTGATACTGTCGATCATAACATTTTGCTCTACAAACTTCATTGCTATGGTTTTCGTAGAATTATTAAAGACTGGTTCTCCTCATATTTGAATAATCATATGCAGTCTACCCAAATTGGACTGCACATTTCAAACAAAGCCAACATAAGTTTTGGTCTTCCCTGAGGATCTGTCCTTGACCCTCAATAAAATTCTAATTCTCCAAAAGAAGTACTTTGCATGATGTGTTTTATGGATATACATTGAACTCACAATTCCTCTATTTATTGACACTGACATATTATTAATTTTTTGTCATTTATGTATTATAAAACTGTAGCTAGTCTAATGCACAATATTAACAGCAACAATTCACCAACAAATCTCTTAAATTTATTTGAAAAAAATTCAACAATTCATTCATACCATACACGATCATCTACTTCAGGTAACTTTCAGGTTAAAAGCTCAAAGCTGGAAATACACAAAAACTCCTTGTCTCATTTTGGCATAAAGCTTTGGAATGAGATACCTTGTCATATTGGAGATCTTCGTAAACAGGAATTTACGAAAGTGCTTCACAGATTGCTTTCCGATATCTTAAAAAGAGAAGATGCCTATATTGAGACATCATTAATAAATGAAAAAGTTTGATTAACTGTTAAGTGATTTCTGTGCAAAAGTATTTGTTTTTTGCACTCTGCCAAAAATTCGTTTTTTTTTTCCGTAGATTTAATGTAATATCAAAATAAAACTATGATAGAAATAAGAATTATTGTAACTTAAATTTTTTTTTCTTTCCTTTCACTTTTTTCTTCTTTTTACTTGTCCGCCTAGATTGGCAATTGCTATTTTGCAAGCCAGTCTATTGTAATCAATATTTTTAATAAATAAAGTTGAAGTTGAAGTTAAAAATGGAGAATGAGATTACACAGTTACAGTGTGTATATGTTGTGGTTCAATTTTATCCTTTGTTCAAATTTTCTTTTCTTTTGTTTCAAACTCATTATCATGTTATTATCATACATTACCATACCCGAAAAACAAAAGAAAAAAATTTGAACCAAGGATAAATTTGAACCACAACATATATACATTGTATTAATATGTCAATGTTTTTGTAGTTGTTTTTTACTCACTGTCGTGTACAGTGTAGTGAGTTTAGAATTTTGGCATCATGCATGACTATTTGCAACACTCTAATCTATATCTTACTAAAAATGTACAATAATAAGATTTCCTGCTTTGTTTGAGACATCTGTGCATTTCTTGTTCAAAGTGATTGAGTAGATACTAGGGAGTTTAAGCAATAACATCATGGGTGATGAACTTCAACCAGAAGTGGATGTTTTGCAAACTTGGGCTATGATTTTGACCAATAATGTTTGTGTGTTAAGACACACAAGAGTTAAGTAGCATCAGGGTACAATAACTCATCCACCCCTGAACCACCCATGTAGATCCACGTCCCTTCCACCATTTGTGACATCATCAGTTTTAACGGTCAAGGACAACCTTGTCAGCTAACTTGTGCAGGGTGAACAGCCCTTTCAAACCAGACCAGAATAAGCACAATTCAGTCAAGGAGGCCGGAGAAAAAAAGGAAAAAAACATTTAACGTTGACCTGCCTTACTAACTGAGAAACTAGCTATAAAGTGATTGTCTGACATATAAACTGACCAACTGACTGACTGAGAAATTGACAAAGCAATGAATGAAAGAACAACTTTATTAACGTGTCAAAATCAGCTTCTAGCTGGCCACAAGTAGCCTACTAATTGGGGACACCTAGTTAATAAAATTAACTCACAAATTGTCCACAAATAATATGCTTTCCAAACTAAGGGGGCATCTGTAAAGCAAGATTTGACTTCAATGTTAATATTGATCTGTTCTGACAATAACTCATGAGCTTCATTAATGTTTTCAGATCAGATGCCACAGAAAGACTGATGGGCCTTCATGAGCCATTGAAGAGACTTTGTTATCTTCACCACTGTAAGTAGTATGTTTTGCTTTGTAATCCAGCTCTTGAGTGAACCAGATAAACAGGACTGTTCGCCAGCTGGTTCAAATTGTGATTGAATTAATCCAGGGAGAGCTGTTTTGTACCTAATTCTTTCATTTAAAGGGACACAGTCAGCTGATGCACATGCGCATTAGATACCATTTCTTAGCTGATTTGCATGCCACAAGACACGAGGGTGAAACAGAAAGTGAGAAACGTATCCGGAATACTCAAAACAAACCTTGTTGAGTTGAACAATTTACAAGCCCAAATCGTGATTATAGACCTTAAGCCACATCAGAGGACACATTTTTTATATACCATTGAGAATTCATCGCTGGATTTGTCTAGGAAAAGCCAAACATCGGCGAATACTTCTGAACTCGATCATCAGTAGAGGTGAGGAATGACACGGAGTCTGCATAAATTATTGTCAAAGGTTCAAGGTCGAGAAAGTTTGATTTTCCATACATATGTAACCTTTTCCATCGGTTTTCCAAATACATGTAACAATTATTTGCTTGCCAATGTTATTGATTCATTTCTTTGGTTATTTTGATAAACGAAAGCGATTTCTCCTGCCCGGAGCCTACGCGTCTGTTCATGTTCCTTTGGATACTGTTTTTAACCAGATATGATAAATTATATATAATAAATATAATGTCATAGGATGAGTTAAAGTTTGCTCAAAAAGAGGTTTTCTGTAAAAGATCGAGGATCAAATGAAACACTAGGAAGGATTGAAGCGGATTTCTAGATGTAGCCGACGCGTTCATTTGATTTCGGGTTGAGGTAAACTCTTTTCATAACTGACAAAAGTAGTGTCCAGGTCAGCATGGTCACATAGCTGACTGTGTCCCTTTAGAAGCCAACGTTGGAAAATATAGAGAATCTCAAATCAGTTCTAAAATCTTGAATTTTGGCTAATACCACCCAAAGAACCCTTTAGGTGTTACTAAGAAATCCTCAAGCGCGTTACGTTTTGAGAAATTTGGAAAAGTTCAAAAATTTGATAAAAATGCATGTGTTTATTTGCGAAATTGCTGCAAATTTCAACAATTTTCAAGGAAGCAGTACAAGTGTGCAAAAACTCCCATTGATATGATGTTGCATATGCATTTACCAGTTACCTAAAGATTTAAGACTGCATAAAAATGTCTCGCAAAATAGCTTTTGTAAAGTAGTTTTGGCTTTCATCGTTTGTACCTTGATGGTGTGCTGTTTTGGTGGTCAAAATAATGCCCAACTTTAACCGCAAAAAGTTGATTCTGGTATGTCTCAAATTTAAAACATGATTATACTACATGAAAGAGCTGCTAACTAGACCTGAAGTTTCAGCTCTGTGAATTAAAATGCTTGCGAAAAATTAGTTTTTTAATAGAGCCCCTCTGGCCACCATAAGCAATGAAAAATGTGATATGTTAAACAAAGCGAAGATCATGTAAACAAAGGAAAAAATCACACCAAAGTTATTTCTAGCCCACCAAAGTGCAAAGAAAAGACAGAAATTTTGGTATCTAAGTAGGTATTGCCATCTGAAAAGATAAAAAGGTGAAATTGTCCATCAAAAAATATAAAAAGAAAAAAAAATCCTGAAAAATGAGCAACAGAATCATGTCAGGTGACCATTTCATTCTGAACGCGGAAGTAAAAATGCTCCAGCCCATCCTGGTCAAGTCCAAAAGCCTTCAAGAACAAACTATGAAATAGCTGGTGTACCTTGACAGAAACTAGGGAGAGGCTTGGCACACGCCCCTCATGACCCTAGCCCACCTGCACTCGGGAAATGCGCTGAAGATGATATACATACTCTAAATGACCTACCGGTAATAAACATTCTCACTGACCTGGGGCATTTTTTTAACTTTATGGTCCAAGCGGGAATTGGAGGCATTTAAAAGGGAGAGTGGCTTATTCTCATGACTGTACCACTCAACAATAGTTATTTTGGCAAAAGATATCAAAAGAGTTTTAAAATAGCAGAATATCTACTCCATCAATTATTGATATGTCTAGGCCTTCTAGAGATCCATATTGCACGTCTCAAATCCCAACCCATCAATGTCAGAATCCTTTCTCAGGGTTATTGTGTTTCCATTGTTAGTGTATTAACAAGAGATGAAAATAAAAATTCTCTAACCCCCAGTAAATCAAGCAAGAAACTGAATGAATTGAGTGATTTCTCCTTTTTTGCTAATTCCTAGTAGCTTGGTGTAGTTCTCATAGGGGGCATCTATTAAACAGGGGGTGTGTATTAGAGACGGTAGAGAGGGGGTCTAATACAATTTTAACAGCTTTGAGGGGGCGTTCTCTAGAACAGTGGCATTGGATGTGGGCTGTTTCTCGGTATTTGGTAAAGACCTGGAGGGTGGTGCTTGACTTAGCAAATTTTTGAGCAGTGTTGTAATTAAAAGCAGCGCAGATCATGCTGACAATAGATGATGTACAAATGACGCTAAATTTGCTTTGGTGGATTTGCCCTTAAATGTGGCAAGGTACTATTTATTGTTGTCCAATATGGACTATTCAACAGAGTTGATGTTCAGACAACCATTGTTAGCGATCGATGGTATTGTTTCTTTTTCAGTTTTCTACTGCCAATGTCATATACGCACCAAAATCTTTGATAAAAACCTTTGTAAAATCAAAAGTTGTTTATTTCATCGACACAGTGAATCTTTGTTGCTTGGCTGACCACTTTTACTTTTGGGTTGCAACTGTCCCTGAGCATGCCAGCAAGCTCTCCATTTATGGCTACTGAAAGGAGCCATGAGCCAGAAATGCAGATTTAGGAAGTGGCAAAAGTCCTTAGAGGCAGAAAAATGACTCACCTAGACACTCCTGGCTGAAATGCCATGAATTTTTGCGGCACTGCTAGAAACATGGCGCTAACAGAAATGGGAAGATCTATACCGTGCGAGGGAGAAAATTCTTCCTTTCTTTCCCCACCCCTCACTCTTGCGTCAATCATCTCCTTTTACGTGCTGCTGTCAGGTAGCTTTTTGCAACTCCTCCAAAGGGAGAACTTGCTCGCAGCTTACATCCATACAATCTACGCGTACAACCGCAATTTCTCCTGTTGAAACTAGAGCGCTGGTAATTTAGTGGCATTTGTGACATCATGGCCTTTATTCATGAAACTGGGAACATGAGTTTTAAATGTGGGTCCATGGCAATCTGTATTTAGCTCCGTTACCAACCTGTGGGCCACTGAATCAATGTGCATGATTTTAAGTCCCATATATACTGTGAACGTACAGGGAATAGAAGATTGTTGCAAAGCTGATAGCTTCCAGCGTTGTGCTGTAGAAAGTACGCCTTTGTGTTATGTCTGGGTACTAGGCTTTGACTATAAGAAACATATTCTGCATGATTGCTATGTAATCGCAGACTTAGTCTTGACTATACATGACTGGATGACGAGAATAAATCCTTGCCACTGTATTTGACTGTGAGATTTTCAATAGAACATGGAAATATGCCATGAAATACCATACTTTCTGAACCAGGCATGTTCAGCTCAC
Source organism: Porites divaricata (assembly GCA_038088405.1). NCBI lineage: Eukaryota > Metazoa > Cnidaria > Anthozoa > Scleractinia > Poritidae > Porites > Porites divaricata. The sequence goes on from JBBMOI010000009.1 coordinate 4,202,417, forward strand.
TTACACTCCAATGAGTTGTAAAAATAACAATAAATGAAATCTGAGCATCAAGAAACCTTTCCACGATGGAAGTCAAGGGCCACTCAAGCAGTTTAAGCGTCATTAGTCAAATGAAGCATTGTGTATTATCCGAGCTGCTTTTAAATACAACACCAATCAAGAATTTGCTAAGTCGAGTACAAGACCCTCCGGATCCAAATAGCAGAGTCCAGGTGGGCTTGGGCATTGAGGGGCACGTGCTGAGTCCCTTCCTAGTTTCTCTCAAGGTACACCCAGCCATTTCCCTGTTCAACTCTACCCATACACGTAACATTACACCAAGTTACACGTCTCTTTCAGGAGCCAACTTTAGGCTGCAGCCTTTCTACAATTATTAGCGAAATGTTGAAATTTCAATTATTATTTTGCTAGTTTTTAAGTCATGTTATGAAGGTGAGCTGCAGAGCCTTGCACCCCAAGGAAAAAAATGGGCATTGAAAGGTAACTTTGTAAAAATCCAGCTCTTTTGTTTAAAACTCATTTTGTAGAAGTGTCATTTGTAATCATGATTCTGACTTCTTGTTATGTTCAGTTTTACTAAAGTAAATCTATTATATCTGACCTAGTTTGTCGATAGTTTTTTGAGGCATTTCAAAAACAGTTCTTGAAGCCTTTTGGACTTGAAGCATGTGATGTTGCCCATTTTTCAGGATTTTTTTTCTTCACCTTTTTAGTTTTTCAGATAGCAGTGCCTATTTAGATACCAAAATTTCCATCTTTTCTTTTCACTAGGGTGGGCTAGAAATAACTTTAGTGTGATTTTTTCCTTTGTTCACACGTTTTCGCTTTGTTTGTTTTTGCTTACAGTCAGGCTCGAGGGGCTCTATTAAAAAATATATTTTTCACAAGCATTTCAATTTACAGAGATGAAACTTCAGGTCTAGTTAAAAGAATCACTGTTCTTTCAAGTAGTATAATCATATTTTATATTTGAGACATACCGGAATCAACTTTTTGCGGTTAAAGTAGGGTGTCATTTCTACCGCCAAAACAGCACACAATCAAGATGCAAACAAAAACTATTTTACAAAAGATATTTTGCGCAACATTTTTATACAGTCGTAGAGCTTTGTGTAACTGGTAAATGGATGTGCAACATCATGTCAATAGGAGCTTTTGCATGCTTGTACTGCTTCCTTGAAAACCGTTGAAATTTGCAGCAGTTTTGCAAATAAAAAATGTATTTTTATGGAATTTTCGAAATTTTTCAAATTTCTCAAAATGTAAAGTGCTTGAGGATTTCTTAATATCATTCCTTGCAAGGGTTGTTTTGGGGTGGTATTAGCCAAGATTCAAATTTTTAGAACTGATTTGAGATTCTCAATATTTTTCAACATTGGCTCTTAACAGATAATTTCTCAATCAAGTGTAACAATTTTGGGAGTAGAAATTTATCAATCTTACTCTTTCCATTAAATCAAAGAAAGACTATCGTCAACTTGTGGGTACGTTGTTTAGAAAATAGTGAAATTGGCAAAAAATACTGTTCTTGTAATAATTAACCCACTGTTTGTTTATACACCGGTAGTTATATTCGTTTCATTCGCGAGCATCCTCGGAGACCCGGGGGCAGATAGTGGGGACGAGGAAAAGTCTAAACGGGTGGAAAAATATATGGCACGAAGAAAAGTAAATGACAGCGAGAAGAGCCCCTTGGGACAATGTCTTACCAGACCAGTTCCAAACGGTCGCCGCCATTCTGGCTTCTGATTGGTGCCAGAAAAACTTGTCCGCCCGTTTAGACTTTTCCTCGTCCCCACTATCTGCCCCTGGGTCTCCGAGGATGATTTGCGAGGGGACTGGGGGAGGACTGGATTGTAGATCCGGGTATTTTAAGAAAGATGATAGGTTAGTTCCCCACGTCACGCCGTCAAAGGGTAAGGAGAATGATGAGCATATATTTTAGACATTACCTTTGAATATTGTGGTGTTACTACTGATGCTATTGTTAATACTCAGACTTGACGAGAAGATGAGCATTTGCTCTTGGCCCTGCAAGATCATGGGGGAAATACAAATTCTAGCTTGTGGAAAGTGATCTGAAAGTGAGAAAATGTCATGCCATGCTACATGCATAAAAGAAAATAATCCTTGCAACAGGAAGGGACCAAGAAACGGTCTATTGGGGAAAAAAGGAATCAAGTTTATTCCCAAGCAAAACACTCATGATTTGCTCGTTGGCACTCTATCGATAGGTATACCTAGTTATAAATGTGAACACAGTAAAATCTTTACAGTTTAATCTGTTTGGAGCTATGGTGACCAAGTTTTTAAAATATCCAAAAATGATCGAGCTCACACAGAGGTCAAGTTGTAGTCTGATGAATGCATCAGCAGGATGAGCAGTGATAATGTCTTCTATAGCTGAAATATTTTCCATAGAGTAAAAAATCCAGTTGCTAACTTCCTTAGTATCAAAAAGTTCATGGAAGTAAAATTGTCTGCTCTGATCTCTCTTTCTTTTTTGCCCATTGTTGTTTATCTTTTTTGTGTGATTTGGGTTCTCCTTCTTTTTTCTAATAATGCCTGTCTTTTTAACTCTCTG